>VWYH01010568.1:0-17284 GCA_013399365.1 Pampusana beccarii
TGCGGGCTGCGCGGCGCCGGGCGGCCGCCCCCGGATTGCTTTGCCCATGGGGCAGCCGCGCAGAGCCCTCGGCACCGCCGCCCCCCGCCGCCGGGACGTGCGCTAGGGCGGTGAGTACCGTGCGCGCCCCTCCGCGCCGCGCGCTTTCTCCGCCGTTCTCCGGGGACTCGAGGACCCGCGTCGGCGCGATCGGGAGCGCAGAGCCCGCTGCTGGCAGCCGCTGTCCGGCCCCCGCTGCCGAGCGTCCCCTCCGAGAGGGCTCCCCGAAGTCAGCGTGGGCGGGGGAGGAAGGGATGGATAGACGGATGTACGGACAGACGGACAGGGACAGCAGGAGAGGGAGCAGCCCATGTGCTGTCTGCGCATGGCTGCGGTGGGACTGTCTCCGTCCTTGCCTTGCGTGGTCCGAGTGGGATGAGTGGAGGAGGAGGAGGTGATGGAGCGCTGCATCCTGGTGAGAGAGTGGTGGGTGACCCGGAGGCATGAGTGGGACAGCAGCCAAACCACTCCGCGAGATGATGCACAAGTGGGTCTCTTGGCTGAGAGGTTTGTGGAGAGGGCTTTCTCCTGGCTGTCACTCCACTCAAAGGCTGGGATCTCATGTATCTTCTTTCCTAGAAGTACCCTACCTTTTCCTCAGGAAGAGTCACGGGAGGGCCACGGACCCCAAATGGGTGCTTCAGGTGCCTGAAAGAGGAGGCTGCGTGCTGCCCACTGCATGGGCTGGGAGGTCAGCTTTGACGGCTCAGCTGTGCTGAGGCTGGGACAAGGGAGGCTGGCATGGCAGCGCTGCCATGGGGTGGAACTCTGTAGGTGTGCTGGGGAGCCCTGGCTGCAGGGAGGGCTTAGCTGTGAGGGACAGGGTGGTACTTGGCCTGGGGACAGAGTGAGAGTGGTTGGGTGAGAGAGCCGTGCTGCAGGAGGGAGCCAGGGAGAGGAGATGGGGCAGAGTCCCTGCCGTCACAGGAGGAGGAAGGTGAGGTGAGCCAGCTCTCGGCAGACTCTGCATCCCTGCCTGGGCACTTGCATATCCCTGCACACTGGGATGTGTGCCATGCCACCTGTGGGGCCTGGATGTCCCAGCTGGTGCACTACTTGGTCTAGAGCAGCAACAGCTTTTAGACTTTCCAGGTGAGGACTGCTCTGACTGAGCAAACCGGGCTGGGGAACAAGCAGCACCTTATTCAGTGCCTGCTCCTTGCCCTGCCCCAGCACTGCTTGGAGTTGAAGCCCACCGAACCTTTCTGTTGCCTGAGCAGTGTCCTTGTCCCTCCCGCAGCTGCCCAAGAGACAGGACCAGTAAAGCCTGAGCTGCAGCTGGTTAAATAGTACCATTTAATCCATCTCCCCTGTCCGGAGAGGCTGGGAGGTATAAACACCAGCAGCAAGCAAAGCCTTGTTGACATTAGGGCTACCACCAGTACAGCTAAGCCATGAGAAACTACAGACTATGCAAGAACACTGGCTATTCTGGACTTGGCATAAATAACTTGCTTAGTAACTCTGTCTGCACTAAAGCAGAGTCTGCTGAGTAATGACGTTCGGGTCTTGTGGATGAGGAAAGTGTTTTTTAAACAAATAAATAGTAGTTATGCTTTAGGCAGGGGAGCACCCTTGGGAGGAAGTTTTTTTGGAAAGATTCTGGCAAAAACCAAACAAGATCCTGAGACTCAGCAGGAAGGTGCTTCAACTGGCCCTAACCGTATCTCAGCTAGGTTGGATAAATACACCTGATGGGTGCACAGTGGTTTGTAGGGGACACCGTGAACCTGCAGTGTCCTGGTGCCCTCAGCAGAGAGGGGTTGGGTACTGGTGGCAGCTGAGAAAGGTGGGACTTGGTTGCTTTCAAATGTGTCCGTGTGTTTTTGTTCTTTGTCTGCTGTGCAGAGCAAGATCAAGGGAGCTTTTGTCTGGGTAGGTGGTTCGTCCCAATCAGAAGGCTTAAGAGATGATGTCTGCTGTATAGCCAGTCTCAAGGGAAATTTATCCCTTCTGCTGGCAGGTCTGTAGCAAGGATTTGTTGTAGAGAGATACAGGCAGAAGAGCATCTCCATTGATCTGTGGCAACATAAATCACAGAGGTGCTCTGCCCTGAAGTTTGCTGTCCATTTGGAGCTACGTGGAGGCTGGGGCCTGATCCAAAGGGAAATGTTTTTCTCTTGTACTCAATGAGCGTCAAGTGCTGAAGTGTGCAAAAAGCCCAGAGTACACCTGCAGCTGGCGTTTGCTTGTCCTGCAGCTCTCTGAAGGTCGAAGTGTTTAACAGTAGGGGCTGAGGCTGGGAGGGACCATTCCACATGCTGGTTACAAGCATCACTTTGAGCTATTTGGTTCACGATCTGTACCTTCCTTTGTGTGTGTTTGGTCCTCATCCAGTAAGTACCCAAATTTTTAATGAGAACTGATACAACACGAGTATCTCCCTCGGCTGCAGGTGGGATGGGCTGCCATGCATGTTGACCTGGGTGGAGCTGGGGGATCTTCTGGGCTGGCAAAAGTGAGAGGGGACCATGAAGTGGGGGTGTCTGTCTTCCTGGTGCTACATTTTTTTGTTTCAAGCTCTCCCCTGGTACAGGAAAAAAAAAAAAAGAAGTACACGTGCACCAGAAAGATGTTGAGATTGTTTATGTTCTGTTTCTGGCCTGGTGCCAGCGGGAAAGGCTTGGTGACCTTGGTACTATTGGGACATTATTTATAGAAAGTAGATCTTCTGGGTTTTGTTATTTTGACATAGGAATGTGAAAACAAGTCTTGGGAGGAAAGATCGAATGCTGGCCCCAGATACATTGGGTTTTTCTCCAGACCAGGAAAAACAACACTTAAGAGGTGACCAGGTGTTCCTGGTTCATGTTGCTTCCTTCCTTCTCTTGGAAAATATGGGCCTGATTATATCCTGGAGGTTTCAGGCTAGCACGAGGTCACTCAATGTTTGAAGAGTTTTTGCTCAAGATGCTAAAATATGTTCTCAAAGACAAATCCAGCTATAACCAAAGACAACCTGGTGGTTCAGATATGAAGGGAAACGATGAATTGCTCTCTGGCTTTATTCAGTTTCTTCTGTTTCTGAAGCTCCGCGTCACTTGCAAGGATTAATGGATTGCAGCGTGTCTCAGTACCCATCTGTGGTGCTGGTTAGTGTGACTGCCCTCGGACGGCAGATGGAGAAAATGACTTGGAGATGCGCGAGGTCTGTGCTGGGCGACCCACCATGCAGGAGCCCGTGCCAGTCCCACAGCTCTGCCACTCAGGGCTCTGATAAAACCCCAGCAGCAAACTTTCGCTCGGGATTTAATGACGTTGGTACGTTTCTCACCCTTATCCTGTAAGGGAAGCTGTGTGTCAGTTAGTTAAATCTGTAAATGTCTCTATCCCTCTGTGTGCAGAATAGGAATTTATTGAGCACATTTGTGCATTGGTTTTGATGGAGAAATCCTTGCTTTACCCAGCTCAACTTACAAGACAAAACCAAGGACCCAAAGGGATGTCTAAAGCCACTAACAGAGTCTGTAAGAAAGCTCTAATCCAGATTTATATTGACCGTTGCTGCAGTTGCAGGGGAGGAGAGATCTGTCACCAAATTGTCAGCACAATTATAGCCAGGTTTAGTGCTAAACATGAGAGGCTTCTGTTGATGCTGGTGGTTGCGAATTGTGTTCTCGCTTTCTGAACCTGTGGGGCCAAAATCAGAAGTCTGAGCAGAGGGACTGGTAGCTGGCTCTCTTGCTGCAGGGCTGCCTAGAAGTTTTTATTAGGCCTTTGGATTAAGGTAATTTAAATCAAAGGTGCTGAGGAGAGCATGGGGAGAAAAACAGTTGGAAATAAATCAAACAGTGCTTTGGCAGCCCAGTCTACTCGGGAGTGGTATTAGCACTGTGAGTTGAAGTAGCAGGAGATGCGCACACAGGAGTGTCAGATAACACTGGCCACTGGCAACCTAATTATTTGTTTGAAGAGATTCTGTGTTTTATAGGGAGATTATAATGTAGTCCCCTTTGCAGCTGCCTGCTGCTGCCTACAGGAGAGAAATCCCTCCTTTTCTTATTAAAATCGGGCAGCACTTCAGCTGCCCAGGGCCGGGGGGCAGGAGGAAGGCAGGTGCAGGCAGAGCAGCAGACAAAGGGCTGCAGCCCCCTTGTTTTTAGCCGTATCCTGCCGGGGTTAAGAAAGTAAACAGTTTGGGACTATGTCAGCAACCAAGCGAGATCTACAGAGAAAACCCACAAGTCTTCAGGAAACTCTGGGGGTGACTCAGCTGGTGTTTGTGCCTGAGTACGCGTTCATTCAGTAGCCCATGACGGCAGCAGGAGCGCTCTTTTGTAGTGGTGCCATCTTACGAGTGAAATACAAACCCCTGGTCTCCGGTTGTTTGTGGTTGTGGAAAGACTTGAGAAGCTTTTCCAGCTGACAGAGGTTATTTCAGGAATCCCGCTGCCGAGCCCTCAAATCACTCCAGCCCTTGTTGGGCACTCCGGTTTCTTTCTGGGCCCACAGCTGGCCCTGCAGCGGGTGCAGATGACGGTGACAAAGAGCAGGCACCTTTCCTGAGGCCAGCCTGTGCATGTTGTGCTTCCTAACCCCCCTTCCATACGGCCACGAAGATGACTTGAATTCAGGCTTCCTGGCTGTCTCACCCTGCCCTGCTATGGACAACGTAAGCCCCTTGCTATGCATGACATAAACCCATCTAGGCAGCCACCTTGCTGGTCCCACGTACTGCAAAAGCTATGGGAGACACCTGGGCGATGGCTTGCGCACAGCCTGGGTGTGGGTGCTCTGCCGTGCTGTATGGAGCCCAAGGAATGAACCCGTTATGGAAATGGGGGAGTCTTATTGCCAGAGGGAAAGGAGTTCCAGGAAGCAGGCTGTTCTCTTAGGAAACTGAAGTGTTTTAAAGATTCATGATTCTAAGTCCCTCTGAATCCTTCTGTTGGAGATCTAAGTTTAGCTGCCTGGAATGTCATTCAGGGTAAATGCTCAGTGTATTCCAAGGAGGCAGAAATGCGAGCTGCCTCCTTGCAGAGGGGAGAGGAAGACCCAAGAACTTCAATACTGAGTCCAGAGGAGCTGTGTGGTATTGGCTTTTCACCAACATTTTCTTTGTGGCCTAGGAAAAAAAGTTGCTGTAGAAGCTGCTTAATAGCAATAGAGAGCACCCAAACATTGCTTCATAGAAAGTGGAAATCTGCCATGAGTGGAAGGCTCCACTGAACAGGACTGAAGAATCTAGACCATCTGTCTGCAAATTCCCAGTTTGTTTTCATGCTAAGTGAGAGTAAAATTTAGCTGCCTTTAATATCAGCACTGCTGGTGGAGTCTCTGGAAGTGCTGGCCACAAATCTGGTGCTTCTGAACAGCAGGCAACTATAGTGCATCCTTCCACCCTTCTCCCCCATTGCCCTGCCCAGTGCAACTGCTTGCTTACTGCAGTGTATGAATGTGTTCTTGCCTTGTCTGCTCACAAAAGCCCAGCTGCTGTACGTCACGAGTTCAACAAGTCCCTCCTGTGAGCCGTGTCAACATCCACTGTTTAAATCTCTGGACAAGTAGGATGGGTTGAGGGTTGATGGATGGAGAAATAATAAAGCAGTTGAGCTTATCTCCTTCAGAAAATGTATTCCCTGCTCTGTATCACCATGCGAACCGGGTGCCTTTTGTTGGTGCTTGTAAAGAACATGGGATAGAAGAGACCAGCCTGCAATCCCCAGAGCCACTGTTACGGGTAAGGTAATGGGGAAAATGTTGACTAAACCTGACACTTCTGTGTCATGAGCACTTCTAAGCAGGAGGCTGTGCTATATCCTTGCTGGTGGAGATGTATGTATACACATGTACACACAGCAAAGCACTGTGTGTGTATACACACACGCATACCGCTGTTGTATAATGCTGATATTACTGTAGCTTGTTGTATGCAAGTGTCTGAGACTTTAAAGTGTAGAAACACTGGAAGATCCTTATACAACCCTTGAGAGTAGATGTGGGACATCTGGCAGTGCTCGTGCTGCTGTTGCTTGGCCTCCTGGATGTTCCTGTTGCCTCCTTGTCCCTAGGTAGAGAAATTAAACAAAGATAGGGAGTCGATATGTAATCTGGCAAGGAGAAGGACTAGTCAGTAGTACCTTTATCCTTTCTTTCTTAAGGCTTCTCTCGCATGTACCACATGAGGTGGGGAGAGACCTCCTTGACTGGGGGATCTCTCAGTTCTTCTCAGATATCCCCCATCACCAAAGCTATTGATGGAACACTCTGGCATACACCCCCTTGTCTCCTCTGTGCTATAAAAAGAGAAATCTTGCTTTAGTTCCTTAGGCTGATGTGTGTCCTCTGTGGCCATAACTAATAAGAATGGGTCTACTTATGGCATAGCTTCTCTGTGCCCATAAGAAGAGAAGGGATGCTCTTTCCTTGCAGGTTGTTGTCCAGCTTGTTTGTAATCCCAAAGTGTGACACCATGCTGTGAGATGGGCAAAAGTGATACGGTATTTGCCTGGGATTAGGCAGTGAGAAGTTGGCTGCAAGGATCAAGAATTGTCTTACCCATCCATATAAATGCAATAAAAACATGGTCTTGCTCATCTTCTAGGCCCCTGTGGTCTGTGGAAAGAGGTAAACTATTACAGATGACGCACCCTGTCCGAAAATAAGACATCTCTTGGAGATAGCTCACCCTGCCTATTTCCCAGGAGCCAAAAAGAGGGAGGTAAGGAGAGCTATAGGTTCATGTTATATTTGACACTTACAAGCCCCAATTTCTCCACCTGTGAAATGCTTTCAGTTCTGCACTGGGGGCAGACTTCTGTGTGTGATCCTCACAGTACACATACACTGGCCTTTTGTGGAAGCTGGAGAACCTCTCTCACATCAGAAACATTGTCTTTTTCAGTCTTCTTTATATTATTTCCTTTTTCTGATGAGAGCTCTCTGAAGGGTACTTGTCTGCTGAATGCCCATTGCTGATAATGTCCATTATGAAATCCAAAAGGAAGGTTGAGATTAAATGTCATGCACTTCACAGTTGGGGAATTCAAAGAGCCTTGTCGATCTGTGCATAATTCAGGGGTTGACAGCTCATGCATAAACCGAAATGCGTGCACACATACCCGTGTGCGTGCAGAGAGTCTTTTCCCCTGACTTAGCAGCAAATAAAAGCAAAGACAGGCTTGTATCAGCTCCTGGGGGTGGGGGGCGGGTGCAGCAGGGAAAGGCCTGTGGGTTGTTCAGAGCTGTTTAACTGGAGAACCAACCACACTGGCAAAAGTGATTGCTTCTTGGTAGTTCAGTGGGCTTCCCTCCTCCACCTTTCCCTGTGCGGCACCGCGCTGAGCTGCGCCTGCTTTGGTTTTACGCATACGGGTTTAATCTGACCAGGAGGATCTTCCAAGAGCTTCTGGCAATGTGTGAAGTCGGTGTTGATGTGAGTTTCACCCCAAGGTTTCCATGGTGCTTTTCTCCCACCATCAGGGAATGAAGACAGACAGAAAAAATTGATGCCACATTAAGCTGGTTGTTACTCAGGCCAGGGAGGGCACCTCTGCCTCTGACACAGCGTGTGTGATGAACTGGGTGCTGCATGGGAGTGCGTAACCTTAGTAGCACAGGGGCATCACAAACAGGCAGCAGGCACTGGTGGGGTACGGCCTGAGCAGTCGCCTTTGAAATGCTGTATCTGCTGAGCCATAAGCCTTATGAACTTGGGTGGTAGGTTTACTTTTCACATACAACTGGGAAAACTGAGGTCTGAGAGGTTAAATGACCCAGTCTGGGCTGCATGGAGGGGCAGCAGCACTGCCAAACCTATAATGTATTAGTATTTTAGCTTTCAGGCTTGCCATTCTGTATGCTGGACTGTAATTTTGTTCCTGAGGACAGCGGGTTTCACTTCCAAGTGCTTTGTTGCAGGAGGGTGTGCAACTCATGGCTCCTCACCGCTCTGTGGGATGCTGCAGCCTGGTGCTTCACAGACACGTCCTCGTGCACCACGCGCTGCCCCACTAGCCGATTGTTAGGAATTTCTTTTGAGGAGGTTTGCCACCGACTTGTGAATCAGCAGAGCCTGTGCTAGCTCTGTCAGCAGCTATTTAGAAGTTTCCCTCTTCTAAATCTGTCCTCCTAGCTCCTGTTTGCCCAACATGGGGAATTTTGCATCTAACATTTTTAGCATTGACCGGTTGCTATAGAAACCGCTAAGGTGCCAGAAGGAGATTTTTGCCAGTTGGAGGTAGGCTACCAAGTCATCGAAGTATGCGTTTTGTTGGAAGCCCTTCTGCTAAGCAACTCCCCAAGCCCATCTGCATATCTGTGCGTATTTTGAGTCTAAGGAGCCATGAGGGTGTGATAAACTTGGAGCTGTAATTGCATGCAAATAAGCAGGGCTTAATATTAGCAAATTGTTTAGGTAGGAAGTGAGAATGTGTTCCCAAACTGCAGGTGATGGGTCCAAGTTGTGCGTAGGGTGGTAGTCCAGGGCCAAGAGATGAAAGATGGCATGGATCTTCACCACAGTAAATGGTTAACCTAATGGAAGCAGGAGTCAAGACTCTGGCTGACGTCTCCCAGCAGGGAGCCTGGGACAAAGTGCTCCCTGGAGCCCCTTTCTCCCCTGAGACTAAAGCATAGGTGAACACCAAAATATTCCAGAATCGTCTTTACTAACCAGTCTCAAGAAATTGTCACCCTGCAGCAGGACCCAAAGTGAATCCACACAAATCAAACTGTAGCTGATATAAATATATATTTTTTATATATTTACGTGTATGTATATGTATAATTATATACATTTGTATATTTACAGAAAAATAATATGCACTTCATTTATTAACATATAATTTATTATTATTTATATATTATTATGTATTTGTACAAGTAATATGCTCTTATAGGATGTGGATGCGACCATGTAATATGAGAAATGCTCTACAACACAGGGTTGGTGACAACTCAGTTGTTGACTGATGGTCTCTTGGGCCACTTCATATCAGGCCTGATTTACGAGACTTCTCTGCTGTAAAGTGAATTTTGTTGCTTACACAATGAGAGGTGCAAGTCCTGTTGGGGCCCATGTGCCTGGGACTCAGGAAGACCAAAAGGCAATTTCCCTGCTTAATGCAAATTTATTCGTCTGCCCTTTTTTCCCCCTGCTTTGTGTGTGCCTAGACTGCACATCTGGTCATATCATGACAGGCTATGGGAGAAGAGGAACCCTTTGTTTTCTGCAAAAAATGGAAGAAAAAAATCCTGATGGTGCTGGGACATCCTGCAGCAGGCGTTCTCAGTCTGGGGCTGCAAATCCACCCATGAAACAGGTCAGGAACCTGCTTTCGGGGTGCTGGAGTGGCACAGCCTTATTTGTTTTATCTTCCATTTCATGGCTGTACACATGTTGGTAGTTTATAAATTGCAGTAGTTATGTTGTGCTGGGTAAGTTACTGGGCTGTAGATAAAGAAATAATGTTGCTGGAGGTATAGTTCATATTCTTTTAGGGGAGAATCTGTCAAGAATGGCTTTAAAATCACTGTCTCTGTGACGGTATACAGAGGGAGATTGGGCTTGTGTGTGGCTTAAGGGACCAAATCTCCCAAATTGTAATTTCTTACAATTTCCTTATGAGTTCTGAAAAGGTACAGCGCTGGACGTTTTTTGGGAGAAAATGGCATTGGCTTCCTGGAGGGTTTGTGAGTGGAAATTGTCAAGTACTTGGGGGCAAAGTGGAAAGAAAATCTGGGGAGGTTTGAGGTTGTTGGGACAAGAAGTGCCAAGAAACCCCATTTTACTGTGACAATCCAGTATTCAGCGGTGTCATGGGTAAGCAGCGTGTGTCTGGGCTTCTCCCTGGTTCCAGGGCTACTTGCCATAGAGCTTCTTTGAGCCTGTGTTATTCCTCAGGTGTGAGACAGAAGAGAAGAAATACTAAGTTACATCAGATTTTCTAAAATCGAGCTTTGTTACCTTCTTTGGTTGCAGAGCTCTTCTGGCTTTTTAAAGCTGCTCTTTTCCAGTAGCAAGAGTTGATTTACTCGGGTTTTTGGTGTTGTGGGATTTTTTTTTTTTTTTTTTTTAATTTATGTGTGCGCATATGGGTTTATTTTTTCTTCTAATGTTTCCCTGTAGAAATCATCTGCAGGACAGATGGCCCACTAAGCTTCTGGGACCGTCTCCCACAAACACCTGTCTAAGGCAGCTGGGAAATCAAAGAGGAATTCTCTTTTAATGCCCTTAAAGAAAAACAGCCCCCGATCCGAATATGTTGTATTTCTTTCTCTCTGCATCCTCCCAGCTCCCTGGGAAGTGGAATGCTGGGTGGTGGCTGTGCGGGGCGAAGGCGAGGGGCTGGGTGCTGGCTGGGGTGCAGCTGCCTGAGCCATCGGGGAGAGCGAGAGCAGCTTTGGGGTGACGGATTGCTGCGTTCAGCCAGGCTGAGAGCCTCCACGATGGGGAGGAGGATGATTTAGGGCATGGACTCGTATGTATGTAACACAGATAGAAGCTGCTGAAGCAGCAGATTGTACCTCGTGTCCTTTGCAGGCAAAACACTCCTCAGCAGCAAGGGGTGGGCTACTGAAGAAAGCTGGACAGCATGGCCAAGCTTGGATTCAGAGGGGGGGCGTGCATGTGTGTGGTGGACAAAACACGAGGTCTGTTTGTCCCCACCAAGCCGCATGCAGTGGGGCTGTGGTGGGGCCAAGTGTCTGGGGGGTGCTGTGTGTGCCTGTTGCTGTGCAGATGCCTGACCGAGCACATTTGGGGTGCTGCAGGCTGCTCTGACAGCTGCTGCTGGGGCACACAACCGTGTCCCCCCCGAGATGAAGCCCGGGCGTGCTTTGCTGGGTGCAGAGGGGTTGGCTGTTGCTGCAGGTGCCGGTTAGCAGGCCGGCAGGAGTGTGGTCGCTGTGTTTAATTATAGCTCCCGTTTGAGAAACTAGTAGAGCAACAGGGCTTTTTTTTCTTGTTCTGGGGAAGCTGAGCGCTTCACAGCTTTTGATTGCAATATAACACCTTCTGTGACACAGAGAGAAACTCTCCTGTGCTCCCTGCAAAGGGAAATTTGAAATCTATGGGCAATAAAATCCTTGATCTGGGCCATACCTCCCAGGTGGTGTGGCTTGGCCCCCAGTTGTGGTGCTTCTTGGGGCAGGATGTTTTTATGGCCGCAGAGAGTTTGTGGGCAGGAGCCGCAGTCCCTGGGGGCAGTGGTAGGGCCGGGGCTGCAGGAGAGGAGCTGTATTGATGAGGGTGCAGGGGCTGAGCCTGCCTGGGGGATGCAGCCCTAAAGCAGGTGGAGGTGAGAGTTCAGGAGAGGCTGAGCAGGCTTTGGATGTCCTTTTCTGCCTGCAGAGGTAACAGGGTAAGTGACACAACTCTCACCTCTCCAGTAGGTTGTCGCCTGCTGAGTGGTGATGCTGGCCATTTGTGTTTGTGGTTGCTGGAGCCGCATTAGGCACAGGGTGTCACCACCTTGCATGTGGTGGCTCCAGAGCCAGCTGTGCATTGCTTACACAGTTGGAGGGCATCAGGCCATGTCTGGCCATGGGGCATGTCTAACTGGCAGGTTGAGCTTTGGACGTGCCTCAAGAGACTCTTCATGCATCACAGGTGGTTTGGGTTTTGAGGTTTCCTGTGGCTTGTCTGTAGGAGCTGATCTGGGGGCACCCACTGAAGATGCCTTTCCATCTTCACTGTGCATAGGGGCAGGAGATCTCCTGTTCGGGTGTTTAGGTTTTCCCTCGGGAGGACGCAGTGTCCCTGTACCTGTTAGAGTTGCTTAAGGGAGCAGCAGGGCTGTGGCAGGCTTGGGAATGAACCTCTGGCAAGAGATGTTTCCCACTAGTGCTACAAAGAGCCTCCTATACTGAAAGGGCTGGTATTTATGTGGGAAGGGAGTCCTGTGTACCTGGCATGTTACAGGTGAGAAATCTGAAGTATCCCCGTTGCTCAGGTGTACAGACTGTGCCAGACTGAGCGGGAGTAGCTGCCACATCATGCTGCTGTGGTGGCTGAGTGCTAATTGTTTTTACTGCCTGAGCATCAGGTTATTTTTGGCTTGATCAAGTTTCACTCCCTGCAGATCTCTGAGGTTTCCTGATGTGCAGAAACTGCTTTGGGAGAGGTTTTTTTTCTTCTCTAGGGTGGAGAACTTACACCCCTCATCCAGGGCATGGGTCGCGGTATATTCTTCCCAGCAAAAGAAGTGCAAATTATTCTGTTGTTTTAAGATGAGTTGCTAGCCCAGAACATGCAAAGCTGTGTGCTGAAGCTGGCATGGAAGACATCCTCTGGGAGATGGGGTAGTGATGGGCTGCTGCAGCTGGCTGGTGGCAGAGAGGTTGTAATAGTCTAGATCTATGTTCTGGATAGAAATCTAGGCTGTGAGCTGATTCAGTCACTGTAGGTTTGGGATGTGCAGTTGCAGAAACACAGCGTGAATATAGCTGTACCTTCATAGTCACCTGGCACATGGGCAGTTCTGGCTCAGGGCCTGCTCCACCAGGGCTTCCTGGGGAAACTTATTAGGCTGTTTGAATAGGATCCACAGACATGTTTTGTGGCTTTCAGGTGTATTGTTGGAGTAAACACAGGGGATTTGCCTCATCCCTCAGGGTTTCAGGGTCCTGAGGCATCTGAGGTTGTTTACCAAGAGATTTTATGCGTGTAAAAGTGACCAGACTGAGCCTTCATATGTGAAGGAGCAGAGGGTGGAGTTGTAGATCCCACTCGATTAGGCAGCAGCCTAGTGTTTGCAAGATCCAAGGTACTTAGTATGTCTGGGTATCCTGTCCTTAATCTGCTGGCGTTTCCGAAGTGCGGATATAGTCTGTCCTGAAGGTGCAGGGCTGTAGTAAAGTGGGATTGTGAGACACTGAGATACTTTGTTAATGGGCCCTGTGGGCAAGAAAAGGGAAGAGATGGCTGGCTGGCTGAAAATCCTATGTGGAATGTTACCTTTCCCTTTCTGGCTGGTCTCGCTCGTGTACGACTGCTCTGATCTGTGCATCCCCTGCCTCTCCTTTGCCCTGCCCATGTGTTTGCGCCCAGGCTTTTTGGCTGTCTCTGTGGCTGAATAGGTGTGAAGTCCAGAGCAGCTGTAATGATCCTGGCACTGGCTTCACTGGCAAAGAAACAGAACCACCAGAGCCTGGAGAAGCAGCAGAAGGGAGGGACAGATGTGTTACGGCTGCCAGGACCTTGCAAGAGGAATGCTGGGGGCATCAGCTCGGCTGCAAGAGCCAGGCACAGCACAGATGCCGTGCTGGGCACCTCTTTCATGTGCAGAGCCCCTTGTGCTGCCGCAGTGCTGGAGACCTCCCCTCCCTGGAGCAGCTCCAGTATTGTAAAGGGACAGTGTTGCTGCTTCGTATTTACTAGTGGTTCTCAACCTGTGTTGAGATGCTTAGGCGCAGCCGGTGCCCTGTTAGGTTGTTAGAAAGGACATACATCCTTCTTGGCATCCCTCTTTAGCATAACAAATCAAAGTGGGTTTAAGATGTCAAGTTGTTTCATGCATATTGGCTTGGGAAATCTAAAAGCAGAGCCTGACGGGACAGCAAGAGTCCCTTCCCTGTCCTGATCGTGATAGAGCTGAACAAACTTGTGGCCAGCTTAAATGTATAAACCCTTTCAGACGTTATCCTGGCCTGACTCTGGTTTATTTTCTCTTCCTCTGCCTGCACATTGAAAGTGCACTCAAACCCTCAGAGCGAGAAGTACTGCAGTGTCACCTCTTTAATTTCAGCAGCACTGCTTTGTCAGGTTAAAGGCTGCACCCTGGATGGTAGTGCCGCCAAAACAACGTCCAGCTGAGCAACAAACAGCAGCCCTGTTGCCCCAGGCAGCCGTGTCCTCACAGGTGGGCAGGAGAGCACCATCAGCTGCTCGGCAGCAGCTTGCCAAAGCTGTGGACGTCTGCTTCAGGTGCCTGCAGGAAGGGGGTCCGGTTCCCCCCTCGCAGCCCCATGCACCTCCCTCGATGGCTGTGTGGCTCTGGCTGCTGCAGCATCGTCGCATGTGCGGTTGAGTCTCCCCTCTCCCGTGCTGCAGAGCTCTCCTCTGCTCTCCAGACGCGGAGATGCCGGGGGAAGAGCTGTGGAGGTGGGGAGAGATTGAGCTATCATTAGCGTGGCACCAGTGAGGTTTCTTTGCACCATGAAGCAGTAAGCTATCAAAATTAAGCGCAGTGTGCTGAACAGCTGAGCAAGGGAACAGATGCTGGAAGGAGCCTGCGAAGAAAAGGGATTTTGGAGGAAAAAAAACCTTTTTTCAACTGTACATAGGCATTGTCCATCACTGAGCTGTCGTGGGGAGCAGGAATTGGCTTTTTATGGTAATTGATCTGCATAGCCCCTGGAATGCTCAGAAAAAGCATTAAGGAGGGAAGAATTGCAGGAGGAGGAGGAGGTGGAGGTTTCCCTTTAAAAACGCACGGGATAATAGAAAACATCCTTTAAATTGTCAGGGTGTCAGGATGCATTACTGTAAGTATAACATTTTCAAATCCTCGGCATCTTCTATCTAAATGTCTTTGAATTAGTGCTAATGCATTTGTTAGCTCATTATTCATTAATATTCCGTATTCATTAGACTGGCTCTTTCTCTGGAAGATGAAGATAATGAGATGTGGGACTGGCTGCAGGGCCATGCCATAGCTTTTCTTAGTGCTGTAGGAGTGTGGTTTTATGTACCAGAATGGCCTTCAGTGATTGTTATTGGCATTTGTGTCTGGCCTATGTTGTCCTGGCTCTTGGCCAGTGGTTTACCACAAATTAGTGGAAATTCTTAATGGGAGAGCAGTACTAATGATGACGTGGATAAATTTCCACTAAGTCCTGCCCTGAAAGCAACTGATGAAGGCAGAATTTTGCTTTTTCGGCCTGTGGTCAGAGTTGCAAAACTGCCTCTGTAATCACAGAGCTGTTCATTGCTGTCTTCATTGGTGAGTCATGGAGTCGTCCCTTCAGCCCCCGTCACCTTCCTTTACTTCTTGCCCTCAGGAGAGATTTTTCTAGAGAGGAAGTCCTCCTTTTCCTTTCCTTTCCTTTCCTTTCCTTTTTTTTTTTCTGTTTTTCCCCCGGCACATCTTCCCTTCTTCTGACCATGAAGTGGACAGAGCACGAGATGCGGACATCAGGTTTTCCATGGCAAGAAACCGAGAGGGATCCAGAGGTGCCAGGCTGGTGCAGCCAGCAGGTTCAGCACCCCAAGTCCAGCAAGCCTCAGGTCTCTCACCCCTGGGAAAGGCTTTGGTGACCCAGGCCCAGTAGGATGCTGCTGCTCAGGGCTTCTGCCAGACTTTTGCCTCAGCTACCAAGTCTTGATGGAAGGGTTTTGCTTTGCTCCCCACCAAAGCATACAGGGGAGGGAGAGTGGCTGAATAGGTACTTGGTGCCTTTTCAGGGGTGTGAGCACCGTGCATCAGCCCTTTGCTTGGCACTGTCCTCCCTGTGTCCCAGGAGCTGTGACGGGCCAGATGAGGGATGTGGGGTGGCCTCAGAGTGGTCCTTAGGCTCAGCGTGAAAGAGGGGAGCATTCAGCAGAGGAGTGTTGCTTCAGGATTGGGCTGGATAGCTTCAATCAGAAAATGCTGGGCTAGAAATTCCGCAGCAACAGGTCTTCTCTGGTTTCAGCAGCACTGCAGTTCTGGTGGGGAAACCACTTGGTATCCAACCTTGTGGGTCTGTGTCTGCCGGGAGCAGAAATGCAGGAACTGTAGTAAGAGAAATTAAGAAGAGGTCAAGCTTTTCTTTTTGACACATCACTCTGGCTTTGGGGTGGATTTTTTGATGCAGATTATCTAGATTTGAGTACACACAAAATATTGTGCATTTGGGTTAGCAAACTCCAGATATGATAAATCTTCCAAACTTTTCTAGTAGCAGCTACTTTTTGAGTTTCCTGCCCTGTGCTCGAGTGTAGGCATGAGTGTACAGCTTCCATCTTCCTACTGAGCAGTTGTTTTCCATTGTCCCTCTTGTGAAATATTTTCAGACCCTGGCTGCTACATCTGTCTCTGTGCTGCTCTTCCAGTAACCTGGGCTTAGTTATTCAGTGGAATAAGGGCAAAAAAAAAAAAGCAGCCAAACAAACCCCCTACAGTCCAAAAGAAGCACCTACAAAGCCCTGAGTAGCAGAACAGGCTCACTGGAAATAGTTTTGTATGTGGTCTGCTGAAGGGGTCTTATTAAACCCTTGATCGCAGGATTCAGTCTTTGCACTGTCCCAGTGAGATCTCTTAGCTTTGCCTTACGGAGAGTTAGGCTGGGCACTTGCAGACGTAACTGTTCCCTCTTGGCTGGACAACGACAGGGAAGGGTTTTCCTGCGAGAGGGAAATCCCTTGCACGGCAGCGGAACAACACTCACGTGCATGATCCCAAAATAACTGGTACCTCATTTCATTACTCCCTGAAGGCTCGTGAAGTCTTTAGACAAGAGCGTAAATCCTCTCCTCCTGGGACTGCTGTGGGAAGGCTCGGCTTGGGCACAGGACTGCCAGTGCTTGAGCCCTGTGCTTGCTTGGGCTGGATTAGCTGTGCCTGGTGCCTGTGGGGATTTGTCTGTGGGTCATCTGGGAGGGTGAAACGGCAAATGGGAAAACGCCTTGGTGTTCAGCTGAGCCAAGATGAAATGAAGACGAATTGGAAGAAAAAAGTTTCTGAACTGAGGGTTTCCAGGGTTTTATGGTTGCAGGGTGATACAGAGTGATTTCGTGGGACTCTTGACACCTCTACCTGTATACCACCATGCCAAGGCAGAGGTTCTTTTCTACTGTAGCTTCCATCAGTTATCTTTGTCTTGTTTTTATGCCAGATAGTATTGGTAGTTTCTAGTTGCCATCATCTTCCCTTTCCCAGAAAGCAATGTCTACTCAAAGTCTTGCCTCTGGCTTGTTGTTGTTTGGGGGCTGATGTGTTCTAGCACAATGTGGGGGCTGCAGCATCTCTGGGGGGATGGGGGGACACAAATACCTGAGCCTTGTGTGGTATTTGGCCTGAAATGGCAAGTGAAGGGTGTGATATACAACATAGAGAAAGACAAAAGACAAAGCATCACTTAATTACTTTGGTTCCCCTAGTCTGGGAAGCATTTAATTCCCCTGATCCAAGCAGCAGCTGAGAGGTACCATTGGGCATTGACTCAGCCTGGGATAGGCCAAACTACAGTTTGTTGCTCGAAAGGATTTATAGCTATGCTAAAATAGCTATATAAATCACAGCTCTGATTTTTTTTTTTTTTTTTTTTTCTTTTCCTTTTTTAGATCTTTGTTTCTGCAGGTTCATCCTGATATGAGCCTCCT
>VWYH01010568.1:17341-75240 GCA_013399365.1 Pampusana beccarii
TTTTTTTTTTTTTTTTCCCCTTCCCCCTCTGGCAGATCCTGGTGACCGCAGGATCACCCTGAGATGAGCCTCCTGTAGCTGGGGCTCCCTGCCCTGAGAGGATGAGAGCCCACCTGCCGGCCTAACAGGAAGATTTTCGTGGTGGTGGTGGCTGTTTCCTTTTGTTTTTCCTGAACTTGGTGAAATTTCATGTGACGGCAGAGCCGCTTCCTGCACCCGCGTTGAACCGCCTCGCAGCCGAGGGCTCAGAGGTGGAGGGCCACCACCATGGCGGCAAAGCAGCCCCCGCCGCTGATGAAGAAGCACAGCCAGACCGACCTGGTGAGCCGGCTGAAGACGCGCAAGATCCTGGGGGTCGGCGGGGAGGATGATGACGGCGAGGTCCATCGCTCGAAGGTGAGGGTAGGGGAGTGGGAAGCCTGGGTGCAGTAATGGTGGAAAAGAGACCTTCTGCTTGGGCAAATCGATGTGGTGTGGGGGTTTTTTTGTAGCATCTAACTTCTGCAGCCTCTTTGGCAAAAGCAGGGCTCGCGGCTCCGTGGGGCTCCTGTAGAGGGAGGTGCAAAGGCGATGATGGTACAAACAATCCTGCCTTTGGGCACCAAGGGGCCATGTAGCCTGCTGGGTTCATGAGAGCTGCCAAAAATGACTTTTTGTGGTAATGGGGTGAGCTCTGCCCTCAAGCTGCTTTAATGCATTCCTTAAATTGTATTGCCGAGACACCCATGAGCTAGCTTGGAGCTAGTGCCGTAAGACCATGGTACAACCAATGCCTACCAGCCGGTGGCCTGGACACTAGAGCAGCAATTGAAGTGGTGACTCTCATAAGACACATGAATTGCAAACAACTGAAGTGGTGACTCTCAGAAGACACATGAACCGCAAACAACCAACCTGTTTCAGTGGAGTACCAGAGGATGAGGGTAGGAACCACAGGAGCCTTGTCTGGGATGCTCCCTAGAGAACTTGCTGGCGGGGCATTGCCTGGCTCCCCGCCTGCGTGTGGGGAGCAGCAGAGCCCTCTGAGAGCTCTCTGCAACCAAAAGCTCCCTCAGCACCTGAGCCCTATTGCTGGGCTCAGTCGTTGCCTGTGCTCCATCAGGATGGGGCGTGCAGGTGGTGTGTGGGAGGAGGAGATGGTTCCCTATGTACATAGGTGAGAGGAGGCAGGAGTTAATGCTGACCCTGCCCCAGCCCCACACTGCAAGTCACTGATCCCAGTAAGGGAGCAGTAGAGCCTACAGCTCCTGATGGAAATCCAGGCAGCCTGCAGCAGGTGTTGGGACCAAGGGGTCACAGATGAATCCCATGTCCTTGTCTTCCTTACAGCCCTCTTAGAGATAAGCTCCCACATGAGGGTAGGTATGCTGTTTTGGACTGGCAAATACTGCCTAAAGGCTGGGGAAGGATCTGCTCAGTCACCTCGTGCATTTTATTTGAATTTCAGATTAGCCAAGTACTGGGAAATGAAATCAAGTTTGCTGTCCGGGAACCGCTGGGGCTCAGGTAAGGTATTGGACCACCTTGGCGCTGGGTTGTGTGAGGGCCCTTGGCCACAGCATCCCTGACAGCTCTGGCTGCTGGCACCAGCTCTGCTGCTGTACCAGTGTCACTGCTCCCTGCAGGGGCTTCTTGGGGGCCATGGGACCAGACCAGCTCTGCGTTCTTCTCCTATAAATCAGCCTGAGGCCCTCAAGCTCTTGTCTCCCAGCAGGTGCTGGGAACCACAGGGGCTGCATGGAGCTGGAGGAGCTCCTGGTCTCATGTGTGACAGGGTGGTGCATCTTGTGGGGACCCCCAGCTCTGTGCCATCCTCTTGGCAGGGTCACTTCCCTCCTCTGCTTGGGTGTGGGGGATTTTGGCTCTGCCTCACCAGCAAGGCCAGTCTGCGTGCTGAGGCTGGAGTTAAAGGGAGGGTCTGGGGGTGGCGAGTCCTCCCACGGGAGGCTTGTGTGTCACGGTTGAGATGGGCAAACGACACAGACCAAATTCTTCCATGATGAAAGTAGTAGATGCAATTTATTGCCACAAGTGCATTTCTATACAGTTTTACCAATGCATGTGTCTCTTCACTGTTGGTTACAAGTTACAGCAGTGACATCTCATCGGCTAATTTTGCCATCATCAATGTTACTCTTCTACTCTCTTATCTCTCACGGGTACACCTTAATATCTCCAGATACTCCTTTATTCCCATCTTTCTCATGGGTAGGCCTTAATATCTTCAAGGCTAATTTCTGTTCCCGTGCCCTCCGTCAGGGAATCCACGGACCCACCGTAGCTTACCACACTTGTGTCTGCTGGGGTTGTGCGAGGGGGGAGGATGAAGGCCGATGCGTAAGCAGGCAGCCAGGGACATGCTTTGTAAAGTATGAGTGGTGGGATCACTCCTGTGCTCACGCTGGGCTCTGTCTTCCCTCTCACACAGGGTCTGGCAGCTGGTTTCCGCCATCATGTTTTCTGGGGTTGCCATCATGGTAAGTGAGGGATGTGGTCCTGGGCACTACCAGCTCGTGACTGCCAAAGGGGTCACCCCAGCGTGGCTTCTCAGTCCTGGCATTTATCCCCCTCCTCTGCTTCAGCAGCTGCTGCTGCTTTTTGTTGTGAGGCCTTTGCCCTCACCGTGTCTCAGTAATGGGCTTTCCTCGCAGTGTCCTTGGTGGTTTGTTCCAATCACTGGAGTCTGTTTTCATTAGCAGGGTCATAAACCACACATGGCATGGCAGCCTCGGCCATATAAACCAGCCACAAAGCCCGTAGCTGACATGCTGATATTTCTTGTGCCTCCTTAATTTCCAATTTCCTGGCCAGTGTCTCTGATCCCACAAAGGCTCGATGTTGGAGTGCTGCTGCCCAAGAGCGCGTGTTTTGATGACCCTGGCCAGTGCAAGCTGCTGAGTCTCTCCCTTGCCTCTGCCAGGCCCTTGCTTTCCCTGACCAGCTCTATGACGCTGTCTTCGAGGAGGAATCTGTGAGCAGCAAGACTCCCATCCGGCTCTATGGAGGAGCCCTCCTCAGTGAGTGCTGTGCTGCTGTATGTGGGGCACACCACAGACCTGTAGAGTAAGGGGACAAGATGCCAAAATGGCAGGAGCGGTCAAAGCCTGTGCCCAGCGGGACAACTGCAGCCGGAGAGCAGATGATCTGCTCTTAGCAAAGAAATGGTTTGTTTAAGGGTATTTTGAAAAGCTGAGCTACTGCTGCTTTGTCCTAGTAGGGGCTGCACACACTCCAGATACCTGGGGGAGTACCCCCGAGTGCCCCTGCAAAGGGGAATTGCAGATGGGGTGCTGGGCTGCAGCTGGGGCCAGACCCCCCTCGTGGGAGAAGGGCTGGGGGGTGGCATCCCAGGAGGGCCCATGCAAGGGGCCCAGGAGCTGTGGGGCACAGGACAAGAAGGTGAGCGGGGCCTGGAGGAGCGATCTGGAGAAGGAAATGAGTGGAGGAATAAAGCACACAGGGTTTGTTTAGCTCTGCAAGTGCTCCCCAGCCGCAGGGACTGCCCCTCCTGGGGCCGGCAGGCTGCAGAGGGTGCTGCCCCGCACCAGAGGGCGGGCGGGTGCTGCAGGGCGTGTTTTGGGGGGGCTGGCGGGGTTCCCGGGCCTGCAGCGGCACCGTGCGGGCGCGGCGGGAAGTGCAGCGGCCGGGGAGGGCACGGCTGCCCCAGAGCCGCGTCCCGCCGGGGGAACCCGAAATGGGTGATCGGGGGCAGGCGGGCGGGCTGCCCTTTCCCGCTGCTCCCCCCGGCCCTCGGGCAGCTGCTCTCTGCTGTCCCCGCAGGTATCGCGCTCATCATGTGGAACGCTCTGTACACGGCCGAAAAGGTCATTATCCGCTGGACACTGCTGGCGGAGGCTTGCTACTTCACCGTGCAGTTCCTGGGTGAGTGGCTGCAGCCGCCTGGGGAGGAGGATGCAAGGGGTTGGAGTGCACCCTGCGGACCCCACTGCAGGGAGGGAGAGGGGAAATGGGGAGGGCAACCTGTGTGAAGGGTGAGACTGAAGGGGAATTGGAGCAGTGCCCTTGGGGCTGATGGAGTGAGCTCCAGGCTGAAGGAGTCGTGGGGTGAGGCCCTGGAGTCATAGTGGAATCAGCTGAGGGGAAGATGCTGTCAGTGCCTCCTGTCTGGCACAGCCGCAGCAGCCGTCGGTCCCAGCTGTCTCTGTGCTGCTTCTGGAGACAGCTCCTTTGCTCAGTGGGAGTGGCAGAGATAACCTGGTCCTTAGAGCATCTTCCCTGCCAGCTGTTCTCCCTTTTCCGTCTCCATGGAGCAGCCTCTTCCTTGGGCTGCTCACGGAAAGGTGCCCAGGTGCAGGGGAAACATCTTCCTCGGAACATTTATTTTTTTTTTTTCCTAAAAGTATCCTGGCCTTCATAGCCAGCACAGGTCATCTCCTGGAGTGGGCTGCCTGGGTGGGGCTAACAAGAAAACACTGTGGCAACCTACACTAAAAAGGGGGTGTTCAGTCTTACCAAAACAGAGAATAACAGTTCAGCTTGTTTCTAGGGAGCTTGTCTATATTTAACAATGAAGGGGGATTTTGTATGCATATGGGTAGCTCACTAACTCGTACAAGGTAGCTGGTTTAGATATGGGCGATGTGTTGGTAGCCAAAAAAGGGGTAGCGTGTGGGGACTCTATGTAGGTGCTTCTACAGTTGTAAAATGTTTATCAGCACTGAAGTGGTCAGGTTGCAAAGCAGGCTCAGGAACAAGCAGCTTCCACAATTAACACCTGAGCATGACATAAACTCAACGTCTGTTCAAGTGACCATTTCAAGCTGTAGCTGCTTGAACATGGGGCTGCCTTTAAAGCAAGGTTTCTGCAAGTGAGAGCTCTGGGCACCTGTGTCTAACTTCAGGGCTGTGCAGTCAAGCTAGTGAAGAGCAGTTTTGCCTTGCATGTGAGCCTGGTGGGCCTGTAGCGTTTGCAAGGCTCAGCAGGTCTTGCTAGGATTCTGCGTTAGAGGGCAGTAGAAAACAGCTTTGTACTACTTGTCTCTATTTGTTTTTTTCATCACCAATCTCTGCCTTGTCTCCCTCCTTCTTCTCCAGTTACCACTGTCTCCCTGGTTGAGAGCAGCCGGATAGCCACAGGTGCCGTGCTCCTCCTGGTCAGCCGAGTCCTCTTCATCCTTATCAGCATTTATTATTATTACCAAGTTGGACGCCGTCCCAAGAAAGTCTAATTCCTGGGCTTTTTGTCATGGGAAGGGTGGGAGGGTGGGGTTTGTGTCGGTAATTTTGCATTATAATTATAACTTTTTTTTTGTTAGTCCCTTTTTGTTCTAAAGTGACTTCCTTCTTTTCCACTTACCGGCATGAATCAGTGTGTAGCCCGGTGCTGGTGGTATTGCCAGGTGAAATGGGGGGAGCAGCGTTGGGCAGGTCCCCCCAGCCCCTCTGGAGGAGGCAAGGAGCAGAGGGAGGAAGGCTCAGGGAGGTGTGTGGGCCTGGCAGGCTCAGGGAAAAGAGCCAGTTTCCTGGGGGAAACTGGCCGACGGGATTACAGGCTCTGAACCCACTGGAACAAAGCACAAAATACAACTAGCACATTGAAACCAAATCCCTGAGGAGACAGGGTGGTAAGGAAACAGCTGAAGGACTCAACTATTCCTCGTGGTAAGTCGTGCACCCACCTGGTGGAGTGTGCCCTTGTGTACAGCCCATTCCCTTTTAGCAAGCACTTACTGCCCGGGTAGCTGGGAGCTGGACTGTGTTAGGTCTAGTTCAGCGCTTTGCAAACAGCTCTTCTTTCCTCGCTGCCAGAGGTGCCACCCTGCTTGTAGTTTTGCACCGGGTGCCATGCAAAGCTTGGCAGGAGATAGAGCAAAAGAAGAGGGACACCCCTTGATCCCTTCACAGGGACAGCACTGGGAAGGGCGGAGCTGCTAAACTATAATGTGTGAGAAGCAAAAGCAGCTATTGGAAAAAGCCCATTGAGCACAAAGCCATTCTGTGTTTGGGATGTTTTGTGAAGTTTCTGGACTGGGGTCCTGTCCCTTCACACCAGAACACTTCCTATAGTTGCAGCTTCTCTGGTGGTAGCAGCAGTGGTGGATGTGAAGTAGTGTCTGGTGCTTCTGTTATACCGGGGCTGGAGTGCTGCTGTGGTCAGCACTAGTGAGAGCATCGGTACAGCTGCCTGGGTCAGTGAGCAGCCTCTGGAGATGAGCCCCAGCCGTAGGAGATGGTGTTCCAGCTCTGCTGATGTCAGGCATCACAGCTCTTCTGACTTTGAGAACACCAAAGTTCATTGCGTTAATATACTTAACTGGGATGAAGCAAGGAGGGAGGTGTATGAAGTCATTATTGTATACTCTAATTCAGTAAAAGAAGGATTCAATGTGCTTTAATACTCACTGGCCGGTTTCTCCAACACCTAGTGGGCTTAACAGCATTGGCTGCCCTACTTCCTAGTGCTTTCCTTGCGGACTATCCCTGTCCACAGCTGGAGGTGGCATTTTCTTGTTCTCCGTGGGACTATGTGTACAGGATATGGACTTCTTACTCGTGTGCTGCTCTTGACTGGATCAGTGTGTTCCCTGGAATAGAGCTGATGTCCCAAAATCCCCGTAGAGAGTTGCCTATGCAAACAGAAATGTCGGTGGGAACAGCGGCCCTCAAGGCACTGGTGAGACTGGGATCTACAGCTGTTGCTGTTTAATATCTTAGTGGAGTTAGAAGAAGGTAGTGGGTACTTACTGTGTGTTGTGTTAGTGCTTTTGGCATTTAGAAGCAGCTGCATAAACTTGGCACACTGTGTGCATTGTACCTCTTGGCCATGCAAAATGTCTGCCAGGTAAGAATATCGGAAATAGTTGAACCAGAAAACATTACAACTAACTTTTTTTTCCTGAGAAGTAAATCAAAGGGAGAGGCAACATCCAACAGCAGGCTAAATTCTGGAGCCTCCCGACAACACGTACCTGCCAAGCTGCTTTCAACGTGTCCAGAATATGATACTGAGCAACTAAAACTTACGTTCAAGAAGAGCCTTCCTGGTCAGGCAGAAGAGTTGGGCTCCAGGAGGGAAACCTTTTCCCTGTGAGGCAGGGAATGATCAAGTGCAGCCTGGAGAGTATCACACATTAGACGGAGTGGTGCTGTGTGTGGGAGCCGGAGGGCGGCATGCTGCGGCCGTTGCTTTCACCCTGCACACCACCTGCATGCATGGGCAGCTGCAGTGGTTGTAGTTGTTGGTATAGGTATGTGAAGCTTGATTCTTTGTGTTTTGGGGGTCACATGAATGTATACACAGACTGATTGTTGGTTTTGGGGGGGTGGGAAATTGCATTTGTAGGAAAGGCAAGTAAAACTGACCACAGCAAAAGCAATCTCGCAGGAGGAGGAAATGGAGGGTCTTCTTAATGCTGTCCTCCCATCTTTGTTGGCTGCAGATCCTAGGAACTTAGTTATGACCTTGGGTCTGTAGATGGCTGCCTCATTGGGGTACCTTAAAATACCATCCAGCAGGTGAGAGAAATGAGTTACTGCACTATGGCAGAGCAGTTCTCTGAACACTTGATGGCTAAATCAGCGGAAGCAGTTACAGCTTTCCAAAGGAGCTTTAAATGATGCGAGATGTGATTCCTCTGGTACCCAGCTTAGCAGCTGCCTCTGCAAAACCCAACCACAGTGAGACACTTCTCGTTCTGCCATTTGGTGTCTTCTGCTCCAACACAGAGCAATGCCTGGAGGCTGTGTCCTCGTAAAGGTTTTCATGCTACTTGGTACCTAGTCCTGAAAGAGGAGAGATGAGAAGTTGTCTTATTTTCATGCTTCTTGCTCCATCTTGCAATAAACGGGCCATGTAGAAAGTGTAAGTGGACCGGGGCTCTATACCTCTTCTGCAACAGAGATGGGGCAGATAGATGCCCCTGCCTGGCAACAGCTACATCAGCAAGGTGCCACAGGAAAAACCTATCCAGGCCCCCTTGAGGAGGTGAATTTGTAGCAGGTGAGGTCTAGGAGGGTGTTCCTCAGAGTGACTTGAGGATGGAGAGCAGAGAGAGCATCTGCAGCACTGCCAGAACCCAACTATGGCTGGTGTCTTTACTCTGTTGTGAATAGGGGGGAGAAAGGGAGTAGGATGGTGAAACATTTATACAGAACTGCATCCCTAAGGACAGAATTGCTGGCATCACAGCTGCAGGTGTCAGTTGAGCTTGTAGTTTGGGATCAAAAGCCTGAGGTATCACTTCAGGCTCTGCTATTGATCTGCTGAGAAAAAAAAAATACCATCTCCACAGGCCTCAGTTTCCTTTATCTCTTAAATAGTGAGAAAGGCCTTGGACTGACATCATCTCCCAAGGGAGACTGCAATGAATTACCTGCATTTGTATAATGTTGTGTAGGGTTGGGAGCTGTGCTCCCCAGAGGGTTGTGCTCTGAGCAGGCGTGGGCTGGGACTAAGGCTGACCCCCTTTCTCTGCCAGAGATGGACCCAAAACCTTGCATTCATAGAGCCCTCGCTTTTGAGGGTGAATAAGGCTCATCATTCCCATTACTCCCTACATCACCTTATTTATGCCTAACCAATATCTGGCAAACTGGAGCTGGTGACAAAGGAGAGGCTCTGTCTGTCCTAAGCTGGCCTCTCATTCCTGGTCAAGGGTTTTTACTTGGGGGGGAGGGGGGGATGATGGGACACTTCAGTTTATACCTCATTTTAGCTGCTGTACCTGAGTTATTATTTCTCCTCTGGTAAGAAAGTGACTGTACTTAACACCAAGCAAATAGTGAAAAATTAAAGCTGTTTCACTTCACTGTCACAATATCTTTCTTTTATTTTTCTCTTTTTTTTTTTTTAAGAAACGCACACAAAAACCGTGCAGAGTACTTCAGGCTCGTGTTCTTGTTTATATTACAAAAAAAAAAAAAATTCCTTTCAATATAAAAAAGCATTACAGTAGGGAATACAGGATAAATTAGCTCCACTATCTAATAAAAAGAACATTTACAGTTTTTAAAATAGATTTCAAACATTATTTCACACACAGCCCTTTTTCCCAGGCGTTTGTGACAGTCATTTGAGCATTAAATAACAGCGGGGAGGCAGGGGCGCTGAGAGGGGCACGGGCTGTGCTTTACTTCTTCCATCCAAGGTGCTTGGGCTGCGGTCGCAGTGCTGCCGCGGAGACAGCAGCACAGCAGCTCCCTCTGGTCCCCAGCCTGCCCCAAGCTCTCCAGCGAGCAGTGGATTGAGCTTGAGCCCTGGGCCCCAAAATGTTCACCAGAGCTCTTAAAAACAAATGTAAAAATGCAGTTGCTTCTCCTGCCTACTGTTCTGAAAGCTACCATACAACAGAGGGGGCAGCCACATAACCAAGGGACAAAACCAACACATTTACACGCTTTGCCACACGGCAGGAGTCTGCTTTCTGGGCTCGTCTGTTCCTTAAATTTCTCCAGGGAGGAGTTCCTTCTGCATGTTACCAACTTCCATAGGTCCTCTCAGATTTGCACATACCTTAACAGCTCTTTCCTGTTCTTGTTTAAAATGTGCTGCCTGGCCTTTGCTGGGGGTTCAGCTTGTATTTCCAGTGGCATACCAGCCAGCTGCAGAGAGGCTTTGAAGTCTTCATCCAGAAAAAAGCAATGGGGGATCAGACAAGGTAAGAGAGAAGAAACAACTGCAAAGGCCAAAATAACAGACGAATAAGAAATCTTTTTGAAGATACAGGGACAACCTTTAGGGGAGCAGGAAAGTGAAAAAGCTAAAAACAGACAAAGCAATGAGTACAGGATTAGGAAAACCAGTGAGAAGTAAGCCTGCAGAGATCCTACATGAGGCATGTGTATTTAACACCTGGTGCTCTGGCTGCTTTGGTCAGCTTCCCAAAGTGCCAGAAAAGGCCTTCAAGGGTTTTTGTTGTTGTTGTTTCTTCAGCCACACACCATGTTACAAATACAAATCTGGGTATTTGCCTTCCAGGCTCTAACCTGAGATAGCCAGGCCTTTGAATAATAAACTGAGGGGAAAGGAAAAAAATTAGAGCCTGAGGGAGGCAGTTCTGCTTCTCTTGCTCACCTCCAGCCAAATTACCATCTCTGGTGATGGTTTTGTTTCTCCCCTGGGAATTGCTCCCCCAGAACAATTACTGAAACCAGCTCCTGAGGCAGAAGCAGAACAGATCAGCTCACCTGCTGCTTGGCCTGTTCCCTGTGAGACTAGTAGATGCAACAGATTTTTCCTATCTTAAGTGCGGCACCTGCTGTCGGGTACAAATACTGCTGGGTTTTGGCTAGCAAAACTATTTTCCTTCATTAAACAGCAGACCAGAATTTAATGCTAAAATGCCTCATTGAAAGCGGCTCCAGAAGGAAATAGCTCAGGAAACCTCTCCATGAGGTTTAACGCAACATCTGAGGCTGCTCAGCAGCCCTGGTCTCCTGTTGCTGGAATATGGTGGCTGCGGCTCCACCTGCCCCTGCCCTCTCCTGCTAACGAGCAAATCGTTGTTCTCAAATGAAGGTTGGAAAAGCTCTAATGCCTCCCTCCTGTTCCTTAGTGTCCTGATTCTGTGGCCTGGATGTTTAGCCAGGATCTTTACCATGGACCAGGCTTTCTGCTGCTTTCCTCCCTTCCCCGTAGCCTGTGCAGTGCCCCCAGGAGAGCCGAGGGGACACAGCCCCACCGGTGCAAGGTAGCAGCCAAAGCGCACCTGCTGCTGCAAAGCCAGGGCATGAGGCTACTGCTCAGCTCCTCGCTGCTGCCTTCTGCCCCCTCTCCTTCCTTGCCAGTGGTTACAGATTTCAGAAGGGCTAGTTCAAGCCAATATAAAAGCACTCTGTAATCTGAGCCTATGAAAACTGTAAAAAGACCTAAACTAAACAAGAAACCACAGCCCCTTCTGTCTGCCCCCAGGCAAAATGATCTTGTGATCAGGGAATGACCGGATGAAGAATTAAGGCAACAGGGCTTCCAGAGGAGAGGATCCAGTGACCTGTCCAGGAGCAGGAGCTGGTGTGGTTGGGCTGCACACTGGGTGCTCTTAGGCCCTGCCTGGGGCCTCTGCAGTTCCATCTTAATCTCTGACCGAGGTCCAGTCCCAGGCATGTTTCTCAAGTTTACTTCCAAATGATTAAGTAGCTGACATGTTAGTTAAATGTCAAACTATCTCAAGGGAGGAAACACTCTCAACTAACAGGCAGACTAAAACAATTCTGACTTGATTCTTTCGTCATGAGCCCATGGGAGGATCTCGGGGGAAATCCTCCGAGCAGAAATGACGCCACAAGTCTGTTTCAAGCAAACAGCATGGCAGCAGCTGGCAAACCTCAGCCCCATCATCCAGCACCATGCCTGGACCTGCCCTCAGGGCTAGAAAACATGTAGGAACCACTGCAAATACTTATTCTAACAGAGCACCACAAACTGTTTTTCGCAAGTATGAAGGGAAAGGCAAAGGCTGACAAGATTTAAACACAGTTTCTTTCCCTTCTCAGAAAGGCAGCAGCATCAACGATTCTTGACCAGAACTATTATTTTTCCCAGGAGATGGGAACACGGCAGGGAACCATTTGCTCTCTTTCACAACAATGAACAGTAAATCTTAGTAAAGACACAAAGGCAGACACCAAACTCTTGACCATCAGCCAGCTCAGCCTTAGCTGAGTCCCATGGCTAAGTGAGACCCCACTGCCCCTGCCTGGGGCTCCAGAGGAAAGCCAGCCTCACTGAAGTGCTTGACTTCGTTGACAAGCTTCAGGTGACAAGAGCAAAGCTTCCACTGAAAAACGGGTATTCCCATTCTGTGGCTGGGAATTAAAGCCAGAATAGCGTGAACGACTACCTACTTCCTAGATGAGCCACCACCACCTCTTGTTTCAACCCCCCCCGACAGTCACAGACTTCAGCCAACCTGCTGCTTTATCCAGCCCCTGCATGGTTGTTTCTCAGTCCTTTGCTGCCTATAACATGATGAAGTCATGAACGGTAGGCACAGCCTTGTGGGAGAGGCAGCTGTGCTGATCCTCTTGCTCCCCCCGCTGGCTCGGTCAGTCTCTAGTGCAATCAGCTGCGCTGGGCTCCTGCTCCATGGCTGCTCTGGGTGGCTCTGGGCAAGAGTCCGGTGTACAGTGTAGTGCACATCACCTCAAAGTTCCAGCCCCTGAAGTACAATCCTTTTGGTCATTCATATATTACAAGCTTCTTTTCTTTTCTTTTTTTTTTCTTTTCTTTTTTTTCCCCCCCTTTTTACCCCATTTTGTTAAAAAAAATAAAGTTTTTTGGGTGTTCTCAGGTTTTGTTTCTTCTGATATTCCTTCTTTCTTCCGAGCACATAGGGAATATGGTGGTTCACAGGCTGCCTCTTACTGGATCCCACGAAACAGACACATGGCAAAGATCATGGCGAACAGCTGGAAAGGGTGGGGGCGAGAAGAGGGCAAAACCAAAAGAGAACCACGAGG
Organism: Pampusana beccarii; assembly: GCA_013399365.1. Taxonomy (NCBI): domain Eukaryota; kingdom Metazoa; phylum Chordata; class Aves; order Columbiformes; family Columbidae; genus Pampusana; species Pampusana beccarii. Next base: position 29,759 of record VWYH01010568.1, read on the forward strand.
GTCAGATGCATCTTCCAGAAGATCAGCAAAGCCTTTCCCAGCCCCAGGACTACCCTCACCCCTCTCTCCTGCCCAGCAGTCAGTGGCGCAGCGAGGGGGACCCTTCTCACCACACGGTTTACCCTGCGGCTAAACCTTTTTTTCCTGAAGCTGATCCTGCCCCTCCTTCCCCTGTTCTCCAAACAGTTTGTGGCTACAGCAGCAGCTTGGCTTCATTCTCAAACAACCCTTGGTGTCACAGGGGAATGGGCTTTGCGCTCCCTGCCCCGCACACCATACCCACTGCCCAGAGCAGGCACAGAGGGGACATAGCGGGGGCTGCTGGGGCTCTGTCCCGCTCCTTCTCCTTGGCACAAGACAAGGGACTGGGGAAAGCACATGGCCTTGCCCCAGAGTGCTGCAGGGACATCACTTCTGGGCTCACGTCCTGTATGGTGGAAGCGTGTTCCTCAGAATCATCACTGAAGAGCCAGACACTCGGGCTGGATAATGGAAATGCTCTGGAGACAATCCAGTTTCAGGCTCTAAACAGTTTTTAAAGCAGAGTTTGAACACATTAACCGAGCGACAGATTGGTCAGCCTGCTGGGGCGCTGCCACTACGAGGGCAGTAGCTTTGTGGGTCCGCAGGGGCAGGTGGTGGGTCCCTGGAGCCCCTGCAGGCGTGCAGCATCGCAGGTGTGCAGCACAGCTTACTTCCCTGCCTTTTGGGGTGAAGGACCAAGCACCTAGCTCTTTCTAGGCAACTAAAACCACAAGCTGATAACCTGCTCGTGCTTTGCAGTAGCAACTTCCCCTGCCAAGGGGAGTGCCTGCCTGTTTGCCTTGCTGCAGGACATCTACCGACACGGCTTGTCTTCTGGTCGCACAGCAGTACGTACCTCAATGGCCAACACTCCGATGGCAAGGGCTCCTGCAAGGTACACGTAGGTCTCAAAGGAGTTCAGGATCACAGTGTAGCAGCCCTAGGAGGAACAAAACGTGGTGAGACACACCTGAACAGCTCATCAGTGTTGTTCTCACAGCACAGCCCTTGTACAAGAGGCTCGCTCAGTTCCAGGCACCACAAGCACAGCTCCCTCTCATGACCCCACTGACCCAGCCCCACAGGGTGGTGTTGGGGCAGGGAACGTTTTGCTGTGATGGGGTGGGAGTGGGTCACACACACAACCCCTCACTGACCATGAGGAACCATGAGTTCTTGTAGGGCAGAGAGGAGCAGCCTGGAAGATGCATTCCCTCTGCCAAGGGCAGAGACTAAACAGAGAAAAAGATCCTCAGGGGAGACGACAGGCAGCCCCAGCTGGCTAGGGAAAATGATGATTTACTTAAAGCCAAGGCAGGAGATTCCTGAATCCTCTCTCAAAACCATCATCTCTTCCACACCTCAGGACCTTTCGTCTGCGCCTTCTCCCAAAGGAGCATGGAATTCTCCAAGACTTTTGATACAGTTTCCAACAGCCTCCTCCAAGAGAAACTGATGTGTTACGGTCTAGACAAGTGGTCTCCGAGGTGGGTGGGTGAACAGGGGGTACCCAGAGGGTGGTGGTCAATGGCTTCTTTTCAAACTGGCAACCTGTCATGAGTGGGGTACCCCAGGGATCAATATTGGGCCCAACGCTGTTTAACATCTTCATAAGTGATCTGGATGATGGGATCAAGTGTAGCCTGATGAAGTTTGCTGACGACACCAAACTGAGAGGAGAAGTGGACACTTTGGAAGGGAGAGCCACCCTGCAGGATGACCTGGATAGGCTGGAAGAGTGGGCTAACAAGAACCTTGTGTAGTTCAACAAGGACAAGTGTAAGGTCTCGCACTTGAGAAAACATCATCAAGGAGTGCAGCATGAGTCACTGCAGTTGAGACACAATGGGAGGAGAGGGGAGCACAGAGAGGATCCACTCACGGGGCAGCCTCAGGGAGTTCAGACCCTTGGGGCAGTAGCCGAGCTGTTAAAATCATGCCCTTGTCAACTTGAGACCACACAGCAACAGCGAATCTGTTCCAGCCACGTTCCAGCCCAGTTTTCAGGGAAAAGCATTCAGCCCAGCAACAAAATGTTTGGGTTCTTGCCAGAACTCCAACCTTAATTCAACTTCCAGCATGCCCTGCTCAGATGGCTACAAACTGGGGTGAGCACAAGCGTGGCCAGCTCTGTCCTACCAGCACGGTGCCCAAAGAGCCTGCCTTTGCTCCAGGAATGCCTGGATTCAGCCATCAGTTGTTCGGGAGTGTCTCTCCCGTTTTACAGAAGTGCCTTACTGTATGCTTGGTGGCACTCGCTGTGCACATGGCTTCTCCCACCAACACTCTGCGGTGCCAAGGGCTCACCTTTCCATAAAAGCGGTAGGCCTCAGCATCATCACTTAGGGAAAGCTAAATCTGTTATCTGCGTCAAGCCTTTCTCAAAATACATTTCTCTTTCCCTTCCCACCGCTTGTCATTCTCTCTTCCCTATCGGCTCATGGCAATCAGACCTGACAGAAGCAGTGTGGTGCTGTCTGCTATGATCTCTTATCCAGAGCATCTTTGCCAACCATTTCCAGCTGTCAGGGAAGGAACAGCTCACACTCTGCTTCCAAACTCCTGTACTCCCTTTCAAACTCTGCTATCAAGTGTTGAAAAGAGGACCACTGCTCAGTCTGGAGAGAAAAGGAGGCCTGTACACACGGCGAGTATAAAGCTCAGTTGGCTTATTAGTGCTGAAGTGTACATAGCCAGAAGCTTTGCTATTAAGCTTCTTAAACTTCACCTCTCAGTTACAACGTAATGAAACAGAATTGGTAAGTTATGAGTGTTAGTGGCGTTACAACAAACTGTCTTGTTCCAGTCTAGTACTGGGAAATAAGTCAAGGGGCCTGGCAAAAGAAATGTCCTTTTTCTACTGTAAAGAATAGAAGAGCAGAGAAACGCAGCTTTCAAACACTTCTCTACCTTGGAAAATAGACGTGGTTTTGTGTCTGTTGAACCCTCAATCTTTTGCTTGCATATGTTGTTGGTGAGGAGTCTTTGTGAACTAAACTGGAGCCACTACCTCAGCCAGTAAGAGCCAACTCCCTCCCATTCTTACGGACCTGTGCTGGCTTGCTAATTAACTTTTCAGATACAAGTACTAACCTTCAGAAACACAACAAAACTTGACACAAACTTCCACTCCACCTCTGAGTTCCTTGAGAAAAATCTTCGTTTTTCTGCTGATACAGCACAACATGGACTTGGCAGCCCACACCATCAATGAAAGGGGATTTTCAGAATCAGACATATGCCACGACTTCAAAAGCTGTCAGCAGAAGTGTAATTAGGATGTCAGCTACAGTCAGCATGGCACGACCTGCCAGCTTCACTAGCTACCCATGACCACGATGGCCGTCTCTCTGCCCGCTGTGAAACTCCTTTTCCTGGTGTTTGGGTCCTCTTACCTGTCGGTTCTGAAACCTCTCGATGCCCGTGAGGCAGGCTTCCTTGTTCACAAACATCCCTTCCCGGCTCTGGATCTCTCGCTGGCAACAAGCCTCTGGTGTTGCTGTCTCCCAAGAAGAGTGTGGAAAATGAGGGACTGCTTCAAAATCTTCTGGTCCATTCACTCCACAGCAGGCAAACTAGGGAGAGGCACAGAGAAGAAAGGAAGACAGAGTTGACAGTTTGCCCTGAAAGCAGATAAGAGAAATCTACCAAAGACCTATTATTGTAGGGATCAAAGCTTTAGTCAAAGCAGAGACAAAACAACTCTTGTTCCCAAAGAAGTGGGTTGTTTTTGTACCTTGGAGCTTCTGTTTTGTCAAAGCCTTTTTATAAAGTCCCACTGTTCCCATGTCATACCCTAGACGCTAAGGTACCACTGGGAATATTGCCACAAACTACACAGGGCTTTGGAGCACATCCAGAGTGGCTTGTTTGAGATCACCCAGCAAGTCTGTGAGGGAGCCAGCAGCACAATCCAGGCTCCCATCTGCCCTTTCTCCCCATTGCTAATGGCCAGGATTATTGCTGCTCAAAGGCACTGCTAGGTGATTCAAGTCAGGTCCCTTTTTAGATTCAAGTCAGGCCCTTTTTAAGGATTCAAGTCATACTCTGACTCTGTCTCCTTTCAGTCAGCAAAAGGAAATGTCTTTATTAAAGTCCTGAATCAGCATGAAGGGCAGCAATCACCTTTTTCTTTTAAGATTAAAACTGACTTTTCATCTGCAGAGCCTGACGCCCTCCTCCTCACTCCTGAAGAGATACACCATGGGGTGTACTGAGGCCTGCATTCACATATGTACACATACACACACACACAGAGAACTTCTAGTAGATAAGCACAATCCGCTTTGAGAAGGACCGGCTGCCAGATGAATTCTCATGTCCCTCCTACTGCCACCACAACCCCGGTGCTGCTCTTGACACGACAGGATGGCTGAGCAGGGGCAGCCTGGGGCTGGCACGGCCGGACTTACTGTGATCATGACGGAGTTCCAGGTGGAAGAGAAAACATCCGTGTTGTTGTTCCTCAGGTAGTGCTTCTTCAGCTCCTTGGTGAAGAACTCTCTGGTCAGCTGAAACACACAGACAGGTGGAAACGCACAAGTTACTGCCAATGCCTCTTTCCCAAGCACCCCCCAAAGCTCTCTTTGGTGAATGCTGGTGGTTGGTGGTTTGTTTGTTTGTTTGTTTGTTTTGGTTTTGTTTTTGGTTTTATTTTTGGTTTGTTTGTTTGTTTGTTTTTTTCTCCAAACCTCAGAGGAGAAATACGGGAAAAACCACTGCCTGGACCATTACTATAACCAGGGTGAAAGGTACTCATTCAATGAAACTTGCTCATTAAAAATCAGGGATTGAATTACATCTATACTTGTAACCTAATATTTGCATTTAAAGGTTGGTTGGTTTTTTAAATATCCAGTGGTATTTGAATGTGTTTCATAAGTTGAAACAGGGCTAAAACAGATTTTAGAAATATCTTCAAATCCAAACCCAAATAGCAGCTTAACTTATTATGCTTCATGAAGTCTGCAGACAAAGCATGTTTTCTCTCTCACTTTTCATTTTAAACCAGTTAACTTCCTACTAATGACAACTGCTCTGAATTTACTTCCATGTGTGAGAAAGCAGAATCAAGCTCTAATACCAAACTTTCTGGGAATGAAAAGGAACTAAAAACCATGTAATTAATACGAAATGTTCAAGTCAGCTTACAAATCAGAAAAAAAAGACTGTTTCCCTGACAATGCTTTAGATTATCTAAACTTACACACACATACGGAGAAAAAAAAATCCTCTTTACATTTCCTGTGTTTAGATAATTAAACAATTTTTGCTAAGGTAAACAATAAAAATGAATGGAATTTACTCCTGTTTACATTTACAGCATAATAGAAAACCTGAACCAACATTTCTGCTCAGAGTGTCCTCAAAAAGTTAGATACTTTGAAAGTGCATTCACTTTGGACTACTCTCTGGAGCACTAGGAAATATACAAACTTCATGGTTTTAAACTGAATATTCCAGTTCAATATTTCCACCTTTCTGTCACTCCAGGATGAAAACATCAAGGAATCCCCTTTTCGGGTTGCCAATAGGTCTTGACTTGCGTGGTCCCTTCTCTAAAATGCCTTGCGACTTGTGGTGCACGCGGGCAAAATCTCTCTGCCACTGCAAAGTCTCAGCAAAGTGGGTTGGACTCAGCTGGGTACAGTTCTGCTCTAGGTGTTGCATATTTGCAGGTCTCAGGTTCTTGATACGCAACGTGAAATATCGCACATACGTATGTATGAGATGTATGAGTGGGCACAAAAGCACAAGCTTGTTTGTTTACTCTGTAATTCTGTCACAAAATCTAACCAAAAAAAGAGAAGGCCGTGGTGACTCTTTAAAAGACTCCAAATAACACTTAATATTGACTTTTCTTTTACAAATACAAACTAAGGCCACATTTAATGACTAAATCAATACTGCGTAAAACTTCGTCACAAAGACTTGAATGATGTACTATTATACCTTTTAATGAGATAAGCTGCCAAGTTCCTAAATCACTTTTATGAGACACAGATTAGCTCATTTTTTGTTCCTGAAAATGAAAATACTGGAAGAGCAGAAAGGACTGGCATACCCCTTTGGGAATTTGGCGCACTAAGGGAAAGTCAGGTTAGAAGATGCTGAAACATGTCCTCGGTGTTCTCCTTTCCTTCCCTTTCTCTGCGTATTTTATCCACACAGCATTCTAACCTGCAGAGACCCCAGCGCATTTTTTTGATGCTTGTCTGTTTCTGAACCGCGGACTTTGAAATTGATATTACCATTGGTAATAATCCCAGCTGACTGCCTTTGGCAGGGTCTAAAACAAAAGTCGTATAAATATAAAGTGAAACCTTTATTTTGACAGCAGCAAACCCAAAGGAAATTGATCAGAGTTTGTGTGCAATTTTTACGAGACGGCCTAAAATGAAACCTAGTGCTGGTAGGGTGAGTTTGCCAGGAAAATAACTGATTCCATCATGCTGCTCTTGTTTGTTCTGAGTTCAGAAATATGTTTAAAAATAAATAAATAAAAAAAATCGATCATCAGAAGCATCTATCTTCTTTTCAAAAATTGCTGACAAAGGAGAATAAAAGTCAGCAAGACAGTGCTACTTAGATGCCCATGGCTTGCCTCTTGCTGAAGGCCTGATGGGCTCTGTGCACATTGGAGTACTATGGCAAGAAATGCTCGGAAGGGAGCAAAGGACCCACCGATAAATCTACATCTTCACACATGCTTCTGACAAACAGTTACACCAGCCACAGTAATGAACAACAAAGAGCTGTTTACCTGTTGTGTTTTCTATCTGTTCTGGGGGGAACACCTCCAAGAAGCACATGTATGCACACATTTGCATGCTAGTGAATGAAGTGTGACTTTTTTGTCACGCTGGTTCATAGAAATAGCTTGTCTGTAATCACTGCAGCCACATGGAGGGGGTTTATGAAAAAGAGGGCATTTCTGCTCAGCGCAGGTGTGGTGGCACTGGCCAGGAAGGCCACAGCCTTCTCACACAGCGCTGTGCCAAGGAACACTGGATGCTGGGCAAGAAGCTGGCTTCATGGTGCCTGTGGGAAACAGGGCACGCTGCTGTCCCTCCTCCCTGCCTGGAGCACCCTCGTGTCCTTCTGACACAGCGCAGTGCTTGTGCCATCGGTACAGCCGCCTGTCCTGCACTCCTCTCTTCCATAGCACCTTCCATCTAAGAGACTCCAGCTTCCTAACCAAGGGATGGACAGTGCGTATTCTTCAGCTTTTGCCTTATGTCTGAGGAAAATGGGGTATCAGGAGCCCAAGCGACTTGTCTACGAAGTTTCAGAACTGAGGCTAAAAATCCAAAACAGCTCTGCCACTGGACTAATCTGTTCCTACCACCCTGCTTGCTTACTAAGATAATTCTCAAAAAAAAAAAAAAAAAAAAAGAGTAAAATACTCCTCGGGAGTTTTTCCCATCCAGACCTCTGAAGGGCGTAGCAAGAGCAATTCCTGAACATAAGTCAAGTTGCTCTTCCACAGCCTGTCTCTATTGTTCATGGAAAACTTTAGTTTATGAGGGGTCTTCTAGATGAAAAGGGTTCCTCCTCCCTCTAAAACCTCCTTTACAAAGGAAGAGAAACTCTGGTACTCCCGTAGCTGATTAACAGCAGCCTTCCTCTTCAGAGACTGCTTTAAAAAACTTATTTGGGTGTCTAGTTGGACTTGCAGACCACAGTAGCTCATCACCGCTAATACCACTTTCAGTCATCCCACCACCCCACTCCGCTCCACTGACTCTACCTCTCATGTCAAATCTCAGCAGAAAACATCTCCTTCCTCCCTTATTTTTGCCTCTTAATTTCTTTCACTCCCTTAGCTATTAATAATTTAACTCTGTTGAGTGTTCGGGGCCTAGTTGGGATGTAAAACACTATGCAAGAGAAAGTTGCACTCAACATTACCTAGGAAGTGAAAAGACAGAGTGTATCTTTCTCTTCTGTCTCATTTTATATACCCAGTGAAGCCAGAGCCACATGGAGTGGTGCAATGACCATCACAGGAACCCACTTGGTAAGTTTCCAAGAAATTTAGGTTGCCTAAATGTGAATTTACTACCACATGCCTTGAAAGTAACTAGTTTGGTAGGAAAGAGAAAAGCACGTCTGAACCTGACCTTAAATTGCTACTGTGAAGAATTCTTCCTGACATGGGGTCACTGGAAGACCACTCCCATCCCCACAGACACCCTTTCCAGCCATCTGGCCTCCTCCGAACCCAAAGATGACAGCACAATTACCCACCAAGCTTGAGGAGCTACCACCAAAAGATGTAGCAACAGCAAAACAATTTATATTTTTTTTCCAGAAGAAATTTGAGGAGAGGAAAAAACCACAAGACTTTACAGACTGAGTTTAACTTCTGCATAGAGCCATCTCCAGCTATGTGGGGATCTGACATTCTTCATTCCTTCCCATTTAAGCCCTTCCCGTCAATCATTCTGACAGAGTGGGAAGCTGGTGATGCAAACAAAAAGACAAGTTCAGGAAAGACAGGAGTTTGTTCTCCTCCAAGTTTTACGTCACACCATCACCGCCAGATGCCACAGAAGTCTAGAATAACCACTGTGACCTTATCTTGCAAGGTAACATAACCTCACATGTCCCATGGCTTCCATGGCAATGGAAGGTACTGATGCTTTGCCCAGAAGCAAGATGTAAGCAGGCTCCCTCGCGATGGAGGGACGAGGACACAGCCAGCCCCATTGCCATCCCACACACAGGACTCGCACTGAGCCTGTCTAGGTTCTTGTGCCTTTTACCAGTGTCCCACGGGGCATTTGGGAGGTCGGAGCAGTCAGCTGCCGCTGCTTTCCCAGAGCCTGCTCCCCAGGGACTGCATTCTCTCTCCATCATGAAGCCCGTACCAGGGCAGTTTCTACAGGTCTGCTGCTTGTGCTGAACCAGAGGAATTTTCTGAGAACTCCCAACAGCAGAGCTGTAATGACCAGAACACACCAGCTCCCCATGCTGCAACCTGTTTATGGAGCGGCAGCTGTTCCCATGAGGCACGGTCTCAAAGCCTGGGCTGGAATGAGGAACCCACTCTGTGTACACTGTGTCCCTTCCCCATTACCTTCAGATCTGAGGAAAAGACAAAAGACCACTGGCTTACAAAGGGGAAAAAAAATCCTCCCACTATCTCCTCCCAAGACCATCCTACTGCACGAACAACACACTGTCTTGCTGTGAGGTTCCTAAGTCTTGATTCTTTGCTTATAAAAATATTTTTTATAGAATCAAATTAAAAGTATATCCTGGCTCAAGAAAGTCATCGTTATATATGGCTCTTCTATGCTCATGCTGCATTTCTGTCATATTCAGCACAGGGAACCTGCTGTATATTCTCTTACTACTGGGGGGAGGCCAAATAAACAAAATAAATACTAACAGTCATTAGCGACTACCTCTGCTAGCCAGTGTTTTTTCACAGCCACCACTCAGAGTCGTATTTCAAAGATGGGTTGACTTGACAAGGATGGACCTAGTTCAGTCAGGCTTTTCTTTGCACATGTGTGAACATGAAAAAAAAAATGCACAGACCTCTGCTGGTTAGAGAAACAAATGAGACTGTGCTTACTACTAGTGTAGTAAAAGCTCACTACTAGCATAGGAGAGGGACGATGGCCATATAATAATATGCATAGCAGCAGAGTAAAGAAAGGTTACATCACAGGAAGCTGTGGAGAGAAGGACCAGAACTTGTAAGCTGTGCACTATGCAAGGGATTCATTGATGGGACTCAAAATGGGCCACATCAGGGGGGATATCTTACAAACTGCTTTGAGAGGAATCTGGTGAGCACCAGAACATGAAAATTCAAGAAGTAATATGATTAGAAGATGCACAAGACAGTTTTTGCACTGCAGAGCAAGTGCTGGTTCTGTTGGAGAAACAGGAGGTTTCACTAATAATATTGATTTTAAACATGTGCTCTGTTGAAAAAAAAGAAAATAATTGCTTTTAAACTTAGCGTGACTCTATTATAAAACTCCTCCCTGATGGAATGTGCAGCTGTTTTGGCTGCAAAAGAATCAGGAAGACTCATAAAACTTCAGGATTTAAGTAGATCCCCAGTGTATCTCTCCTGTGTACCCAAACCATCCACCCTGCACACACCAGGTGAATTAGCATTCACCAGCTCGCTGGTAGTTCTGCAGACTGGGGGTAGTAATGAAGCAGGTTTGTTGGTATTTGGAACAAACAGTTGCTCTACAAACAAATCAGATACCACCTAACACCACGCTCCGTCTGGGTACAATCCCACCAGGGTTTGGATTTTGCCCACCGTAGGATACTTACATTTTCTCTGAAGATAAAAGCCAGGATTGCAGCTGAAAGCTCCGCCAGGAAGATCAACAAAATAAACATGAAGAACTGGAAAAGAGAAGATGCAGGAAAAAAAAACAGGCATACCATTAGGTGCGCGCAATAGGCAGTAGGAACACAAGGTTTTGAAAGTCATCAAAGAGGTGGAAACCTTTTCCCCTGACAATTAAAGAAAAAAAACATATGTGAGACAGTAACCTGGAGCAGTCACAGCCCCTCTCTGGCCACGTTACGGGACATGGGAGCTTGAGATGCTTTTGCCTGGTTCTGATGGGTAAAAGGGGATAAGGCAACAGGACCCATAACATCCTGTGGTCAATCTGCATCAGCTTAAAACAGTAGAGTCTACTTTGGTGGAAAACGTTATGGGATTATGTATATGCTCACATGGGGTTAAACTGTCCTGACACAGTGAGGGGAATTAATGCACGTAAGGCATCACACGCATACACCTACATATGCACCTCCCTTTCCCTCTCTCCTCCCTCCATCACAACATAAACAATTTTACTGTAATATGATCATGGCTTATTTTGTATGGAAGGAGGTAGTGAGACATGTACTCAAATATTTACACCTATAACCAAAACCAAACTCTTTTCAGAGTATTCTGCATTTCAGGACAAGTTTAGCCTTGGTTAATACCCCCTTCCGTAAAGTGGGGTTGCACTGAGTTACACATGTGAGCTATTCAGCTGGTATGAAATAACACAGCTACTCCATCCTGACATGGCACGCATACACTGGGAACCACAGGAAACTTTGGAGGCAACAAGGGAAGCTGAAGACTTGCTTTCACACAGCCACTGCAGCTAACAACCAGGTCACCCATCCATATTAACCATGCAGAACCTCTATAGAAAGTTGGTAACACCCCATCATATTTGTAGCTTGATTATGCAAGTATCATCCACGTCTTATATAATATCCAAAGTGTGCATGTTCAAAGCCTTACATTAAGGGCACACTGCAGACTTGACAAAAAGCAATAGCTAGTACACTGAGTGGTAGCAAATGAGAAACAGGCATCCAGTTTGACGTAAAACCATACCGCTTATGTCATCGTAATTCTAGGGAAGAGAAGTGAAAGCAGAGAGGAACGTGGTGGTTCAGTTTCGGCTGGAACTGTATTTTCATCCTGTTGCCCTTGCAACCTTCCACTGCTTTTGTCTAAAAGTCTGGTTTCCAGTCTTACATCTGGAATATTGTGTCCAGTTCTGGGCCCCTCAGTTCAAGAAGGACAGGGAACTGCTGGAGAGAGTCCAGCACAGGGCAACAAAGATGATGAAGGGAGTGGAGCATCTCCCTTATGAGGAAAGGCTGAGGGAGCTGGGTCTCTTTAGTTTGGAGAANCTGCCCAGGGAGGTTGTGGAGTCTCCTTCTCTGGAGACATTCAAAACCCGCCTGGATGCCTTCCTGTGTAACCTCATCTAGGTGTTCTGCTTTGGCAGGGGGATTGGACTGGATGATCTTTTGAGGTCACTTCCAATCCCTAACATTCTGTGATTCTGTGATTCTGTGATACTAAGGGTGTCTTGTTTCTGTGATGTGACCAAGCCTGAGCGATTCCTCGAGCCCCACAGAAATAAATCAGATGCACTTAGGAGGTTCCATCCCCAGGGAGACTGAGGTTGCGCTGTGAGGGAGCTGCCCTGGCACCTTTTCCCCCTGGGCACTGTGGGCACTCCCTGCCTGGGATTTGCTCCTGGGGCTGCCACCCCAGGCCCTCCTGCCCCGAGGTGGCAGAGAACTGGTACAGAGCTAGAGGTAAAACTCAAGGAGAGGGGAAAAGATTGTCGAAGTGGACAAATCTCCCAGGGCAGGAAAGCGCTCACCGACGTCAAAGAGCTCAGGACTCAACCTGGCTTCGGGATCGATTCTCAGTTACACTGATGCTGCATGCTAGCTTGATGCTGCTTCAATCCAAAGCAAACAGTAAAAGGAATGTGCAGTGACGTGCCCTCTAACATCCTTAAAACAACAAATGTTGGTGCTGAGGAACTCCTGTGGGAACAGTGCAGAAAGTAGCTAGGCTCACACCCTTTCCTGAAATGGCGTTTATTTCCCTTCTTGGAGACAAAACAGTGGGCTTGAGGAACCATAAGTCTGAACTAGATGGACATTTTTTATGTTCTTATAGCCAAAAAGAAAAATCACCATTTGAGACTCATCCCCTCTAAAATTCAAGGATCCCAAGAACTAGCCCACAGACTCAAAGAATATTTTACAAAACTGAGTCAATGTCTAGAGACCAATTCAGGTTTTGGCACCATGTAAGAAAAACAGGAGTGAAGGGAGAGCCCAGTAGGACCACATCACACGGAGGGTAATAAACATGTGGTACATGTTACCGGTGAAGGTGGTTGAAGGAACAAATAAAAATAAACACAAGAGAAATCTGGATGGGGTTTTTTTGCATGAGGTTATTGAAGGTCTTTCTGAAGCAGAAGGAAGGCAGATGGGGCCAGAAGTACTATTGTGATCCCCACGCAATGATTTATAAACAGTGTCTGAAATGCTGTGCATCATGCATTTTGGTAATGGAGAGACAATTCAAACTACCTGCTTGGAATGGGCAAAATGTTTTGTTGTCAATTATCAGAGCTGTAAGCAACTTTTCCCCACTGGAAAAGTGCACACACCACCCTGTCCCATTTGCTTTCCTGCTTCTGCAGTGGAAAGAAAAGGATCTTGGGCTCAAACAGCAAAACAAGGAGTCAGATGAGCAGAGACTTCAGTGCTAACAGAACGCTGCTGCTTGATATTGCTGAAGTAGTTAACTCTATAATTTATTCTTACTGCAGGAGTTTTCGGTGTCACTTTTTTCTTTTTCTTTTTTTTTTCCTGCTCAGAGACTGTTTTGTTTTTAATTTCACCACAGGAGGGCAAAGAACAAGTGATGAGAATGAACGGTGCTTCGCAAATTCGCATCATCATCCATCAAGGGATCTCAGTATAGTCACTAAGAGGTCTAAGGTGGTGATCAAGTGATTAATCCCATCACCCTGCTAATTGCATTTCATTTACTGATTACTGGGAGACACATGTTCACCCAAGCTCCAGCACAGGTCTCTGCAGAAGCAGAAGCAGCCATTCCCAGATTATCTCTGATAAGCTTCATTATCATTCCCAAACTGATTTACGCTTACATTGTGCAGTCTTCATTACAGATTTGTAACAGTTACTGTAGAAAAAAAGACGAGCAGCCATTAGGGCTGATGAGAAAAAGAAAATGGATCATCAGTTGCTTGCTCTCATTCTGCATTTTAAGGAGAGTCAAAATCTGCTTATTGTGTTTTGCCTTCCAAAATTAAATTGATTACTGATACATAAAAGCACTAAACAGCCAACTGGTCAGTGCAGTGTGTGGGACATGGAACCCTCAAGTTCGAATTCATGTTTGAGACCTGGCACTTAAACACAGGCAGACTCACATCCAAGGAGAACACCCTGAGGAGTGGGGTCTCCTGTGTTGGTCAAAATCCTGCCTTAGCTCCTGGCGATGCTTACAAGTTTATCAGAATTTTCCACAAATCCTTGTTTCATGTTTCCTTTTCTCAACTCATCTACTGTTCCAGCTTCAGCAATGCTGTTCCAAAAAGCGCTGCCTTTAACCCAAAGGACCCACATTTTCATGCTGAAAAGTTTCAGGGGCTACTGCATCCAATTTACATGAGTGCAGTTCCTCTGGCATACGCTCGTGAGCGGTTTGCCTTTCAGGTGCCTAAAACTTACTCCCATCAGACTTCTCATTTCACGCATGTTTTATGCATTTTAACATCAGCTGACGTGGCCCCCCAAAAAGCAGAAACTAGCAATATATCTCTTCTCACTTGATATCAGCACCGATTCTTGTCCAAGTGCTTCACTGCTGTTGGACATGAGATGGCAGGTTGTTTAAAAGAGTTGACTTTGATACCAGAAGCCCTGGAAGACCTGATCAAAGCGGAACACTAACTCCTCGTCCAGTAATTACTTTCAGACTTTCTCCTGGTCTAAGGCATTACTTTCAGCCCATATATTTCTCACATTCCAAGTATGAAATAAAATAATAATAAAGGAAATAAATAAAGCACTAGGGCTCAGAACTGTCTCTAAGAGTCAGGAAAGTAATGACCACAAAATTGAGTGTACCAGAGTATAACTAAAACACCAGGAGGAACATTCAAACCACGGTGTAACTGTGATGCTAAATCAGGAGAGAGCACAGCCCAGAGCTCTCTTCCTCCAGCCAGATTCCCAATCTGTATGCAGCATATGTGGTCCAAAGTGAAAATATTACTCTCCCATTCACTTACAATCAAGACTTCTCATCAAACAAAACTTCTAGTTTCTTAAACTGACAGGGACAGGCTTTGGAATAACCTCAGGCTCATTGGCCCTGACCTTCTGCATTTTATTAGGTTCCCCTGGGCAGATCTCCGTGACTTCACAGGTGATACATTCGGTTTTCTGATTTACTTCTGAGGTGAGTCACTAGAAATCAAACCTACAATATCTTCCAAAAAAAGGCTTTTATGTGCAAGTTATGAATTCAATGGGTGAGTGAGCCAAGTGGAGAGAGAATTTTTCTCAGTGGAGCCAGGCTCATCTGTAGGAAAAAATGGATTTATCTTCATGAGAGTGGACTCTCCTGTTCTGTTTAAAGTTAGAGACAAACCTCTTTTGCACCATGAAGCAACTGTGCAAGATACAATCATAAAAAAACAATACACAGCAAAAAACCACAACCAACCAACCAACCAAAACAAACAAAAAACCCAAAAAAACACACCACAAAAAAAAACACAAAAAGCCCCCAAGCCCCATCAGACCCAGAGGGAGAAACAAAAGGTCACGTTTGACAAAAATGAAAATGAAAAGTAATGATCTTTGTGTTTCAACACATAACTGGTAAAGTTTCCCAGTAAGAGATAATGGCTGGAAAACCTGCAGTATCAGAACTTACAGTGGAGGTCAAAACCGACTTATTTTAGAGGTTAGCTCTTTGCAAATAGTACTTGATATCCACATGGGCTGAAATTTAACCCTATCATCCAGAGGGAAAATTGCTCAAAGATAACATATCTGGTTTATTTTAGGAACAGGGTAGGCTGTGTAGGGCAGTGATCAGCTATTGGGAACAGAAATGCAAAGCCACCACACAGCTCTGAGCTGGGCGTTCCTGCTGACATGGGCGGCTCCATTCCACAAAGCCAAAATACACTCCTGTACTTTGTATCCTCTGGGCTCAAGCCTGGTACAGGGAAAAAGCAAATTCTCTGTATTTCTAACTGTATGCTAAAGCACCCCAAACCTATTTATTATCTAAGGGAATAATGGCTACAATAACAGACACCCATTCATGCAGTTATCACATCAACTATCCAGTCACTCCTGCTCTTGGGAAAACACCAAAAGGCCAACAAAAAGCACAAGGCCACTTACAAAAAGCAGGAGGCATTTGTTCTCACGGATGGCACCGCAGCAGCCAAGGAAACCCAGCAGAAAGAGCATCGCTCCCATGGCCAGCATGATGTACGCTCCCGTGAAGAGCAGAGGGTTGGCGGCCACTATCTCTCGAAAACCCGTGGGGTCGACGATGACCCAGATCCCAACGCCCAGCAGGCATGCTCCTCCCAGCTGTCAAGGCACAAGGAGAGGAGAGAGAGGGAGATAGCTCAACATAAAGCAACAGCTGCAGGAAAGTTGGATTAATTGCTATATTTTGACCAAAGGTGCTCGCTTGGACAATTTGTGTTTCTTCGTGGCATATACTCTCCGCCAAGCAGGTGACTGCCGATATGCTATTCAGTGTCTCTTTCCTGCTAAATGAAAATAAACAGCAAAACCACCTTTCTTCTTTGGCACATCAACCGTTTACTCCCCCTGTTGCTGAAAGACCAAGTCTAGAGTTGCTGCCACATCTGCAGGGGACAGCCCAGTGAAGGGGCACACAAGAACCCTCCCCGCCACACAGCCCAGGGTGGCTGGGTGTTCACAGCCTTCCTGTCACAGGCAGGAGCAACAGGGTCACACGAGGTAGGAAAATGACCGGGTTTCCTAGTGAAAACCTCAGCAGGGCACCCAGGACTGGAAAATAATTTCTTCTGCCATTCAAAGACAGACCACGTACACCACTAGTTACAGCTTTCCCTCTGGTCTCTCCTGCCAAGGACGGGAATAACTCAAACAACAGTGACCGCTGCACTGGCTTGCTGAATGTCGGAGCATCTTTGGATACTGCAAAACCCTGGGTGATTGCTAGTGCAAAGCTGAGGGGATATTCTGTACTCTGGCAACCTTACCAAATTACAGCCTACCCTGCTGGGGAGCAGCACGCTGCTGGAAACGGGAGGTTTCAGGAGAGAAAGTGGATTCTAAATACTTACAAATATAAAGAAATTGAACAGAAACATCAGGTATTTCATGCAGCTCAGGCAGTCTCCCTCCATGGCTCCTTGATCCAAGTCTTCCTGCAAAAGACCAGCACTTCCTTAGCACACCCATTTTCATCAGTGACACAATCCTACCTTCATTCGTATTTCCCCCAGATCCTGTGGCATTCATTAAAAAGAAAGGCTACTTTCTTACCCAAACAACACAGCACACAAGACAATTAAGTTAAACAGTATTCCCTGAAAATAAAACAAACAGTTTCAGAACAAATATGAGGCCTTGGTACCTATTTTTATAATGTTCTTTAAGCTTCAATGATTGTTTGCTGCTACCCTTATCTACAGTCAAGTTGAATAAAGCTATAGCTAAATGGAAGGTTAAATGTATTCATGAGGTGTTAATGTCTACATCTTATTATTTGCAGTCTCTCAGAGAAAGAAAAAGTAACTACAAATAACGCTATGCCAGAAACTGGTTTTTGACCAACAATGTTTCTTCAGCATGCAATGAACTGGTTCATTCTAAAGTGGTCACAGTTGTTGACGACAAGAGGCTTTGTATTTGAATATGGCACGTCTTTTGGTCCATGTGAAAACAAGTCTGAATGTTAAATATTTTCTGACACTTTGGAGTTACTGCTACTCTTCCCATTTTCTTTAGGTCAACATATGGTTCATGGAAATACTCTACAGGTACGAGGTACATGTGCTGTGTTGCCTTGTATCTTGTACCTGTACAGGTATGAGGTACCTGTAGGTACCTGTACAGGTACAAGATACAAGGCAACACAGCACACGCTAGCAAGAGATAATGATTGCTGCTAAGTCCCTTTGCCTTTTTCCAGGTACAAAGGAGAATGCAGATGTGAAGAGGAAGGTTGCAGGAGACAAAAGCTCTAGCTCTAGGTACAGATCCCTCTGCACATGATGATTTTTTTTCCCCAGTCTCTAAAGACTGTCGAGTCTAAGAAACACTGAATGTCCCTGTCTACTTCACACCAAGAAAGGTCATATCGACACAGGAGCGAGAAGCAGCTGCATCCTTCGAGAGGCTCACACGCAAGCATTTCAGATAGTTAGCTCCATACAAGCTTCCTCTAAAGAACAAATGCCACACAAACAGGGACATCACTTTCAGGGAAACTTGTAGACGTTTGGAGGAGCTGGGCTGGGAATGGCTGCAAAGTGTGGATGTGGGAAGGCCTGAGGAGGCTGTCCTCACAGTTACTCAGCCTGGGCACAGCACCTGCTTGTCATGCAGTGTGAAATGTCACTGTGCCAGTGAAGTCCTGGTGCCTACAACCCATCCCGCACAGGCCTTCTGCAGGCACAGGCTGTGGATCAGCATTGGTAAGCTTTTAAAATCAGGAAAAAAATGCTAAGGAATGTTAACCAGTTTTGAAAATCTGTGTCTGAATTAGACAACAAACTGCTCAGGACAGTACTTCTGTTGGAAGAGCAGCTCTAAATCATGACCAGGTGAGGCTACATTGGAAGAAAGCTTCTGCTTGCTGTTTAATGAAGTGACTGTGTCTCCCAGTATGCAATTATATCACTAAATACCTGAGAGGGACAGACAAAGAAATACATAACATAGTAAAACTTTCACTGAAACAGAAGATAATGCATTCATGGCACTGTGCACAGCTGAATGCATTCATATGCCAACCCAGAGGCACAAGTTTGCTTCCATCCCTAGAGAAGCCTTCCCAAAGCCCAGGTGCTTCATAACCCATCTCTTCCGTAAAGCCTGCCATTCTGTAAAGCCTACCTTCCATAAAGTCCTACAGTCCACCTCACTTCTGGAGAAACACAAACCTGAATCTGAACCTGAGAATGAGGGCAATATTTTTCTTTACAACGTTTATTTTCTTATATATCAGATGTATAACTGTTCTGCTTAGAGAGACTCAAAGCCAACACCATGACTGTAGGAGATGGAGTGGGGCACAGAGCTCTGACATGGGCCTGGAGCTGATGCCCACAGTTTCCTGACAGTGTTTAAAGTCATGTCTGCAAATCTCACAGGGAAACGAGGTCTTGAAGTCCAGAAGGGTAAGGAGCTGGGGAGGGAATTCTTCAGTTTCATGGGAAAGGTGAACTTTCAGATCCTCTAACCCATGAGCCTGGACACTATAGTGGAGAGGGATATGAAAATACAGACAAATTGATAGGATACTGGAACTTCAGGAACCCCAGAATTAATGGTACCCATTGCCACACAAAGAAGTTATGCTCCAATGAAACAGAAGATGGCTAAATTTCAGCATATTAGCCAAAGTCTGAAAGTTATCTGGGAAAACTGCTGCCTTGAGCACTGCCCCCTCCCCCTTCATCCCCCCCAATCCATATCACAGTAGCCTTAGGCAGAAAAAATAAGGAATAAAAAACAATCCAGTTTAGCCATATCATGCCACTTCACATCATTCACACTCATCTCTCCGCAGAGGCGCCCACAGGAAAACATTGCCTGTGGTCCAAGAAGCAGCAGCTCCTGAGTCTGATGCTGTCTCGCTGCTTTGTAGAGTTGATAAATCACATTACTGCCTTACTTTACTCGCCATGTCTGAGCCTGCTTCCCCTGCAAGACAAGAGGCCTCCCTTGGAACCACTCTGATTTACACAAGCTGAGTGCAGGCCTCCTTGTCTTTTCAAAGACAAACCTAAGCTATGATTCCTTGCGTTGCTCCTGCCCACGCAGCCACCCAGTATATTAAAATATTTTCCAGGCACGAGCAGGGAAGGGAGACTCTAAATCCATTGAGCAATCGGGCCCTGAAAACTTCACTGCCAGGGCCAGGCAGACGTAATAACCTGGGAGCAGCAGAACACACGCACACTCACCTTCGACAAGTGAGGACTCCCTTGTTTGCCTGGGCAAGAAATCATCCCCAGCGGTGGTACTGGGCTTAGATTTGTACTTCCTAAACCCACCACGCAACAACCAAGTGCAACCCTACTAAATTTGCTGTGCTTCAAGCCAGGAACACACCCAGCGTGGCTCACAAATGCCAAAATCCTTCAACTCCGGATGTGCAAATGGAAGTCAGTGGCGACAGCGCGACGTCTGGGCTGGCAAAGCCAAAACCAGAACACGTCAGGCCTTCCACGTCGTAAGAGCTCAATGCAGACTCCCAAAAAACGCCAACCCACTGATATGATTTGAGAAACAGGAGCTCTGAGCAACTGTTTCAGTGCTGGAACTGGAAGCTTAGAGAGACCCGCATATACCAGCATAACATACCCTTCCAGTTTCTGCTGCAGACCCGAACTCCCAGACTGCACATGCGAGATCACCATTTGGATCTTGTGATTGCACTGATTAAAACAGGGCAAATCAAACCAAAAGCATGATCTGACCTCTTACGCAGCACTTAAAACTCTTTCATGTCAGTGCTCAAGCACGCCAGGGTATATGAAATATATCACCATCTAGTTCATATATGCAGTAGTGCTCTAGACTGTGGAGAGTATGTAACTAATGCTATTTACAGTCAACGCAAGCAAAATGCAAATAACGTTACTTACAAATAATGTAATTATGAAATCATTTGTGCCAACTGCTGCCTTACTAATTAGCTGAATGTACCTGATGACAGGCTGAATGGAGAAAACAACTGACATGTAAGGACAATCCTGGCCCACAGAGCTGCTTTTTCTTTCCACTTTTCTTTTTAAGCCACACACACAAATGACGAATTTTTAAAGTTACTCCTACTACACAGTGATGCAAGAGCAATAAAAACTGAACCCCTATGTCTTAATCTACCTTTTAAAAATATCTTCTCTCCCCTCCTCCAGGCCCCAAATTTGTGGCAGATTAAGTTCTCCTCTGCAGGAGACATTTAACGCTAAGCAAATATTAACAGCCAGAACTGCAGAAGACAGCGGCTGACAGATGCTTTCCCTGGCTTGCCCCATCTCAGACCTGTGAGACATATGAGATGCATTTGTTTTTGTCTGAAATGTAGCTATAAATGTTCAGCTTTCTTAGACAGATTATTCTACATTTCCCCCAGTAATACGAATTTTATCTTGCAAAGGGATGGGGAAGCTAAAAATTCCCAGCAGTGTAGCCAGGAAACATACCCCAGCTGCTGTAATCAGTTAGGAATAAACTCTAGTTTTTCAAGGCAATGCATTCTTTTTGTTCTCCAGACACCATTTATTTCTTTCCTTGTGAAATTTAGTTTTGCATGCCTTGCAGCTACCTTGAACTTCAGATATCTAAAGGCAGCTGCTCAGTCACACCCCTAAAAACTGCTTCCAAGTTTCTCTTTGCTAGCACTGGTATTTCCTTCTACCTCCACATCCCTTTCACACTAGACTGAAACCTGCAGTTTTACTTTGATTGCTCCTTTATCTTTGCCTTGGAGATGGAATCACTGAAAAACGCAGGAAGGACAGGACCTCTGGATGTCATTGGGTATGAACACCCACCTCCTTCAACCTGAGCCAACTCCAAAATTTTATCCAGGTTCAAAGTTAGAGCGGGTTTCCCAGGGTCACATTAGTTAAGTTTCGAGCATCTCCAAGGACTGAGATTCCCCAGCCTATCCGGGCACATCTCCCAATGTTTGACCACTCTCCCTGTGAAAAGTTTTTTTTCTCAACAGCTGCCCAAGACATATCCAAGTTCCCTTGTGGTGAGAGGAACAAGAGCATCCCTCAGATGTGCCAGTCCATCAGAACTCTCACGAGCACCTCATCTTCACCCGTCTCAATCCTTGCATCTTCCATATCATACCACTCCTACCACCTACTGAAAATGTGTGTGTGAACGATTTCCCTTGCCCACTATTCCAACCATGCAATCCCCACCCCAACATACCTCTGCAGACTGTTCGTATTTCACTGCATAGAATTTAGATGTTCTGAACTTGCCTAATGGCTCATCTCAGTCAGCCCACCTCTAATACTTGATAGAAATCACAGAACGATCAAGATTGGAAGAGATCTCTTGAGGTCACCTTGTCTCATGCTCATGCAAAACGTTTTTTCAGTCACTTATCTTCTGTCACATTGTCGATGTATATTTTCCTTGCACACAAATATCTCTTTGCCTTCAACATGCATGAAGACCTGGTCCACTGAACTGATCTGTTGCTTCTTTTAAAACCACGGAACCAGTTCTGCAGTACAAAATATTAGCCAAAAACTTGAGGAGCAAATGGTGCTGACTCACACCTACTTTCATATTCACACACAACTCAACCAAGTAGAAGCAGAAGATATGTGTGAAGCTCTCCAGAACCACTGCCAGACAGCCTTAAAAGGGATTAGAAAACGTGGACTAGATTCTCCTCCAAGTAAGTGCTTTAGTTTCTAGAGGCTGTCCCAGCTGAGCTGTGACTGGAAACACCTATGAAACTCCTAGCTGCCCCAGTGGTGGGGGACCACCACAACTTGGGATCACTCCATCACATCCTCTCCCCAGTAACACGGCAGCCCACCCTTTGGCTTGCAGGTATGAGGACCTGGCTCAGCATGCTCACCTTCCTTCACAGAGTACCCCCTTCCCAGGCAGACTTCTGTGTTTGCTATTTGCAAGCAACATCCAACCCCTTTAAACCAAAATGGTGGGATCTGCTAAGACAACATATCTAACGGGTGGTGGATCCCATGATGGCAGATGAGCTGTGTATTTCTTACCCCCCTCCTGCACACCATAGCTGCACCTAAACAGCCTTGACAGAGATACAGAGAAAGCAGGCAGAAAGAGCAAGCTGTAAACAAGACTCACTTGCACAAATCTTGAGACTTGAAGCTCAGTGTCTTTCTAGTTTTTAATTGTCTGTATGTCCCATGTATCTCCTTCTAGCCAAGCTTGTCCTGTAAGAGAAAAATATGCAATTACTGCAGAAGTCAATAAAATGCAATCACGTTAAATACACAATTTATTAAAACACACCATCCTGATGAACATGCTCAGTCTAATTGCCACCTTAATTTATTGTACATTAGCACTAATGAAGAGCTTTTAATACCCAGTGAGGGATTCAATTCTCCAGAATCTCTTTAATAACCTTTGGGGTGTTTTAAATGCCCACAGACCACATCTAAATCTATAGTCCCATTACACATGCACCTCATACCACAACAGGACTAGATTAATACCAGCTGCACCTTCAATATTTTATAGGAGGTTTAGACAAACTTTAATCTGCTGTGACTTTACAGCCCATTTACCAGGAAAATGGAAAAGGCAGAGGAAGGGAGATGGAATACCTTTGGGAAGCCCAGCCCAGCCATTAGGAGCAGCGGCCTGAGACGCTGGGCTCTATCTCCTGCTCTTCCAGCCAGCGCTCACGCCAAGCTGAGCAGACCATTTCCTCACTCTCTGCCTCATTGTCACTGCCTGGGGACCAGCGACACGGTGAAGCCGCTGTATCGCCCACCCAAACTGGTGCAGGCAGAGAGACCCGGGTGCAGACCGCCACTGCTCTTGAGTTACAATTTTCTCAGTATATTTTAATTTCTGCCTGCACGATGCTAATGACAGTCTTTGGCTAGGCAAAGGTGAGGTGAGACTACAGACCAACATGCAGAGCATGCTTGTTTGACTGTTCCTTTCTCAGGGCACCCTCTCCCAGGCAGTTTGTTCCATTCGTACAACACAGACCCAACCCCACACTGCAGGGCCTCTGGGAAAGGAGAAGCTTTTAACTATTCAAACAATGCCTCATGCCGTAAGGGTCCAATATTCACGCAGGGTTGTTGAGCACCATAACTCACTCACTCATCCTTTGCAAATTGTTTTGGAACACTCGCAGCTTTGCTGAAGCCACTGCTTCCCTGTGAGGGATCACCTGGGTCTATCTCTCCTCTCTCTGCCAGCATTTCATCATGACTTCTGGAGGGGGGCATTTAACATCTGCTTTCCACAAACATTTGTGAACAAGCCTTTGAAAATTGCCTCCCATTAAGACTTCTGTGAGTAAAAGTCTATCGTTTGTTGTTGGCAGGAAGCGAACAAAGAGTTTCAAGGTGGCTGGAATTATTACAATATAAAATGCATAATGAATATTCATAGGCTTTTTGTTTTGCATTAATCCCTCACATTTAATGTCCTTCCTCTGTCACTTGTGGACCTGCATCTCTGAATGATGAGCAGGGATAGCTTCCTTTTTGAAATCTGGAGGGTACAAACATCCATAGCCAAGTCACCCATCTCTCCTGCAAAGTCCTGAAAGCATCTACCAAGCAGCGGCTGAATTGCCCCGCTTTACAACCCTGTGTACGAAGGCTGCCCTGGGTCACTATGGCTTTACCACCAGTATGGAAGTCCACAGGGTGTTACGTGGC
Organism: Pampusana beccarii; assembly: GCA_013399365.1. Lineage (NCBI taxonomy): Eukaryota > Metazoa > Chordata > Aves > Columbiformes > Columbidae > Pampusana > Pampusana beccarii. Next base: position 53,800 of record VWYH01010568.1, read on the forward strand.
CAGTTGGGAGATGGTTGCAGCAGGTGCTGCAGCCACCAGAGAGGGGTTTGAAGAGTCTACAGCTGTGACAAGAGCCAGAGTCACTGCCCCACAGCAGAGAGCCCCTTGTGACGGTCAGAACCCAGTGCATACCCTTACCTTTTTATCTTTTTATTTGTGTGTGGAGACACTTCACCCTGTGCTTTGCATGTCCGATTGAGAGACAATTTCTTCATTTGTCCTGTCCTGTGATGCCACTATCCTGGGAGAGCTGCTGCCAGGAGAAGATGGCTCTAACTTTAAAGCAGAGGTGACAGTGTGCTATATAAACCTATCATTAGGAAAGTAACCAGAATGATAGCATTCTTGCTCCTACTGCATATAATTACATCCCTACAGGCCCTCAAAGGTCTGCGTGGGAGAGGAATTTTATTCTTTTATTCCTCTTAAGTCACAACATTTTAAAGAAATTACAGCACTACAGAGAGGAAGAGCTTAAATGCTTTAGTGGTTAGCAGCAGGTGCTGTGTCAGAAGGGATGAAAAAGCACGTTTGGTGCCAAACGGTATCAATACTCCATCTTATTTTATGGCCCAAAAGGGGAGGAAGTCCCTGCCAAACAGACTCCCTTTGGTTAATAGCTACGATTTTGTCATTAGGGAGAACTGCAGAAAGTGAAAACCACCATGCCTAATTGTGACTCGAGCAAACTGATGCCTTTAATTACAATCGCTGAGGAAAGACAGTGGAAGCTGGAGTTATGGCCAAGGCCAAGCCTCCCACCTTGGGGCTGCCACATGGGCCAGCTGAGCGGCTGCGTTTGGCACCTTCTCCTGCCTCCTTGCTCATCTGGCAGCCACCACACCAAGCCTTGCTGAGCACCGGCTCCTCTTTGCATTCCCTGCTCTTAGAGCAGCTCTTTGTGAGGAGTGGGCTTTGATGAAGGAAAAGCAGCGAAACTCGTGACTCCTGCTGGTCTCACACAGCAAGACAGAGTTGGAGAGCCAGAACAAAGTGGGAGGGGGCAAAACCAGACTGATATACTCAACAGGTAGCAAGGGAAACAGTAAATTAATGGAGGGTGCAAGACAGAGAAGCAAAGCTTGTCTTTGGTAGAACTCCGGTCTCCTGGCATGTTAACTAGAGCAGGAAGGCCACCAGGTGAATGGCATGCAGGTGTCCTGCTTCACAAGTGCCTCTAGCTACTGCCAGTCCCTTTTGCTCACCACATTTGCAGGATCTAGAGAAAGCAAAACACATGCCAGCCTGTATGTTCAGACAAAGGAGAAGCTGAAGACAGAACTCATGTCCTGCTGGACCTCTGCAACAGGTCAGTGCTCTTATGGTGAAGGGTAAGGAGAAACATCTTTGTGGAAGCAGGATTGGATATACCTGGATGGATATACCATTCCCTTGCAGTGGCTCCAGAAAAAAAGTTAAAATATTTGCTGCTCCTGGACTGGAGCTTGGAACAAGCTGCCAGCCTATGCATTATCCTGTAACTATTACTCCGACATAAATAACTAATTGCAGCGGAATTTCATCGTGCTTGCATAGCAGAGTCATTGCTGTGACACGACTATATTACTGCACGTAAATCCAATTAGATTCCAAAGCGCACTATGTAACTATAATCGGCCCCTGTGGAGCAGTGATGAGGGGACCTGCACAAGGCCATGCAACTAGATACTAAATTACAGTCAATCTACCTCCTCTTTAGTTGTATTAAAATGCTAATGTCACTGTAATATGGGCCCATTTACCAGCCATGACTGCCTTGCCTTGCAACACTGGAGCAAATCAGGTTGTTGCACTGCCTGAGAGCATTTAATTCCTCAGTGCAGCAGAGTGAGCAAAGCCCTTAGGGGCATCTTATACCTTAAAACAACAACCTGGTTAGCTTTTATAACACTAAAATCATATGAGGCTTGGGATGGTATTCAAATGAATCTGAGCTGCTGCTAAAACTACCCTGTTTCCTACTCAAGCAGAGCATTGAGGACAACTGGGCCATGTCCCATCCTGACTCTTGTCTGTCTGCTTTTGACCAAGACACATTTCTGCCACAAAAAGGCTGTGCAGAAGAGCACATCAGTCACACACAGGAAGAGAAAGAGGGCTGGACTGAACTCCTTAAAGCTTCACAGAAAAAAACACCAGCTTTGCAACAGAACCAATAACACAACACTCACCATTTATGTTTTATATCTGCAACTTTGCACAATGTGTGCATAAAATACATGAAATCATACGGAGGTAAAATCTCCCACTCACGCACAGACATCGAAAATGGGTATTCAGAAGTCCCAAAGCAGAACCAAGTGTTCCAAGTGTTGTGGAAAATTGCTAGGGGATGTGTTTGAAGTGCCAGTACAGCATCAGACCACAAGCCACTCCATTTCAACCAGTGCAAATGTGCATACAGCACTGTTGAAAACACGAACTACTCACTTTGCCCCTTCCCCAGCAACGTTCAACAGGTCATCATGTCTGGCTCTTTCATACATCTTTTCGCACACAGACATCAGACACCTCAAGAAAGAAGATATTGCATACAGAACCAACACATCTGATAGCCTGCAACCCTTTTAAGTTTTCTTCCTTAAAAAAAAGTCCTCATATAGCTCACAGGTGTGTTTTCCCGTGTATTAACCATAGTACAATGGAACCATATGGTACTAATTGTCTTTCTAAACAGATAACCCGAAGATTATGTGCACTGATAATACAACAATATTAATTCTGTCTAGCAGATAAGAAAACCAAAGCTAAAAGGAGCATGGATGTGCTAGATCTCCTGACCCACAGTACAGCCCTCAGTTCACCAGTCCATACTGCGACCAGTCCCAAACCCATGAAAAAGTTGATGACTTCTGGCTGACAAGTTATACTCTGTGACTGGCATCTTTTGTCCCAGAAAGAAGCCTGTTTAGCACACCAGAAGGGAGGTGGCTAACTTTGGCCTCCTATGTCTGAAATCACTTCCCTTCAGGACAGAATAGATGTCACTGTCTCGAGTGGATCACAGAGCTGCATCACAAGCCAAGTGATATTACCCACTGCCGTGTCAGATACCGCGGTGTTCAAACACTCCAGATGATTGCAGGGCACCCCAGAGGCTTAGGGCATTTAACACGAAGTGTAAATACCTGCCACTTTTCCCCCTAGCCTGACACATCTCACCTTTACAACAACTGACTCCTTGGCGCTCTTTTCCATTTTCTTTTTTCTACAGCCTCGCTTTCTTTGCAGCAAATGCCTCAGCAGTTTATGGCATTCATGGTTGTTTTGAAAGAGGCAGGAATACGTCTCAGAAACACTGGGCAGTTGCTGTGGCAACCTTATCCTCCTCAGCCCATGATTTCCAATATTTTAAGAAGTTTCCTGATACTTTGCAGGCTTCAGGGAAACAATGCAGAGGAAGAAAATGATTGATTTTAAAGTAAGAAAGCAAACAAAATGGATTACTACGAGCCACAGGGCCTTGTCCTATCAAAAAGATGATGATGATCTCTCCTTAGCAAGGAAAAGCAGCCCCAGACCAGCTGGGCAGAGGCACAGCCGAGGGCCCGTGGGCAAGGGAATCTGAAACCCCTGCTTTTATCATCTGTTTTAATGCAGAATGGAGCTCCAGATCAGCAGGTTAACTTTTTGTTGTTGTTGTTCTCAGTGCTTTTTCATAAGATGAAGGTGGGGAAAGAGAAACCCACCCTTTAATACCATTTAATTGGGGGACTGATAGTCTTAATTGCTTTTAGGAAAGAAATCCCAAACAGAACTTCGAAGGGATTAAAAAACAAAACCCAAACCAACAACAACACAAACACATACACAAAAAACACCCACCCACCCACCCAAAAACCCCAAACCACCACCACCAAATTAATAATAAAAAAAAAGAACACCTCCCTTTGTTCAAGTTAACTGCCTACATAGATGCAAAACCAATCCAGTCAGTTTAATCAGGTTTAGTCAGTCTAGAAAGCAAAGGTTAGGGAAAAGATCTTGAAAGAAAAACAGATCTTAAATGAGGGATCTCAGTAATACCAAATAAACCAGAAAATAATATTGATGGAAATACGAGAAGTGGCATTATTTGTCTAATTCCGGTCATCTTTTAAATGTTTTTAACAAGAAAAGTAATATTGCGTCTCAAAGTGCTGTGGATTCTAAACACAATACAAAAGTCTTTATCCCACAGAGCTTACAATTCAGTGATTTATTTATTTAGGAAACAAATACATTTCACAAGCTATAGGTGTGGTATGTCTAGGAAAACCTGAATGCAGCAAAGGTCATGTGAAATGACCTAGGGAAGAGAGGTAGACATGAAGTCTAAGTTACTCTGCATATAGCTCAACTGCTATACATCTCACATATATTCCATGTGCAAATCTAAACTGAGTTTCACTGCAATCAGCACCTTCAACTTACTCTAAGACATAAAACTGCAGCTAATGTGTTTTGAAAGGTAAATGTGACTGATCTCCACCACAACTGTCCCAACTAAGGTATGAATATCAAACATCTTTTGCTACTGATATTTCTGATTTCTGATTAAAAGAGAGTAAGAAGGAGCAGAGAGAGAACCATGGTCACAGCCCATAACAGAACTTCAGATGTTCTGCGAGAAAACAAACGAGAGTTAATAAATCCCATAATCTTGGCATACGTGTTTGTAAATGTTCTCTCTTCCTTCAAAAGATGTATAATCTAAGCGCTCCAGCTACGATCAGGTTCCAGGCAGACAAAAGACACTCAGCACAATTAATACGTAGATGACAGGAGTAGGGGGACTAAGTGAGATACGAGCCAAGACTCACAGGCTGGCTCCCAGCTGCTTTTGCTTTCCCAATGGATAACAGATACTGCATCAAGACACACAATGTCATGCTAGTGAATTTGCTGCTCTCTCAACACCTCATTTTTCTCTCCATCTGAGCTTATTTTGAAAGCGCGCAATTCACTGTCCCCCTTCTCCTTTCTCTTTTGTCCTTACTCATGGCAAGGGAAACATGAAAGACAGCATAGCTGGTTATTGTTAATGCATCTGAGAGTGCGGACATTAAAAACGGGGTTATTCTGGAACGTGCTATGGTTTTCCTTGCTAGTTGCACAGGCAGCTAATGATCACCCTAATAGCTTCTCTCTCTGAACTCGTAATAAGCTTACAAATGAACCCATTCAGCACATATTAAAAAGCAAGGGATGCTCCTTTGATTACAGCCTTTATGGAAATCCGCGTATTTGTTTTGTTGCTGCACAGCCGCAATTAGGACGTGCTGCTGGGAGCCGACTCAGCTGCCGGCGCGGTGGGGTGCGCAGACACCTCCCAGCGCCATGGCAACACGTCCACCTCTCCCAGCATCCGTCACCGGGAGCCCGGCTGCTGCCGAGCGCGCTTCAGCACTGCCAGGAATTCAGAAATAAAAGATGCCTAATTAAACTTCCTCCGCTGATGCCTCGGCCGTGTTTACCAAGTGGCACGGACAGCCTGGCTCTGCAGCTCTGGTGAAGGAGAGGGGAGCAGGTTTCCGCGCCCTGCAGCCACCCCTCTGCACCCACCGGCATCCTGCCGAGCGCGGCGTGGGGTCACGCAGCCGCTGAGCTTCCCTACATGCCCCGCTCGGGGGGCTCTTGGGGTTGAAGGCATCCGCTTCGCGCTGCAGGAAAACCAGGCAGTAAGGGTTTTGCAGGAAGGAAGACTTCCTTTGCAAAAGTCTTCAAAAGACATTGGAGAGTCTTGAGGAGGCGACAGCTTTACTTTGCTGAGGCAAGAGTACGGGGGAGGTCGCTGCAATTGCCACCTATAACACTTCCCCCACAATAACTTCATCCTTCTGCATACAGGGAGGGGAACCAAGTAACCTTACAGAAATCTCCATACTACTTAACTGCTCAGAGGTTGATCCAAATCCCACTTATGCTGCTGACAGACTTGAAACTTCTTCAGGGGAGAAAGAAAACAAAAACAAACAAACAAACAAAGGATGCAAAAACCTAGCAAAATCAGGGATCTAGTCTTCATTAAGGTTTGAATCTGGGTCAAACACTTCACGTTAGCTAAAAGTTAAAAGAACGTACCTTTTTTTCCCTTCAATGAAGAGAACATCCTGAACAATACACCCGCTTCGCCAAAATACCCTTATTCCCTAAGCACAGTGCATCTGCAGTGGTCTGAAGCGGAGAGACTTGGGGACCAATTCATTTTTGCACACAAAGACAGCAGCTCACGAGCTGATGACACGGATGCACAGGCTTTCAGATAGCCTCAGCAGGGTGACTTTCACCCACAAAAAGTATAACATTTCTTAGAAAGCTAGCACTCTAAAAAACCCGCTTCTACTTCGCCTGAAAGGCAAGACCTTTTTGTGGCACAGATATTTTCTACATCTCCAGGAGGCTGACTGGGGTTAAAACAGGTCAAACCATGTAATACAGACAGCTTTGTGTTGATACTACCCACAGTGCCTATTAGGAAGGGCATAATTGTAAGAAACCATTTCTCAGCAAGGATATTTAATACAGTGCCAAAGAGTCTCCCCAGGCAGGCTTTGTTTTAAGGTTCGTGAGCTTTGGGGGGAAAGGATTGTTTCTCTCCTTGTGAAGTGGTTCAGGTTTTTAGCTCTATTGTAATCTAAATAACACATAATGGCAGCAGTGGAAACTTCACCATCAGCATCACTTGCAAGCAGACTGGGTATAGCCTGGGGCAAAACCTGAAGCACCATCAATCATATATGTAGTAAGAATTGGCATGCACTGATGGGGTATCATAAGGACACTTTCAAAAGTCAAACAGCAAATTTAACCATGGAAATACTCTGGAAGCTGATGAATTTTCTTTTATTCAGTCTTCACTGATATTTTACCTACTAGAAGTCAGGAATTAGAAACTGAAAGACATAAAAACTCCTCTAATTCAAATCAGGGGGGCTGGAATAATTAAAAATGTATCAGAAAATGATGAAGACATGAGCAGCTCTCATGGCCTTAAAACGGTAAAAAACCAATTTGTAGCTGGGCTGCTGAGCACCTTGCTCTTCACATCCAAAAGAAGACAGAACACAGTCTGACCCAATCTGGCAATTGCTGTTTTTACAAAGTCTAGGCAACCGTTTTAGGGAGGACAACAGAACAGTGATAAAACCAGATCTCCTGCAAAGGGCAGGACTCGACAAGCTACCATCCATGACAGTCAGGACTGGGCTTAATTCTGACTGCAAGATCACACAAGTTTTCAGTAGCTGAAGTTCACTATACCTCCACCTTTGCTACATCTCATTTCTTGATCAGCATGAAATCTGAAAGCAATGCCGCCTTTCAGCTAAAAAACATACATTTTGAAAGTATAAAAGCCAGGTTTGCAAGGCAAACAGCCAAAACAGCCCAGGTTTAGGCTGAGAAAACATAGCATACGAAGCTGTTCCCAGCATGGAGATAGCCTTCTGAGGCATTCTCCTAGTTAGGCTGCAGAGCTTCTCTAAGCTCTGCGTCATGGACAAGAAAAGTTGTCTCAAGTGACACAGCATTTCACAGCATCTTCTTCGATCACTGCAGGCAGCATGAGGAGAAGAATCTTTCTGAAAACTTTATAGAGTCTTGCTATGCAAATGCATTTGACGATAAATTTTATAACAAATTTCAAAACAAGATCTGTGGTCACCATTCTGCATGTCTGATGACACACAAACCACCTTGCATCAGAACGTTAATACCAATTAAGCCTTAGATTGTTTTCCACATTACAGTCTGAAAGCCCTTTGTGAAGCTCAGTCTCCTTTATAAAGCTTTGCTCCAGGATACCCCACAAGTGCCCTGGGCAGCCTCTGTGGTCCCCTGTCTAGTGCTCAGACCACTTTATAGCTCCAGTTCTGTTAGTGTCTCCCACAGAAACTTACAGGCTCTGGCAAGTCACTTCAAGTCGGTGCATTGTCATCATTTCCCACCCCCCTGTATTTAATATAATTAACACCACCACTTATCTGCCACCCATGGAATCTCAGAGATTTAATGCAATAAGCTATGAGAGTGTCAGGCTGCCTATACTGAAAGCAGTTGAGAAAGGCAATACCCAGAAAGATAGTATTTAAGAATTGTCATTTTTAGATGAAAATTAGCATTTTGAGTGACTGCCAGTATTATTTAAAAATGTACAGGTACAAAACCCCAGGTGGGGTCCTTCATATGAACCACAACAGATCTGAGCTTATGGCAACTGGACAGAAAAAGATCAGATGGCTCGTACTGAACATTTGCCATGTTCTCCACAATGATAATCTCAAAACTATGGAACTATCCATCTAGAGCTGATGTCTACAAAAACGCTCTCCTGCAGCCCTCACAGACACTCCCTACAAGTTTTCTCTGCGGGTTGACACTGTCACCTCTTCTCTAGGAGAACCCTAAGTCAACCATCTCCTGATAGGAAGAGACACAGCAAACCATGAAATCAGACACTGTCCACCACACAGCTGAGGCTCCTCACTGACCACTGTTGGCAGTGCCCCAGGGCTCCCGGACAGCAGGGAGGTGGCACTACCGGTGTTCCTGTGTCGGAGGCAAAAGGCATTCTCATTAGGAGCTGAGAGGTATTGCCAACCCAACACGTTTTGAAACTTCACCTTCTGTTTGGAGGCACTGCCATCTTACTCTTGCAGCAGCTCTGTTACCAGCGTTGTGTGGTGGCTGTGGCTAAGGAAAGGGCCTGTGGCTAAGGAAAGGGCCAGCACAGGACTTCCAGAGGTGAAGGGCAAAAGCAATCTGCTGATTGCCAAAAGACGTGAAAACACACCTTGCCCTCACTCATGGCTTGAATCTTCCCTTTAGCCTCAGTGCACACTGGAGGGACATATGAGCTTCTCAGTGACATCAAGGGGAGATGGCAGTTAGTTCCCTCACGTAACCCTTGTGGGAGGGCCACGTGTACTCCACATGTCCATGGACCTGTTGCACTTCATCTAATGCCAGCAGCAGGAGTGAGCACCACAGCAGCCCACACACCACGCTGCCCTCTGGTCGCATGGACAGCAGTGCGAACTAGCTCTTCCAGGTCAGCAGAGGCATGAGAGTCTTCAGGGCATTCGGGATCAAGAATCAGTATCCTGCCTTCCTGGCTGCTAATGAAGTCTGGGCGGTGGATGGCGGGATGATTTTAGAAAATGCAGGGTTTACAGCAGCTCCCTCAAAAGTTGCTCAGGAACAAAAGTTTTCCAGTCAGCACAGACTTGATCAGGAGTTTGAGGGAGGCACTTCCAATTATCTGATATTCAAAGCAGAAAAGTTGCAGTGCAACACATCCCGCAATAAGGGGCGGCCTATTTCCAGCCCTTGAAGAACAAGTTTGTTCTTACATCCTTTGGATGAAGCATATTAATCTGGACACAGGGTACACTTGTGTAATTTGGCCTTCCAGTATTCCTGTTACTGCTGATTGACACCAGCCTCCTTCCACTCAGGGACCACATTAAACTCCCATCATTTCAAGCTGTGCACCCAGGTGCCCTAGAGGTGAGTGCAGCTTGACTCTGATGAGATGGGAGACAAGGCACAGGAGATGCACAGAGAAAGTCGAGGCAGACATGCTCAGGGATCTGTTGTTTCAACAGGCTGCATTCCTCTCTGAGCCTGCACGCTCCCTGTGGGCCAAGCCGAAAGCAGGTGATGGCACCAGCCCACCCTGTCAAACCTTGCAGAATACCTTTGACTCAGTTTGTCCTTCGCTAGTTTTGCTATCTAAATGCTGCTACCTGGCATTGCTGGGCACACCTCACCAACAGAGCCACGTTCCCTCTTCAGATGCTCAGGCCCCAGGAGGGTGAGTGCACTGGGACACGCAGGCTTTCCCCGGAGCTCTGCAGATGGTGAAACCGCATGGGCTCACTTTGCCCCACGCTGACCGAACCACCAACACCACCTCCAAACACAGGTTTGCTGGTATTTCTCTTCCTCATCAATCCCACTACTTCAAACTTTGGTTGAGAGGCTGTATTTCATATTTTATTTCCTAACGTTGCCTCTCATCTGCGATGCACTGTCTTGACACTGTTATCTGCACCACATATCATATACCACATTCATCTTTTTTGTCACCTGATTTTTGCATATGTGTTGTCATTTAGCAAGACTAATTTTGTTCAGATGCATCCAAACAAATACGTGAGTCAAAAAGAATGAATGGAAGAAAAAAAAGTGAATGCCAAGGAAGGCCTCATTTAAGCACTTTACATATCATGATGAAATACCAGCTCCTGAAATTCACTTTTTGGTGAGATGACATCTTCTCACACAATACATTAACTTTCCATTATCCCAGGGTGAAACTGCTCGGGTTTCTCAGCTCATACTTATCTGCTGCTTTCCCTCCTATCTTGGGAAGATTACAAATTAATTAGGTGGCTCCAAAGCATTTTGGGGTAATAGCCAGGATATCCTTCTGGTAAAGAAGGCAAGTTAGAGGTGACCAGATAACTACAGAATGTATCAGTACCAACCGAGATGATTCCTTTCTGTAAATCAACATGATACTGCTAAGCCCATACCAAACACCCAGAATAATGACAGTCTCACTACTTAAATCTTTACTATTGGCTCAGTGATTCTGAAATTAGTGCCTTCAACTGGACTATTGTTTGGTCTAGAGATTAAAAAAATAATCCACTTTTTAGGACAGGATATTTTTTAATGTCAGAGCTCATTCAGCCACTGAAAAGAAAAAAAATATTACACTTGTGGGTATGGTATCAGCAATTAACCTACAAAACAAACTGATTTTAATTAAGACATTGATGTGCAAGGGTTTGGCTGAAGAAACCGTGTATCTGCTTCAAGAAGTATGAGTCATAAGCAAGATAGGGAGGAATTTACTTCACACATTCTCTGTTTATTTTAAGGGCAGAAAATGTAGGACTTAGTTCACGAAGGCAGCTTTAAGTTACCACCTGTGGCTATTACCCTAGCTTTGCTTAGAGACCTCCATTTTACAGAGCAGCTGTAGTGGCTTACAAAAACAAGGGAATTCACCTGGAGCAAAGGGTGGGTTTGACAATATCTTTGCTCAAACTGTGTTTCATTTTCCCAACCCCACACACAGACCATGGCCTCATCAAAGAGGCAGCTTCTGCTCCAAGTGAGACCACGCTTTTCTAGTTGAAATAAAACGATATGTCATGCCTATATTCCCTTTAGAGCATCAGTTTCTTTCCTACTGTACCTGAAGGCTTAGCAAGCAATTTAACAGAAACTTTATCATGCAGGGGCTTTTTCCTTTTTAAAGGTGATGTATCTATCCTTTTTGTTAGTGAATCTAAATGTAGATACACCAGAAAAAAAATGTTCTTTACCATAAAGTGGAGGAAGTGATATTGCAGTAGGGGATTTTGCTACTTCAGTTACACAGGTAAGAGCTAAATTAGCAGCCCTGCATAGCATAGAACAAGGTTTCTTAGCATCTGCCCACTTTAAACAATGGCCAGCAAGAGCTCTCAAACCGATACAGCTTACTCCAAATCCTAGAGCAAAACACTATCAAAAGCCAGTTTAAATACAGGCACTTTAAATGGCCATTAAAAATACACACCTATGAACAACAAAAAAAACCACAACCAAACAAAAAACAATTAAGAAAAAAAAATAAAAAGGAAAAGAAGGTCCATGTAGATCTGACCTGTGAAAGCATTACTTTACTTATTAAGTCAGGAAAGTCATATTAACTACAAAGCTGAACAGATTCTGGGAGCACCACAAAATAAAACAGTATTGAAACAATTGGAAAAAAAAAGGTAGAAACATCAAGCAAATAAACTGACGAGCGGCTAAATCAAAATCTACCAACCTCCTCCCTCTGGGTAACGGTGAGCAGAGCCCTGCAGGAGGATGGGGTGGCTCTGTCCCCTTGCCCACCTGCTGCTCCCCACATGTGAGCACTGGGCACCTCAGCAGCAACACGCTGGGGGGCAGATTCTGCAACCTGAGCCAAGCACAGATGTCCTAACACCTGGAAGTGCCTCAGGAGAAAGCCCCCGCAGCTGGGAAGCCGGGGTGACACTGCTCCTGTGGCTCCAGCCAACAAGCACCCAGGAGCTATGGGTTGTCATAGGGTTGCAACTAAGCACCATTCAAGGGGGCCCTGCACAGTACTTGCACAGCAATAAGAGATGATGAGATGAACAGGCAGCCCTATATCTATGTAACAGATAATGAGGGGGAAAAAAAAAATGCACTTTTTGCCCAATACACCATCCAAGGTCACAACATACGTCCATGGCAAAGGAAATGGACCACGAGAAAGCACACTGTGCCCTGAATGGCATGTGAAACCACCTAAGGCGGGCTCAGGTGTTGCGGGGAGGGTTACAAGTTCCCAAGTCAGTCCTGAAAAGACACATTCCACAAGGACAAGTGACCTGCTGGGCAGAGGTCAGCAGCAGGGACATGCCGATACACGACAGCAGGATAACGACAACCTGTAAATCTTGCAGCCTCAATTCTTCAGCAATGCTGGTTTTCAAAATACCAAAGACAGCTAACGAGTGCGAGGAAGTTTTGTTTAGTTGGTTGGGTGGTTTTTTGTCTGTAGAGCTTCAAACAATAGCACAGTGATAGGAACTTTACAGACCTCAGGTATTACATGACCTACTCAAGAGCTTAGGCCCTGAGCTCTTTATCACAAGGTGTGTGTTCAGAACAAAGCCAAGTCCTTCTAGCGCCTCTTAAGTGACTCTACTAGCATTCATTAAAAGGATAGTAAAAGGGATAGCAAATGGTTTGCTAATAAAGTCTGATTCTGAGGTGCACCGTGAATAGAGGAGCGCTAGTATAATTATATTAGTATAGGTAACTGAGGCCACTGACACATTGCTGTTTGCTCTTTAACTTAAGCAAAAATAGTGTAAGGTGGCCATAATTGGGGAATAAAAAAAAGGCATGAGAAACTGTTCTCCTTTTGCATGAGTCTGACTGCATGATTATAGGATGTTGGAGGTGTCTAAGAGGGAGCTACTGAATATTTAACCTCAGAAATGGAAGCTTGGTTGTCCCTTTTCCTGTTAACATCAACATATATCTTCCATTAACTCTAATTAGGGCTAAGAGGGTGCTCACATAAGTATCTCCATAATTAATGTTAATAGTAGTTACAGGCAAATGTTGATAGAAGATGAAATGCCAAGTTTCTTCTCCAGCGTTAAATACTCAGCAGCCTGTCTCTCATTTCCATTTCCTCCCACAACGGTCTCTAATCAACCCCCACCTACCCCAGACAGACTAACGCACCAAGTCTTGCCACAAGAGACACACGCAGCCGTAAGTAACAGCACATGCTGTTATTTACACAAAATATAAACGCAGACACACAATAGCTGACACACATTAGACTGGTTCGCTTCTGTGTGCTCACTGCTGTACAGATACTGCAACAGAATATAAACAGGGCAGAGAGACATGTCTCTTTTTCCTTTGAGATGCCCAGGCTTCACAGAGAAACAAATTTTTTCTATCATATATTCAGATAAGTCATTTTCAATTAACAAACCGAAGAGCAAACAAGATTATAGCAACAACCTCAATTACCCTTATCAATGCCATTATGTCACCCGTAGTTGATAGGCTGCACTATATTCCCAAATCAGACGTTATTAACAAACCATTAAATTTGTAAATGAGAACAGCAAAATTATCTGCCATAATCAGAGCAGTAATAATAATGCACCTTCTATTGTGCTTCTGGCTTGATCCCTGAGCTCTGCAGCAGTAGTTCATTTAAAAGCATCAACAGACTGCTTCCAGCCAGGGGTCATTTGCTAGCGCAAAATCTCACTCTCCGCTCTCTTATCGCATCATAAGCAGAGAATTTCCATCAAACTTGTGCAATTCTGGAGTTGAGTAAATTTATAAACCGCCTTTAGTTGGGAAAGTATTTATAAAGCCTCAAGGAACCAGAGGACTACTCTGCTGTTTCCCTCCTGGGTTGCAGATATTGTCTATCGAAACCTTATGATGCTGAAGCCTTTGCCAGGGACTTCAGGAAGGAGCAAAAAGCACCAGAAGAGGAGCCATGGGTGCAGTGTGGCACCAGGGGTGACGGGGAGAGCCCGTGCAGGCAGCCAGATGGGAGGAAGGAGCAGGACAATGTCCCGCTGGTGCTGGCCATTGGAGCCAGACAAGGAGCTGTGCTCATGGAAAATCTGACTCGCACATCTAAACCCACCCTGCACACTACAGCTCACAGTTGCTGCTCCTTACATGCTTTGAGGCAGCTCCAGTCACAAAATGCATGTAGGCATGAGTCCCACTGGAATTCGTAGGTGCTTTCTCTAAAGCATGAGACAAAAAAATCAATTTGCGTATTTGTCAACTCGCCTCTACTGGCCCCATGATACTTTAAAGAAGAGATGTCTCCTAGGACTCAAATTAGAACTGGACATGTTTTTGCTTTGCTATGTGAAAACAAACTTTTTTTACTTGCTTTGTTTTCTGCCTTGGGGAATTAATGACTCAGGCAGGATGCTGAAGACTCAGTGGGATTTATTTTTCATCATGTTGAGGGTGGTTTTCTTTAGCAGATACATGGGCTTATTAATATAGCTCCACTCAGAATAAGATTTTCAATAAACCATTTTGCTCCCCCATTTTTCTTCTTAAGTTTATGGGGGTAGTGTGGGGAGGTTACTGTTCAGGAAAGCAAGGGACAGGAAGCACAGAAGTCCCAGGTCTGAGGAGTGCTGGCTGTCTGCAAAGGGCACAGCGCCAGCTGTCCTCCTAATGCACAAACCCCATTGCCATTCCCTTCTCAGCCCCTTTTATCAGAGGAGGGGAATCACAGGCAGCTCCCAGCACGGGCCCTGCTCTGGGCACCCTCGCGTTGCTTTTTTTGCAGCACTCGGTCCCCACACCACATCCCTCTTCTGGTTCCACACTCCACCCAGGCTCTCCTTCAGACAAATCTATGTCTTGCATTGAAGCACCCACCTTGCTGCTGGATCCTGGGACCCTGCAACTTCATGAAAGATGAAAGTGTCTACAGAGGAAAAATCCTCCTCTCCTTTTCTCGGTTGGGTTTGATTTACCAGGGGTACTTTCCTGTGTCCACACAGCTTTTCTCAGAAAAGGAAAACAGAGTATTCCTTCCCAGAGCTATCGGACCAGCAAAGGTTTCAGCTATAGTCAGTCTTACCAAGCACAGAACACTTCTTCCCAATAATGGGTTATTTTAAAAATATATTTTGAATATTCACGATTTACTATTTTTTACAATCATCTAAAATAGTGGAACTATATTTAACAGCAGCAGAACCACAAATGATCAGAACTCTGTATTGCCTGTTACAGCACTGGTCCCTTATCCACCCTGCTCATACTCTTGGCAATTAAAACTGCACAATGGAAAAAGAAAACCTAGTTAGTAAAAGTAACACTTGTAAAATTACATTTAAAAATCACTGTTGGAAAGTAGCAGCTACAAAATTAGGTGAAACACTAAGCAATGAGTTGCCTAGACATTTTTATAGGAATTGGAATGAATGTCCAGTAAGTGTTCAATGAAATCTGAGTTGATTGAAACTTCTGGCTACTCTATATTTTAACTGGATGGTTGGTGCTGCTTCAGTGCCTTGCCAGCAGGCTGACAAGGATACTAAAATACAGGAGCAGGAGAGGATTAGCCAAGAACAGTGAACAGGCAGTTTATAGGAGAACAGTTCATCTTTTTTTCATTATTAGTCACCCTAGCAAGGATGTTCTCTGGTTATGCTAGATATTCAGTTAATTTTACTCAGGGCTGTGCAAAACACAAACCTATACTGGTAGTGTAGGTGGCATAAAGAGGTGGATCTTGTACGAAAGAATTTACTTTCATTAGCTTTTTTTTTCCTTTGGCAGAAACAGAAATGTTTAAAAAAAAGTTTGAACCTTTTTGTAAGATAGCTTAGCCAGAAGCTGAAAACATGAGCTCTGAGATGTGCTTTGGAACTTCTTGAAGTCTCTTCAACTTTTTGTATTCTGTTCCTCAGATCACCCTTATAGCTTTTCTATTTAGCTAAAAAGAGACCACCTTCCAGTACAAACTGTGTGCAAGTGGGATTCTGCACAGTGAAATCTTAGCAAGGGCTGTTGATATACGAACCACTAATTTAGCTGCTTGGATTCTGATACCACACAAAGCAGAACTCTAACCTTCTGCAAACACAGCTATCTGGTCCTGAATTTGGGGGGACTACTCCTCTATTCCTATCGTTCTGCATGACGGAATATCATGGACTTCCTGAGAGTCTGTCACATCTTCCATCTTCCCAGTTCTCACCACTGAACACAAGCAACCAAAGGGCTAGGTTTTTGACCTAAAAATTTCACCAGGCCAAACCAAGGTAGTTCTTGGAAAATGCATCTTGTAGTGATAGAGATCTGTATCTTTTTTGTTTCTTTACTTAAAACTATAGCAGGGTTTATATTTTTGAACCACAACAGAAGAGAATCTTCATAAAATTTCAAAACCTGACATCTGCTTCATGAGATAGATGAAACAAAACACACTTTTCCTGTGTGACCCTAGCACAAAGAACACGTAACATTTTACATTTTTCAAGTCTGGAAATCAACATTTTTCAGTGAAAGGCATCAGTGTTCTGCTTATGTCCCTACTTAAAAGGCCACTTTCAATTCCACTGCGTACAGATTAGGAAGTGTTTTGGGAATTTAGGATGAAAGCACTGGTGTGAATAGCATATAAAACTAATTAGCTAGATTCTTAGTGTCTTCCACAGACCATTCCACCTGGATGTTGAGGGATGCTCTCAAATTGCAATGCACCGACACATCCGTGTTTTTATGAGGTAGAACCAAAACCAGCTGTAAACTTACTGATATACCAGAAACAGCAGAAAGCAGCATGGATTCTAATTCCCCACTCAGGAATTCACGCTAGAATAACAATATAAGTTTTTACCCTGTCAGACCTATCTGCCTGTCTCTGCCACAGCCCTGTTGTGGTCATGTCCCCCCACAATGGGGTAAGCGCTGGGGCTCTCTTCCTATGGAGCAGCCTCAGCTCCCCATGCAGGCAAAGAAAGCAGCAGCAACACTGAGCAGCCCAGGCTGGAATTGCTTCAGAACCAAAAGCAACCACAGGAGTCATCCACATCCAGAAACCACACCAAAACTTAAAAAAAGAAAAGAAAAAAAAAGTAGTATTGAAGTATTTATTTTCTTTCTCCCTCTAAAAGCAAATAAAACCCAGCTATAATCATCCTAAACATAACAGATACTTCAGCTTGCAAACACTCTCAAAGCTGCAGTGGGCAATAAATCAGATATCACTTCCAGCAACTCGCCTCTGGAGCTGGTTGCTACATGGCCATAATATATATAAATAGGCTTTTTCCTGGTGATCCTCAGAGCCAAGATTCCTTGTGGTGGCTCTTCTTTAAACAAATATTCCTCTGAAGTACAGTCAAATCTAGATTTAGCATTCAATCCTAATTATTTTCCTCTAATTGGTGATTTAAGGGTAGGTTTGGTTCAGACAGGCTGATACACTGTGTCTTACTCATTTAAAAAATTTAATTCAGTGAATCCGACTCCAAATGTATGTATATGACGTCTCCACTGCATTAAGTCATCATCATCATCATCACACAAATCATTCTGAAGGCAACCAAGGCCTTCTGTGTTCCAGGCAAATTGTCTCAAAAGAGTAACCAAAAAAAAAGAAAAATCAATAACGGGCAAAAGAAGCTTTTGCAATGTCATGAAAGACGAGCAAAATGCTCTGAGGCCATGCCCAAGCACAGCTGTAACATCCCTTCCACATCACCCGAAACGATAAGAGAGCATTTTCAATAAAGCTACAGAAAATGGAGGCTTAAACATCTTTGATGTCCCACAGCTGGAGGGAAAGATAGCACTTAAAAGTCCACTAATCTTGTACCATTTCCCTTTCATTAGTTTCAGTTTAGAATTTTGGGTGGTGCTAAATCTAGAAAGAGGGGTTAATTGCTCGAAGGATTTGAAGCTCAACACACTGCTAATCTCGCTAGTGAGTACTGTACCTGTGGAGTCACTAAATAAAACCCTGAGACTAGACTTCAGGCTTTTTACAGACTTTGGATCTACCTGTTGTATGTGCTCTGGAACAACAAACAAGACCACAAACAAAACTCCCACCATTTCTTTGGAATAAAACTTGAAATAAGGTTCATTTTTGTTCTGTTTGGGGTTTTTTTTGTGTGTTTTGTTTGTCTGGTTGTTGTTGAGTTTTCTTGTTTTAATCCAGTGTTTCAGTATCGCACGTGTTCAATTCAATTCCTATCACCACTTATAACCATAGGTTGGCTACAAGAAGAGGTGCTGTGGTATAGCTAACTCTGGTTTAGAACTCTTTCAAACAGTTTTTTCAATCAGGATTTGTTGCAGTTCCATAGCTATTTGTCCATCTGGATGTAGTGAGCTATGGGTTTTTCCCCAGTAAACAGGCAGTTGAGTAGTGATGATTCCTTACTCTCTCCGTAAAGCTGATGTTCAGCCCAGCCTTGTTATTCATACGGATCTGCCTATGGAGGCAAGAATCTCAACGATCTCCATTCTGGTCACTGCTTTTAAAGCTCCTTCATGCTAATTTGGTTCCCAAAGATGTTTTTCCAGTCTTCATTTCAGCAGGAACCAGAGTGCACATTCACCCCTCCCACCTGCTCTTTCACTCCAGAAATTATGCAGCATTTTGCCTACTGTCTATATAGGGAAAAACAAACAAACAAACAAACAAAAATCAGGGAAGACAGAGGGGTGTGTCCTTAAACAGGAATTTTTTTTATGGTGTAAGATGCTTAATCTAACAGGTCAGAGGGATATAAATACTAAAATCCGATTAAGATATAGCATTTATTGATACCCTTATTTAGCATGTCCTTGCTTTACCTATACAAATGAGCTGGTAAAACAGTTAACAAATTTATTTATGGGGACAGGAAGTAGAGACAAATAAACAACTTAAATGACAAAAATCCTTTACCAGTCTGTAGCAACTTTATGTCTAACCTCACCTCCAGTAGCAGAGGGAAGGGCTTGTCCTTTCTGCTTATAGCAGATACTAAGCTTCTGTGAACAGTGTTATTTGCAGACAATCAGTGGCTTTGTGTACATATTTTCATAGATACATATGCATGTATATATGTATATTTATACACACAGAGCCAAGACAAAGCAGATTCCGATCCTCATCCCGGCCTTTCAATGGTGTTCTCACAAGGAGCCTCAGTGAGCCTCATCTTTCATCCTACGCCATTCTTCATACATGTGTAAATAGAAGTACAAAGTGTGAACCACAACATCAGAACGATACGCTTGCATCATCAATCACTTTGCACTGATTTTGAAAAGACGCAAATACCTTCAGAAGTAATGTTTTCTAAAGACCTGGGGAAAATTGCTCCAAGTTTCCTGACCTTCTGCTATCTATCTTGAAACCCTCCAGGTTTTCAGTCTTCCAACAGTTTTGTTTCTAACATTAGCTCAAAGTTAGGTGCTCTCCTCTTTCAGCAAGATGATCCAATCTCCATGCAGGACAAACTTTGTCCATTGTTGAGCTCCATGTCACGGAGATTATGATAATGTGTTTTTAGAAGCTCAGTGTGGAACTGATATAAGACCAAGCCCAGTCCCTAGTAAAGCCATTGACTTCAACATGGCTTTGCTCATATATTCATTTCCCCACCACTGCTTTATACTCATTTGTTTTCTCATCTTATATTAAAGTTGAATGTACAGGTTCCTAGATCAGACTATTTCTGTTGTGCAAATTTACAGTGTTTCGAACAAGAGGACCCTGGTTCGTTATTAGAGATCGTGTGCTATCTCAATCTAAAGGTTAATTACAGTTACTTTACTAAAGCTCACTGACAGGGTTTCTAAGCGCTATTTGAAACAGCACAGTACTCTACAGATGTATATAGCAAAAAACATTGCATTACCACATGAACCAGCCCAAATTTAAAGTAACTGAGCTTAAAAATTATTTTTGACTGAACCTATTCGGTAAAGTTCATAGATATTTACACATGTGCTGTGCAACAGGGCATCCTTGCTACTGATGAGCTTTCGTGTGCTCAGCCAAAGAGAGAGGAAAAAGTTCTTGCAGTGCAGTTTGCATCGTCCTATCTGCACACAGGAATAATGCATGACTTGGCCAACCGCTGTCACCAAGCAGTGATGCGTATGAAATGCGAAGAGCATTTTCATGTTTAAGAGGAAATAGTTTATTTTAAATATTCAACAGTCACTGTCTCTTTCACATTGTGCTCAGCCCGAGGGGAGGCAGCTCACGGGCTCCGATGCCATGTTGCCGGGAAGGCTACTTGTCAGCAGCTGTAGTGCGAGCAACAGCAGGAGGCTCAGAACAAGTATGTGAAATAAAATGCTTATTCAAGAGACAGCACAATGGCTGTTTTTTTAAGTGGTATGAAGCCCTTCACCCTGTGGGAACACTCAGATCTCTGTACCGAGCAGCTGGGTTGCACTTTTCTCCTATCAATAATAATGATAAATAATAATAATGATAGCAAAGTAAAAGGAAACCCTGAGCTTACAAGCTGCATCAGGTGGACTTAATGGTCTTGCCTCTGCACAAGACTCGGTTCCCCCACCTCTCCCCCTGCAGCCCCCACTTTGGCAGGGCTGTCTGGGGGACTCAGAAGCCGGGCCGCTCTGTATCCAGGCAACGGGCATCTCTGAGGCTCTGCAAACCTCTGCCATGCACAGGAGGAGCAGCTGGGGCAGGCCCCCCACCCCCAGACTCCGCAGGCAGCAGGAGAGAAGGAGCTTTTCCAATTTTAAAGAATATAGGCAGAGAACAAAGTAAGATCTGTAACTACCTTCTGACAACAAAAGCCCGTTCCCAGGTCTCCCTTGGGCTACCTGCTTTTCCAGCACTGATCCTGGGAAGGTGACAGGACCAGTCCACAAAACTTACTACAACTTTTATTTCTCAGTGCTGTGTATACTCTCACCTAGGTCCACCTCCTCCTGCTGCAGGAAACTTCCAAATTTACTAGCCACCTATAGGTAGGAGTCTCAGTTCCTGGAGCTGTCTTTTGGCCAGGAAAACCTACCAATGTCGTGAGTAATGGGCATGCACACACATCACCAGGCTTCAAAGACGGTCTGTGGGAGAGCAGGTCAGCTGAGAACAAATGATCCATCTATCCTTAGATTCACAAGGGGAAAAAGTTCTTAATGGGTGAGCGGATAAACTTCTAGAGCCAGGGATGGGAGCGGGTATATCGATGCTAACTTCAGTGACATCCAGATGTCATTCATGGGTGCTTTGGGGCAGGTTTATTTGTTCCACTCTCATCCTCTGTACAGCTGATGTCAACAGAGACTGGGATGGTCTTACTTTCCTGGAGGTTCAGTGAGAAAAGACCAAAGAACACCACAAACTAAGAAAGGTACAAACAAGAGCTTTGCATCTGGAAT
>VWYH01010568.1:75319-148235 GCA_013399365.1 Pampusana beccarii
CTTCACAGTGAGGGTGACAGAGCACTGGAACAGGCTGCCCAGGGAGGTTGTGGAGTCTCCTTCTCTGCAGACATTCAAAACCCGCCTGGACACCTTCCTGTGTAACCTCATCTGGGTGTTCCTGCTCCGGCAGGGGGATTGGACTGGATGATCTTTGGAGGTCCCTTCCAATCCCTAGCATTCTGTGATACTGTGAAGAGCTAAAAACCAGAGAAATCTGGTCCCTAAGCATCTTCAATTCACAGATGATCTATAGGCCACTGGCATCCAAAACACAAATTGCAGAGGATGAAGTGATTTGAAAGAGAACTGTAAGTACACTCAGAGCTTCTGTAGCATTCAGCTGCCTCCCAAACAATTGTTGGAGCTACCATATGGACATTACATAATTGTAGATATACAGGGAAGAATGATGATGAATAGAAGAAAGAAAGGTATGATGAATCACTGCATTAAGATGCTCTGATTCAAACCAGGCTTAATTCAAAGAAACCTTGTGTCTAGTAAGAAAAAGAGGTCACAACGGCCCCTTCCTGCCTTCCTTGATGCTGTCTCAGCATTTTAAGATCTCAGCCATAAACATAACTCAGGATACAACACCGTACAGCAAACACAACAGGTAGTCTAACCTTCCTCATGTCATCCCAGTGCTGACATACTATCCAGTCAGGATTTTTGCTTTCATTCACCACGACTAGAAATGTTATACAAACACTAGCAGGGATGTATGAAATGCTAAAATCAGAAGCACTCTTCGGAACTTGGGAATTCTCATGGCTCTTACTGTAACCTCAGCTTCCTGCCCGTGCCTTCCCTGCTCTCTGAACAATTTATACAGCCTCACTGCCTTGGCAAATGCCTTCTTTTCCTTCTAGTAGTGACAGCTGTTATTGCAGGAGACAGTACAGTATAAAGTTACTCATTAGGAGAGGTAAAGGACTACCTCCCTGGAATACGGCGTCACCTCCACTTGAACTCCGGAGAAAAATAAGTACAGTCCCTCTTTGCTCCTTTCTGAGCAATGACATGGAACATCAGAAGGGACTGGCCGAAGTGCACATAATACACATTCTCAAGGTGATTAATTCATAGTATGCAATTCCCACTACTGCTGTGAAGGGCAGCTCTAGTGTCAGAAGGCCAGATGCTTTGCAATACAGGATGTGTCCACCCCAGACAACTACACCAATTTCACAACAATTTTGCTTAAATCAGAAGTGTGACCTGAGATGAAGGCATCAGGTGCTTCTGGATTTTAATCCCAGTTCGCCCACTGATTCACTCAGAGGGGAAGCAAGGCAAGGTTCTTTATCTTTCACATCAAAGCAGCTTCCCCCCCACAATTCTTATGTATATAATGACTGTATTGTATCACACAAATCTTCTTTACGGCCTTTCCCTCCCCAACATGCCCTTTTTGCAAAAAGCCCTTTGCAATATCACCTCAGCAAAAGCAAAAAGACAACAACCAGTTGATGGTGGCAGAGATGAGTTACATCAAAGAATCTGAAGGCAGAGAAAAGAGGAAAGACAGAGGAAAGCTGGGCAAAGGGGCAGATCAGAGACATGGCAGCCCT
The DNA here is from genome assembly GCA_013399365.1 of Pampusana beccarii. Taxonomy (NCBI): domain Eukaryota; kingdom Metazoa; phylum Chordata; class Aves; order Columbiformes; family Columbidae; genus Pampusana; species Pampusana beccarii. The sequence continues at coordinate 76,897 of VWYH01010568.1, forward strand.
GCCAAGCAGAGGCACCAAGGTCCTTCCTGAGATAAGGAGGGCTCCAGATCAGAAGAAACAGCAAAGGTTCAAGGGGACAACTTAATCTTGATCTAGGAAACCACTGAGACATTCAGACCACACTTGAGCAAAGCTCTACCACCAGTGGTTTCTTCAGGACCTACAACTTTAAACACCCATTTAAGTGCTTCAGAGAAAACACGCCAGATGGCTTAGCCCATCGCAAAACCCAACTCTTCTGCCTGGTGCTAGTTTGTGCAAATCAATCCCTGGTTCAGAAACCGAAAACAAAATGAGCAGCACTGAAAGACAAGACAGAGCAGCTTCGATGGAGAAGAAACCCAGAGCAACGCTGATTGATTATTCCCAGAATGCCTCTCCCAGAAGCACTAACGAAGTATGTGCCTGGGACAGCAGCCCTGAGCAACGCATGGAAACATCTGAAAAGCTCACAGAGCCCTTCCCTGAACCCACAGACCTCCCTGCCTGATGAGCATGTTTAAAACAGTTCTGCAAAGCGCTACAGCCTGGATCCCTACTAAAAACAACATTCCCTTCCCACATCTCCTCCCCTTTAAATCAAGCTCAAACCCCAAATCCAGGGGCACCTCCAGTATGTGTATAATGGTATCTGTCCAACATTCCTCAGTAATAGCATCACTTGGGATGGGGAGGAGAGAGCTGCTCGTTGGGGAAGGCATATGAGGAATACAGGCAAGAGAAGCAAAATATAAACAATAGCTTTTGGAGGCCTGAAACAGAGACTACCAGCTGGTGCTGAGGGCAGTCATTTTAATCCTCAGCTGCAGAGTCACCGGGACACAATAAAAGACAATTAGCCAAGAAAACATTTAATGATAACTATGAGCCCGCATGCTTTATTCCTTGACTTGCAGCTGAGAGCATTCAGTAGCTCAGAGGTGGACGGGAAAATAGGAACAAGAAAAGCTACAGCAAACAGACTACCTACAACTATGAGCAAAAAAAGGCGACTCATCAGCAGAAGCAAGAACAACACCCTAATGGTCATTCTCCTGACAGACAAACCCCAAACTCTTTCAGCAGCAGAGCGCAAGCAAATTTTATATTAGCAAAACCCAACAAAAATTACATCAGTATCATCAGAAAGAATGTAGCAAGATAATAAACAGATTTTGTTGCTTGGGTGAAAAAGACAAAAAAAGCAGAGAGGAAGAATTGCTTCAGTTTGAACTGGAAGATTTGTATTCTGAAACAAAATCATACAAAGGTATTTCTTCACATCAACTCCCCAAAGTTTTGCTCAATCTAAGATGAAACTTCTTTTTTTTTCCACATTTCTTAATTTAAAAACCAATACAAAACACAACACCCCCCAAAACAACACACCAAACAAACCAAGACCTTTTAAAATAAAACATTTGGATCAGATTTTAATAGCAAAATGTGACTTTTGTTTTAAAATGTTGAAAGGATCAGCTTTGGCATCTCTAAACCAAAAATATGTTGCATTAAAAAATCTGAAAGTTAATATTTTGATGTTTTCAGATACATATGTAACCCTTTTGTTGACTGAAACTATTTGCTTAATTTCAACTTGATTTTATGAAGATTTATGGTCTCTGTCAAGATTTTGGAAAAAAGGCTTGTGTAATTTCTGTCTTTTGTGAAAATGATCTAGTACGGAGATGTGATCCACAGCTGATTTTCTGTTCAGAAGAAACATCAGATCACTACACTTTTGATCAGTTATCATTATTCTTGACCAATAGAAAAAACACATAACAAAAGACCAAGATCCCAAGCAGTTAAAGCAGTACTTTTAGCTTGCACATCTAATACTCAGGACTATTGAGTACCACTAGGGATTTTTATTGCTAACCCTAAACATCTGGATTTGGGTTTACACTTACATCTACCTAGTTTGAAGTTTTCCATGTAAGTAATTTCCAACTATTTCTTTTTTTTTTAATTTAAAAAAAAAAAAAGGCATTTCATTACTCCTTTATAAAACCCACCATCACTTATCCCCTTTTCCTGGGATGAAGACTTGTTGAATATACTCAACTCTACCCAACATATGGTCATGCTAAGTCACTAGGAAAATCAGAGCTTTGCTGCACTGATCTTCAAGTAATTTAAATGACCGTAAAATGTATTCATGTACGTAGTCCAAACATACAGGCGTTATTTCGTACACTGGCTTTCGGCAGACAAAGATGGAGTAGCAGAACACCAGCTCCTGGTTCCAATCAGTTCAGTGATAGTTTGGCCTTCAGTGCTGCTACCAGATAACATACAGAATTGGGACATGGAAAGGGAAATGGAAAAGCAAAGGCAGTTCTGGTAAGTGATTCCACTTTCCAGTAACGTGATCCATACACTAATCCAACTCAACTAACAGGCCAATAACTTGCGATAAACTTGCAGCTCCATTCTGAAAGTTGAACACTTTGGCATGAGAAAAAAATAAAGGACAAACAGTCCTTTTTGTTGACTGAATACTTGTGGGAGAAATAGCTTAAAATTGGAGATATTATTTTTAGCCTCCTTGAAATGTACTCTTGGATGTACTTTGCAGCCACAAGGGTTATAAATAGTACCGGTCAGTTTGAGAGGTCAGTGACAAATTCTAACAATACATGCCATCTGTATAGCACTGGATGTCCGCCTGTCTCTCTCTAGCATCAGCAAGGGGTACCCAGACAGAGGGCAGGAATGCCCAAGCCTGATAACCAGCCCTGCTGCAGAACATGGGGAAACCAGGAGGTCAGGCAGCCGTGAACTCTAATATCCTGTCATCAACAGCCACCGGGGAAAAGCGCCAGAAACAGCCCGAGATGGCAATTACAGAACAGCCCGTTCCCAGGAAAAGCTTCGTCCTGCCCTTGGGGCCGAGGGGCCAGCTCGTGCTGTGCAGCCGCAGGGACTGAGCCTGTTAATGCTCCCACATGCTTTAGTATTTCAAGCCAGTGCTACAGTCTGTTTGAAAACCAGCACCTGGTAAGCGTTGGGGGATTTGAAAATAAGCCTTCCACAAGTGATTAAAAAAGTAAGCTTACGTTGCTTAAACGTGCTTCTTTGGAACTTCTTTTTGCTGGGGGTGTTGGTCCACTCATGCACATGTTGTGCTTTGCTTTTTCAGAAAAGTAACAGTTGTAGACGGTCCCTTGTCCAGCTCAAGATCCCCGTATGCTGGGCGTTAAAGCTAAAATACAGGCCAAGCACAGCCATTATATCCCCACTGTAATTTGGCCACAAAATGCCTGGATGTCATTTCTACCTTACAGCTCCAGCCACACGCTACCAAGGAGAATGGCCCTGAATGTCCACCTACCAAGGAGCATGGCCCTGAATGTCCAACGCAAACATGTCCAAGGCTGCTCACCTCCTAGTTTCTTATCTGCCAGTACTGTCAACAAATGTAATGTCTGCCAAGGATGCAGCTCACATCCATTAGAAGCTAACCAGAGAATGAGTCACTTTACAAAGGACAAAGCACCCATTAGATTATCGTTATCTTTACTGTGCACAAGCCTGTCCAGCGGCTGACCTACGTGTAGGCTCCTCTCACGAAAGAGCTCTTCAGATTTTGCACTAAATAGACACAGCAATGTGAGCAAGAAATTTCAGTTTAAAACAGGTCAGGGCATTCAAGAGTCATGATAACCTTTTTCATATTCTGCAGGTTTAAAAATCAACTGTGTTTTTTGTTTTATTTTTTTAATGTAAGATGCATAGACATTATTTGATGGCAAGTTTTTCATGCGAGGAAAGGGAATTTCTGGATTACCTCTTTCCTTCCCCATTTCTGCTTTGTCACAGAAGGGAGGAACAACAGGGAAAAAAAAAAAGAAGATGCACCCTCCAGAATGAAAACTTTTTTCATCTTCAACTTTCTCTGAAGAGAAATGCAAAGTTTCACAAAGCCAGTTTCTACACCAAATAAAATACTTCTATCACCTTTTTCTACAAGAGAAAACTTCACAGCCGCGTCACCATCCTCATACAGTTGGGGAAGAAACGCACATGGAAATCACGCTGCTTCCCCTGTCAGAATGCAGGCTGGGCGTTGAGCTAGTAATTGAATGCAAAACTCCCCAAACCCACTTCACTACTTATAGGGTAATACTATGCTTATTACTGGTTTTAACAGTTATCACTTTTCACTGATCCCAGATCTTGCTCATAAGCCCAACGAAAAAAGCTTCAAATACACGTACATATACCCCTCTTACATATCTGCTTCCGGAGAAATCTCTACAGTGAGAAAATAATTCTAGCAGCTCTTAAACTAAGTCCCCAGTTTCACTCAGTATTTTTCAAAAGTCACAAATCAAAAGCAAATGTACTTCTGTAGGTCTTAAAATAAGTGATGCAAAGCCTTCACTGCTGCTCTGAATGACGCCGTATCTCAGCCGCACGGCGACGAAAGGCGGCTTTGCATTCCTGCCCTGTCACATTGGGTAAACCCGTTTTCCCTTGACAAAGCACTTTGCCCATGATATAGTCAAGCAAAAAAAGGCTTGAATTACCAGTGTAGTATTAGAATTAAGCGGCAGGAACTGATAGAGACGTATTTCTAATGACAATTTATTTCCTCCTTTATTATCGTTTGCATGTCATACAAGTTCCCAACTCCATAGGAAAACACATGCAGCCAAAGTCAGTCCCCACGTACACCACGGGTAACATCAGAAGTACCTACCCCAAGTTTCTGAGGCAACACCTCCCAGAAGGTCCGTCCACCTCTGTCAGGGTCAGCTGCAGCCATGTCTGAACCCTCTGGCTATTTGTGTCACCTCTAGACCCACCAGAGACAGAAGCAGCAAACACGGACCGCATCACCAGCAGCCACCTACAGCCTCATGAACTGTCGCGAAGCACCCCCAGCAGCAGAAATTAAGAACCGAAACCTCCTGCTGCCCCAGCTGAGATCTCGCGTGGGGCTCCTGGGCTCCATGGCTGGAGTGAGACTGAAACGCAGCATGTGCTCTGCCTGCCCTTGGGATGCATCACCGGCCTGGCGCTCACCCTCTCCACTCATCTTTCCCTTATAAATATGCACACAACAAAAACGTCATCATTGGCTGTGACAGTTATTAGGGCAGCTATAAATGTGAGCAGACTGTAACCGAAACATGAGGCCTGGGAGTTTGCAGAGGGCTTGAAACAATAGCTGTCAGGTGGAGGAGCCTCCTGTTTGTCTGCACAAGGTTAACTCAGATGTCCAACGACAGCCACCTACGTGTCAAAAGTCATTAGTCGCCTCATTGGTAATTTGAGAACCGAGCACATGGGGCATCACATCGTTCCACACCACTGGCTGTGAGTGATATCTCCTCTTGGTACTATGGTTGACAGCATGTAGAAGGCACATTATCTTTGTCAAAGAAAAAGCTATGTGAGGGCATCCACCTGCCATACTGGTGCAAACTCAAGCATCTTAGTAAAGCCCAGGAGGACACCATAATTGCATCTCTAGTATAAGCACAATTTATCACGTGGGAAGATTTTCTTGGAGATTCATTTTGCAGAGATACTCAAGTAGCACAGCTTCTCCAAACAATTTAACTCACAGTTTAAAGAAAAATTAAAGATAATTAGAACTTTCTCAATATGATATTTGCTTCCTTTGGTCAATGTGGCCTCCATTTCCAGGCTTTTATAATAAACACTGAACCTTTAAAAAGTCCTTAGTCCATTTTCACAAAATTGCAATTTCTTTAAAAGCTGTCCAATTGTTCAACATTTTAAAAAGAAAAAAAGTGTATACTGCCAATGCATACACAGATAATAATAACAATAATATCAAACAATTAATTTTCTGGAAAAAAAAATGTTTATGGAAAGTATTTTCCTTTTTTCGACTTCAGTAATCACGCCTCAAGATAACACAGATTGCATTTTATGACATGTTTGTGGTAAACGACCCCCAAAATATGTTGCTGCTATTTCTAAGAGGGAGTGGAGTTTTGTCTGCTTTTATTTTTAAGTAGTCTGCAACATTATCTGTTGCTAAACAGATTTTTATAGGGAGAATCAACAGGGCATCACAGGGAGTCAGGAGACAGCAATCACAGGGAGCACCGCTGAAGACTGTATCCCAGTTACTGATGCAAGAGGAAGAGCGCCCACCTGCCCTGCACACATGCACAAGCCCGTGTTCCCCCCCAAGAGCTGGCTGTGTTCCTGGCTCCCAGAGCTGTGCTTTTCCCCGCTCTAGACTCCATCTCTGCCTCCTGGAGTCAGGGCATTCAGCCTCATTCATGCTCATGTAGCTCCAGCTGTTCCTTTGCACAAGTCACTAAGTGGATTTGTTTGGAGTTCAGACTCACTTCCAAAGAGCGGGCAGTTTCTGTTCACCAGCAGGTGATGGCTGTGCCGGGAAACAAACCCCAAACCTCAGGGGTGTTTTTCAGTCCTTTTCCTCAGCTGGCACATGTTCTGGCCCACCCCTGTTGCTCGCAGAAGCACCTCGGCGTGTAAAATATTGCTATATGCAGCCTTGCTTCCTGGACGTTCAAATGTTTCACCTGCCTTTGGGGATAACCGGACTACGGTCGTCCCCAGCAGAGTAACTTGGTCACTGAGCAGAGCGGAGGAAGCCGGTGTCCCGAACTAGTGCTCATCACTCGTGCAGCACACCAGCGGGAACAAAGCACAAGCTGGGAGCAGGAGGTTGAGGTCTCTGCAGCCTCGTGTCCTCACCCAACACAGTGCAACGAGGACTAGCGCCGCTCCACAAACCGCGTTTTCAGGCAATGCGGAGGAATGGAAGCCCCAATTTAGCAGCACTGGTTTTGTCCCAGTTCTCAATCATGAAGTTCTGGTGGAAAGAGATTTTCAGTCCTTAAAATTTCAAGCACTGAAACAGGGACAACCTGCTAGGGAACACCCTGGGAGCAAATGTCAGGGCTCCGTTGTAAAAGTCCAGATGTGCTTGCATCAGGACTGTAAATACAGACTGAATAAACACAGATTGTGAATGAAGAGGGACACAGAAGGGCACTCCATGCCTCTGTCTCATTGCCTGAGCCTCTCTTCTGCAAGAAAATTCAAAAGGTGAGGAGGATTATTACTGAGTTTAGGATGCAGGAAAATGCACAGCCACATCTCTGCTCCTGTCATAGTAGCTGAACCTCATTTGCTATTGCTGCTTTGCCTAATCCCCTAAACTGTGATAACAGAACCAAAGGAAAATATTTTGCACAGGCTAAGACTGTATACATGCATATATGTAGCCTACTGCTTTCTTTTTGCCCAGATCTTCCACAAACGCAGAACAACTTTCAGCAAGGAAAAAAAAAAAAGAAAAAAGACAACTGTAAAAAATCAATTTTTAGAAAGAATGTAGCATGATGCCATTTTCCTTATATGGCAACTGGTATCCCATGTGGAGTCTCAAACAATAGCCAGCCTGACAGGAGGTGGAGTAAGAGGACGACTTGGGGAAAAAAAAAATTATATATATATATTCCCTGCTGGCCCTCACCCTCCATTTCCTCTTGGATTTCTTTGTGACTGCACTGAAAGGGGTCAATAGCTCCCAGCTAGAGAAATGAAGCTTTTGAAAGGACTATCACCAGCATCTGCATTTAAAGCTTGCCTTTTACTTCACAGCCCCCCCAGCTAATGCATTGCTTTTAAAAAGCCAGCAGCAAGATAAACTTTCAGAAAAAAAAAAAAAAAAAAAAAAAAAGGGGGGGGAATAGTAGAGAATAAATGGTACCTACTGGCCGTGGGTTTACTGACACTTTCACTGGAAAAAAGCTTGACTGGCAAAGCATGGACAGGGAACATGAGCTGCAGATGACCTAAAGAACTACAGATCATTACGCCTCACTTCAGTCACCCTTTAAAGTATGCTACAAAATCACATGTAGCAGCCAAGCCCCAAGCTGGAAAAGAATTTCGACTGATTAAAAACTGATGGGCAAATTAGCACTGGACTCATCGAACACATGAAAGCTTTGCAACTCAATCTTCAGTGTTTAAAAAATTCTAATCTGACAAACACGGGGAATCTAGTCAAATTTTAATAAGCTTAATTGACTTATCTTGATAATGAAGCCCTGGACTATTGGCTAAGTTTATATTCAGGCCTTCTATTTGAGGAAATACTACAGAAAAGCTATGGCACATTAGAACCAGAGATTCATTGGGAGGACAGAGGAACAGGATTGTAACTCTCCTTTAGTGCCAATGGACGCAGTCCACATGGAACGCTGGCACATGCTCAGGTTTTCAGGACCCCTGGCCCTGCTTCACACTCGTTCAAACATCCAGCAACCATTACATTGCAGTCACTTTCCGTATAAGGTTGTGCTTTTTAATTCACTTTTGAAGGGGATGAATCCAAGTGTCCGCACCAAGGGTTTGTACAGATCTGCTGTTGCTGTGGTCTCCACGTGTCAACAGGTCGAAACTCCATCCATGTACTTTAGAAACTGAGTAACGCTACTAAAACACTTCTAGATTTAAAGAGCAAAATGAGTGAAATGTCACAGAAGGAAGCTCCACTTTGTGTTAAGTGGAGAGAGGCTAAGTAAGATCGGCTATGATTTTCCAGCTCTGATTTATTTGATATTATATTCATCTGGCAATTTGACTGTACCCTTTTAGTAAACATCAGCAGAACCCCACAATATTCATCTTAGACAGGCCTGAAATTCACAGATTGAAAGGTGCAGTAGAACCTCCAGCAGTACCACACACAGCAAAAAGCTATTTCACATAGTTCCTATCAACTTGTCTGACAGAGAAGTCAAAAATTAGGCCAGAGAACGCTCCAGAAACAAAGAATTGCCTCAGAGAGTCTCTAGCAGGAGCAGCATGTGACTTCGCATTTCACTTTAGTTTCAAATCATACTGTCTTTCTCACAGGCATTCAAATACATTAGTCTGTGCCTTATCAGATCCCGAATTACTGTTGTAGAAAAGCTCCTGCAAGTCTGAGAACTCCCATAGTAGTTCAGAGATGTTTATGAGGCTGTAATGAGTACTGACAGATAAGCCACACTCATGCATACATGCTTGCAACTGATGTCTGGTTTAACACAATACAGCCCTAAGCCTTCATAATACAGCATAGGAAACAGAATCCTCCCATTGCCTATTACTAATTGCATCTGCAGTGGCCAGGGGTTGAAAGAAAAGTAAGCAGATTAATTCTGTTAGACTGTGCAATAGTATCCCAAGGGGACAAGGGAAAATCCCATCATTTAAAACAGAACTGGTAGATGCTGCTGGGAACAATGTTACATACTAGTAGGGGATTAAGGGTTTGGACTGAAGGGCCTTTTCTAGATCTGGTTTCCATAAGTCATTGTGATTAGAACTTCAGAGCTTCGCCCTGCCCCCCATTTTGGGATGACCTGAAACATCTTGCCCAGTTGAAACAAAATGATTTAATTAGTTTCTTAACCCCTTCCCCTCAACATACACTTCTTTATTCCTTTTCTTAAAAAGCTTTCTGTTTAAATTAATGTAACTTTCAATATAAAACTATTTTAGAACAAGAGGTTTAAGTATTGTTTTGTTAATACCCCACCTGTGACATTTTTCTTTTTCTGTATACACCGCCCACACTTTTAGCCTATATTTTTTAATCTCAACTATACAAGCAGTCTTGATCCTCCAAAAGTACATTTTTGCTGAAAAACATTCCCCGTGCTGTAAATATAATGTAAGGTTTCACCCCTACAGATAGGGCAGGCAAAGGTGACAAAGCCCCTCTAGAGCCAAATGAAGAGAAAAAAATTTCTCTGCTCAGGCGACTGCAGCATCCCCAGAGCCCAGGAGCAGCAGAGCCTGAGCAGCATCAGGAGCTCTGTCTGTCTTACCTGCGTGCTGCTTTGATGGGACAGGCCTTCAGAGCAATGCTTCTTCTCGAGAAGTCAAGTCGTACTAAACATGGATCCTGCTTCAAGCCCCTAGCGCTGTGATACAGGCTGGTCAACCTGTCAGAAACAGTAATGGCAAATACGTAAGACACATACTTTGCATATTGGGTCTGAGGAGAAGACCATGAGCTTGCTTCACTCACTTCTTCCTACTTTGGTAAAGAACTCTTCATTGCACACCTGAAAGAGGTGAGGGGAAGCATCTGGCAGAGACCCTGAAAACCCTGGCAAGGCCTGGACTGAAAGTAAAATCTTCCTCCTTACTTTACAGTCCATTTAGATCGGCCAGAAAAGAGCTTTGACCAGAAGGCAGAAGGAGGACAGGACTATTTCCAGCAGAATAAGAAAGAAGCAGCAGAGTTGCTCTGCATCTTCCCCTCCTGCTCCCCTGTGCAGCAGTGGGGAGTGACCAGGGAAGCAGGAGAGGACAGGGACTCCAGGAAGAGATGCTGCGAGTCCCCCAAAGGCAAGCCCCAGAACAGAGGATAGGGTAGTGCATGAAAAAACACTTTATTGTATTGTAAGCAACACACATGTTCACCTACTGAGGAGGTGTTAGGGTACAACTGTGAGGATGAAAAGGAGGGCAAGGTGATGAAGCCAAGAGGCAGATAATGACGGGATGAAAATACCAACAGAGCCAGGAGGAGTAGGGTTCAGTGAGAGATGCCCAGGTGGTGAAAGCAACAAGCAAGTGAAAAAAGGTAAACCAGAGCCTGGAGAAAGGCAGGAAAGGCCAGTGGGAAAGGAGGAGGCAACATGCCAAATCTTGTCGGTTTTCCCCTTGCAGAAATCAGCCAGACCTGGGGCACAGAGGTGGAGCCAGCACTTAGCAGAGCAATCACTCCATAACGGCTTCTCTCTGGAGAACAGCACTGAGCCTGGATCTCATTCTCCCTGACAGCTCCAGTTCAGATACAAAGCTGGCACCACGCAAGTCCAGTTCTTAGCATTACTTCACTCCTCCCCAGTCTACCTTGCTGCTTTGCCCTCTTTTGAAACCAAAACCCAGTGCCAACTGTCCATGCACAGCATCAGGGTCCTTCCTGTATCACAGCACTTAGTAACTCCTCCAGGGTCAAGATGAAAAGCTGGGGGAGAAGGTCCTTCCACAACAACTCCAACCCACAGCCTCATAAGATGCTGAGACGAGGCTGTAACCGAACACCTCAAGCTCCCCTTCCCTGTTACGCTCTCTGGAGAAGACAGTCATACTGAGCTGAACTAGCACGTACTTGTCAATCCAGTACCTGACAACGCCACTGACAAGCCAGCTGGAAGTGCTTAATGTCACGTCAGACCACAGCGAAAGGAAATTCCTGCCACTGTGGGTATCAGCCCTCTGTTAGCAGCCTCCCGCTCCCCTCCACATAAACACCGTTCCAACTTCCCCAGGACAACCCAGAGGGCTCGGAGGGACACCGGAGTGCTGCACACCCTGCTGAGGAGCGCTCTGCAGCCTGGTCGCTCATCTCGTGTGCACCAGAGGAGCAATGGGGGCTAGCGAGCAGCGCAGGGGCCCACCAAACAGCTACTCGGGCAGATCTTCTTGCCCGTCTCTAATGGACTCGCACGCTTCCAACTGAGTTTCATCCTCCTGTGGGTGTTTGTTTACAAGCCTCTTCCCTGCTCTTCACAACTTTACATTTCAAACACACATATACTGACCGCATCCTGGTTTTTTTAAAGGGGAAGGGAAAGTATTTGAGAGGTGCAAGTGCTTGCGTTTAAAAAAATGCATGCCTCCATCTACTTCTGCACAGAATGAAGTATCTGCTGCCTAATAGAAACCTACCCCACTGAACAAAGACCTAGTCCTTTCAGACACGTAGTGCTGGAGAGTAACTCCCAGCCTTTGGAGACTGTGAGGCAAAAAAAAAAAAAAGTAATATTAATTTATTCAGGTTTTTTAAGTGCCCTGAAACCACAACATGGAAAGTGTCACCAGTATGTGTACTGATAGTCAAAAATTTGAGTCAGCATCATTTTTAGCAGCAATTTTCCCTTTCCATTATAAAAGAACAGTGATGTCCGTGTAGGCAAAACTCATTCATTCCCTATTACTATTCACGCTGATGTACCGCTGTGATCAGAAGCAGAGAGCTCTAATACAGGTTGTTTCAGAAAGATGGACCCAATTTCAAAGATACAGTGATTTCAAATCGGGTCCATCTTTTTGAAACACCCTGTATAGCCAGGGTCACTAATATGGTATTTTGTCTTCTGTGCACGCTTGTTCAGATGAGAGATTTCAATCATCTCTATTCAAAGAACATTAAGAAACAGAAGATATCTCAGGTCATCTAAATCCTCCTCTCCAGTGGAGTATCATGTCTCTCCCCCCGGCCCCAGCTTTGTTTATATCTAATCCAACTGAGAGTGTCTCAAAGCAGCACGAATATTCTCCTTTCTCTGAGCAGACCTCGGAAAAGCCTGAGAGACATCTGTCTTCAAGACTTGTTGCCTGCATGAACAGTCTGATTTTTTTGTTTTAGTTAATGTGATTCCTTTGTATCTGACTAGAACAAAAGCAGCAGCATGTGCAAACCTGAATAAGGACAATAAAACCCAGGGACCTTCTCCGTGGTCGATGCAGAGAGACACAAAGGGACGGCAGCACCAAGGGATCCAACACTCCTTTAGCCCTGTAGGTGCGTTTTCTGAGGAGTAGAGCCAGTAGCCCAGGGGTCATCTGGGCTCAATGAATTTTTAATATGAAAACAAAAACAAACAAAAGCTTAGCATGGAATTTCTCCTGGTTAGTTGCCCTGGTCTTGCATTCTCTCTAATCACTGCTGGCTGCTATCAGAGACGAGACCCTGGATTAGACAAGATCTGACCCAGCCTTGCAGCTCTCAGGTGTCCCTTCCACAACACTGCACTAAGATACACCCTTGGGGCTTTAGACTCTGTGGCTCCTAAACTTGGTTTCATTTAAGGGGTACAACAGACTCTGCTGGAATTAAGCCTTTTTTAAAAAAAAAAAAAAAATCCAACATAGATCACAGTTTTCCTCCCGACTTCAATGTTCGTCCACTTCAGGGCCCCGATGGTGATGTGTTTTGCAAACAACTTTTTTTTCATCCCTGTATACTTGTACAATCACACACATGCTTGTATAAAGCCACTTAATCAAGCATAAGAAACAAGAGTTCGCACTACATGCTGACACAGAGATTGGGAGGAACATAAACCATTCCCATTTGACATTTTGTACATCACAAGTAACACCAAAACAGATGTAAAACAAGCCAATTATTCATTATATTTTACACTTAACACAACAAAAATCTTCCCGCATTAAATACAACTGAAAGGGAGCTATGAGGTTGGCATTAGCTTGACAGATGCTGAGACGAGCTGCACCAGAAAGGAATATCTCAGCCTGAAACAATGCATGTTAAAAAGGCATCTGCTTATTGTTCGATATGTGTATTTATTTACACAGACAGCTTGCTAACACGCTGAAAGGTTGGGGAGGGTGGCACAGGACGGCATTTTTAACTCTCAAGACGCAGTTTGTTATCCTTTGGTAATGTCACAAGCTTCCGTTTTATTGCTGAGTGCTGGCAAAAAGGGGGGGAGCGGGAGGGGAAGCGGGGTCCCCTCTGCTGCATAGAGGTGGCTCCCCCCAGGAGCCTGCCCAAAGCACACAGGCAGGGCTTCCAAGTTCAGCCCCCACAGGCACACGGCCCCAGGGGCTCACCCTCCAACTTCTGGGGCCTCCCTGCCTTTGATACAGACATGAGAAGAGTCCCTCAGAGGCAAGCCAAGAACAGCTTCTTGTGCATAAAAGGAGATCTTCTTTTAACAAGAAAGAAAACTAATTAAGTGGGTAAAATCCCACAGGTTGGAACAGCAGCTGAGGAATTATCCTTCTATCAGGTTGGTAATGAGGACTGAAAAACCTCACACAGACATTAACAGCTTTATATGGGCTCATTGGCATTCCAGATCAGATGCGAAGCTTGGCATTCCCAGGAGCAGCAGATGCAGCTCCAGTTACAGACCAGACCCTGGGCAAACCACAGTTTCCTCTGCTGAAAACAGCATCACCGCAATGCCTGAAAATGAAAGGCACATACCTATCTAGCAGAATAACTTTTTCCCCGCAGAAATCGTGCCCAGGGAGACTGCAGGCCCCAGTGTCCAATGCCTCAGGTTAATCTGACTTACCTCTGAAACCTTGTGTTTAGATATATGTGTGTGTGAGAGAGAGAGAGGGAGAGAGGAAGGGAGAGATTTCCTAAGCATGCTGTGGGGAGCGTGAAAAGCCAGGACATGTCTAAGTGCACATCAAACTACACGCTCAGACACTGACCAAATCCCCTTCCCTTTACCCACCAACACCCCTCTCTGCTTAACCATCAATGCTCACAAGTATTAGTCAGTTCTAACCAAATAATAATTCTAACAAAATATTTCCTATCCCCTGCAGTGGAAAGACTACTTGATTTGGGTTCAATGAAAATAAAGCAAGCAGTGATGCGTTTGTGTAACCACTGCAATAAGGGATCACAACCATGAGGAAACCACAGAGCCTGACACTGAACTGTCCCAAGCTACTAAAAGCTACGTTTCAGAAATGCACTAACTTCCCTAGGTACTAAGGTAAAGGAGTCTGCCCTCCACATTCAAAAAAAAAAAAGTAAACTACTGGCCACCTTTCCAAAAAACCACACCTTTGGACATCTTCCTCCTGCTTTGTTATTATTTGTATACCAGGAGTCGCATAACGCCCCCCAGAACCACATTGACTGTGCACAGCATTAGAAAGTCCCTCCCAAAAGAGCTTGCTGCCTAAACAGGCAAAAAGCACGAAAAAAATAAATATTAATATTTCCCTTGTTACAGATGTGAAGTAGAAATCCAAAGAGACAGCAGTGGTAAAATCAGACAGGAAGCCAGCGACAAAACTGGGAAGGGAATATCTTCAGTCTCAAGCCTGCTCCTTCAGTATGGAGAAGACTGTTTCTTCCTTTCTTGTTCTCTTGTCTTCCCCTGGAAGTTGTTTCTTTTACAGCTTGTAAAGTTTATTGTTAAAAGCAAAGTTCACAGCCTACTGATGTGCTTCTCGTTTTCAGGGGTAGGAGGCTTAGGGATTCTGATGTAAATGAGCACAAGGAATCCCCAGCTGGCACCCAAAAACTGCCCCAAAGAGGCCAATTTCATTCCTTTAAATGGACAGCAAATGCTGGTACATGTTATTGCGTATAGTTTTTTAATATGCCTAATCATGGGGCCTTCAGCTGACCAACTCAGTATCACACCAGTTCACGTACTTCTGAAGCAGATGTTTCGTATATTACCTGTGTGTTATCAATCAACACAGATGATATCCCTACCAGATGAAACAATTATTTTGCAATTACATTGAAATGAAAGGTACTTTTTGCAAAGGCTTCATTAATTACCCAGGCTTACCAAAGGCTAAGGATAATGGCGTATTTTCCCACCATCTCTGCCTCTCATTAATCCAAATGCCCTCTGTGTCCTAAACCTATTGGAAAAAGAAACCAATGGCACTTCCTGAGCAATAGGATTAAATTATCTACTCCAAAGCAGTTTGCCTAACAGAAGCATTTGCATTATTAATAGCTACTTTAAATCATTTTACATCATCTTTTAACAAGCACCACTATTTCCTTGGTTTCTCTTGGGTTTTAAATATCTGCAGTGCACAAAACAACAATGGTTAGTCTAACTGTTTTTCAAGTTATTCTTTCTTGTTTGACTCAGAAATCATGCTTGAACTGTTAATTTAGGTTTGCTGTCGTGGATCTCTCCCCTTCCCTTGAATAAAGGGGCTGGTTGATCGCTGGGATGCTGTGGCACAGCACTTGGGTTTCCACACTCAATCTTTTACTCTATTAGCTCTGACAATGTGGCTGATTTGTACCACACTTTTCTGAGCCTCCCATCTACCTCTCCTGCCTCTTTCCTCAGATTCAACTGAGCAGACACATTGACACCTTTGGGCAGGATGTTCCCAGAAATACAGGAACATACAAGGGTGGAAAGAAAACAAACACTCAAGGCAGCACACACTGTATGTGCAGCAAGGTTTTAAACCTATTACTAGCAATTCAAACATCTGGCAATAATGAGGTTGGTTTGGAAAGGGTTTGATTCTCATCTAGGGAGTTTAGTATCATTTGCTTGCTCCGTGAGAGTGCCATGGGCTTCCTCATGCAGTGTTAGATCCAAATATGCTTTTACGCATTACAGAGTTTTGTGTATAATACATGTGTGTGAGATTCTGGTCCTTCAAAAGATTTCTCAGGGAAAAAGCTAATATAGAATAGAGCACTTCATGGAGTCGCATAGCTCTTCAATTCTCTTTTGGAATGCATCATTAGTTCTGCATAGCTGATATCTCTGCTTTATCTTCTTCAGATCCTCTTTCTTTAAACAAACTCCAGATTCCCTCCACCTCCAAAAAAAACCGAACAATAATTTTAAAGGACTTAGAAGAAGTATTTCAAGAGGAAGAAGCACACAAAAACCAATAATCAAATGGTAAAGGGCAAGGAGAAATCCATGGCCAGGTATGGAAAAGGATATGCAATGTTGTTCCATTATCCTCTTGAAATGAAGAGTAAAAGCCTGCTAAATTCCATTCCAATGCCTGCAACTCTACCCAAATCCTCCTGACCACAGTAACAAAGTTATTACATACCACGTGTCTTGGCATTTTCATCATGTTCCAAACATCTAGCACATGGCTCAAAGGTTTCAGCCCTTCAGACTAATGAATCTTGTGATCAGCACATGAAATCAGATTGCTAAGTGCAAAGAAAAAAGGAAGATGCTTTTCCAAGACAGGGAGGAAACCACCCTTTACCCTCATATCCTTCTTTATTTTCCCCACAGAGCAGGCTAAGTCTCTTTCCCCACATTCTGCATCACCCTAACCTGTCACTGAGAGTTCAAACTTCTGTTGTTCTTAACTGCGTCCTTCATAGAATTTGGGGTGGCTGCAGGTGTGCAAAAGTGCAAATAAACCACGATAAAGATTTGATTTTTGCGAATTACTGAACTTAACCGCTGAACAAAGGCTACCATAGAAGGTACAGTGCCAATACAGCTTCTGGCAAACAGGCAATTTATTATGGAACAGCTGTAAAGGTATCAGTGAGAAAACTTCATTGTATGAGGAACTTGCAAGCCAGCAAAGACACGTACCACACACGGAAGTACAGTTGAACTGAATTGGTTGGAAATCACACTGTCGTTGCACAGTAAGGCTGTTCATGGAATTAAATTGTAGTAAATAAAGAGCTCAGCCCTAGAAAAATAGCTACTAGATTCTCAAGTACGAAGAATCAGAAGCCAGAATGTAAATAGTGTTAGCAACATAAATCTTAAAGGCTTCAAAAGGGTTTACTCTATCTGCACAACAGAAAGGCACCTATTAATCACGGAAAGCCAGTAACTGGAAGAGATGAAGAACATACAAGAGTCAGCCGAACAAACAGCAATAGAAGATAAGGAAGAACTGCAAGTTAGCACCAGGCAAAGGGATACATCCATTCTTTTATCCTTCTCCCAGAAAATAAAAATAGAAAATCATTATATTTTAAGAGTGATGTAATTCTTTTTATCTTCTACTCTATATACATTCAAAATAAAGAAAAAAAAAAANTCCTGCAGGGAAGAGCACACCTAACAGGCATTTTTCTGGAATGCAATATAAAAATGGTTGGAATTTTTAAATGGTCCAAAAGAAACATGACTACCAGTAAATGTATTAGCAATCCCAGCATGTGGCAGAAACACAGAGATGAGGTAATTCTTGCCTCAGCTGAGGCTCAGTTGTACAAGCACCTTAAAGCCATCTTGTTCTGCCTGGCATCCAGCAACATTATAGTACATTAGAACAGGCTGACTAGGGAGAAGGTGGCTACTTATTTCTTTCTGGTATTTTTTCATGATGGTGCTTTTGAGGACTCAGACCATCTTTCATTACTATGGCACGTTCCCTATTTGCAAATGTTTTCCATTAGCTTCTTTTCCCCCAATCCATCCCACCGGTTTTCTCTTCTGTCCGTCCTTTCAACAGCTTTAAACAACCAGTAATTGAAAGCAGGATAGCATAATGGAAGTCGCAAGCATGGAGCTGGTCAGGTAGTTTAGTTCAAGGGCTATTGTTGTTATTGCAGGGCACACTCAGAGCAGGTTCTGCAACAATGCTGAACGAACCCAGTCCCAAAGGATCTCCCCGAACTGGAGAAATGGGATGCTGCTCCTCTGAAAACCACACAAATCAAGCTCTTTGTGTCACTGTCACAGTATGTCAGCAAAGGAACATGGCTTCCTCACTTTCCCATAAAGTTATTAACATGTGAAACAATGCTTTCTGTTGTAGAAATGCTATACTGTCAGAGAATGCCCTTTTGGAGGACTCCATGAGGCAGTTAGTGAGGGAGCGCTTCTGAGCCTGCTGAACACAAAAGGAGGAGGGACAGCCAGTGGAAACGACAATTCCATTGAAACTGAGGGCAAAACTCGATGTCTGCAACAGCAGCACCACCACATCCCAAACAAATGGACGGGGAAAAAGCTTCACTGTGAAGGACAAAGTTTTCAGATGTGGTCAGTGGTTTGGGGATGCATCTATAAAAACGTCTCGGGCTGGGCACCCAAGACTCCTCAGACAAGAAATGCTTAGCTGTTTCTGAGAAACTTGGCCCGTTGAAAGTGTTTCAAATGGAGAAACAAAATATCTGACCCATTCCCAAAACTTTTAGACTTCATTGAAATGAATGGTGGGACTTCTGCCTTCCTCATTTACCCCACAATTTTAAACGACTTTCCAAAATACTGCATGGTGATGTTACTGTCCATGTTACTTTTGGAGCCTGGTAACATAACAGGCTGTGGAAGCCAAAACGCAACTTTTTATCAGTCTGAGAAATAGAGAGGGCTTCTGACTCTCAGGTTTCTTCTTGACAACGGGACCACACTCTTCTATTACAGAGGCTATTCCTTCCAACTAAGACTGCTTTTCTATTACAGATCTGCCTGCAAAGACATGTCTTGAAAATGAACACGGCCTTACCTTTTGCCTGACCTCCTGCACGCTTTTATTTTTTTATTTCACCTTCTTTTTTTTTTTTTCCCCACATTTCAATAAATGGCATATCTGCACTTCAGCATTTTGCACCAGACCAGAAACTGTGAGACTGAGAAAAGGAAGAAGAAAAAGACCAATGCCATCTGTAAAAGAGTTTGACTAAGACAAGGTGTGAACTAAAATCAAGCTATTGCCCTTCCATTCAACCACAGGAGCTTCTACTAGCACTTAGCTTCTGACTGCACCATGCCACAAGAGTCTGGAGGAGGCAGCATCCCAGCTAATTAGGCAAGGATTGCAATCAGCAAACCATGGGAAGGAAACCACCAACTGCACAAAAGCTCTCTGCTGCACTATTTGTTTTGGACTCTCGGGCACACAAACACACAAAAAGGCTCCCAGTACAGTTATGGCGTAGCCACTAAGAGACCATTACCCACACTGCACAGCTGTATTTCTTTTTGGATGGAGTTAGGCCCTCAGAAAGCAGCTCCTAGCTGTGATAAGCTGAAGAGAGCCTCTCCAAGGGGAAACCTTTGTCCCCTTTGACTCACCTGCTACAAGTTGCTGCTTATAATCCATGATTACCTAAGCCGGCTCCAATGTCTGGCTACCAGTCTGCAGACGGCTCAAGCTAGGACCATGAACATGTAATTTCCACCAGCTGAGAAATATTTCCTGGCACATGGGAAGTGAGCTCAGCAACTGGGAGAAAGGATGAAGCCACAGGAGGCTCTAAAACCTTGCTCTATTGCACTGATGGTGCAATCAAGTGGTACTGATTGGTTTCAGCCTTTGAGAGGTTTCTCAACACTTAGCTCCAGTCCATCCAGGCAAAGCATCAGACACCTCTTCCAAGGCACAAGCAAGTCAGTCTCAACACAGCAATGAAAGAGAGGTGTAGCGTGCATATCCCTCACCTAAGTACACCTCAGATCGATTTTGCCAGAGCTTCAAAGGTGCACGTTACTGAAGCATTAAACCCATCCTGCCTCCTAGCTACAACATAAGCCAGCTGCATTTAAATGAAAAGCAGGTGAGAAGGACAACCAAGGTTCAGGCACCAGCTACCACGGCAGATTAAAGAGGTCAAAGCAAAATTACAGGAGAAGCGTCTACAACCAGACCCTCCTTCCCCCTTGGACCTAACCTCAGAAGCAAGACAGGTGGAAGAAGCTTTTGGCTCACCATGAGCTTTTCTTCCTCAGCACCTCCTTTGAGCGGGTGCCACTCTGCCCTGCTCTGAGCCAGGGATCTCCTTCAACTGTCCCACCCCTGCGGCTCACCCTCAGACAGCAGATTCCTGCACCAGGAGCAAGCCGCCAATGGAGAAGGTCAAACAAAGCAATCAGTCTCATCTCCTCACCAAGCTCTCCACTGCCAACCAGTAAAACGAGAAAGCCCTCACTAAAAGCAGCCGCGAGGTACAAGAGCATCTCTCCGCACCCAGATAACACTCAACAGGGCCCTTCTCCGCGTGCAGCTGTTTCCAGATGACTGCAAACAGAAAATCCAAGCCACACAAGTAGCTCTTCAAAGCAGACATTAAACATTCATTTGTAATAAACACCTTCCTGAGCCCCAGGGACCAGTAAGAGGTGTAGGGAAACACAGCGAACAGGATCCAGAGAGGCCAGGCTTGCTGGCTTGCACTGTGGTTATTTGAACGTGAGAAGAAAAAAAAAATAGAAATGTTTCAAAATGGTCCAGATGCTAAGAAATATAAATGAAATTTTATATTTTGGACACTTCGGTTCTTTAAGGGCAGTTTTCCCTTATCTCCAAACAACATGCTTCTCACTGTTATTTTAGAAATTCATAAAAGAATTTCAAACATGCTCTCTGCACTGCTTTGCAATGCAACCCTTGGACTGAAGTGTCTCCACACTTGCAATGTTTTTATCTTCTGTCTCTGGAGCAGGGAGGGGTGGTTGGGGAGGGCAAGGGTAGAAGGGATCCGTGAGACCACAGAGCAAAGATTGGGACCAGCTACAGCTCATTTAGTGGTTTGGGCTTGTCTAGTTAGAGTGTTGTTTTTTGTTTATCTATTGATTTTATATTCATGGTACTGTGGTTTTAAACAGAACTGTGGGGTTCTAGCAACATGTAGCAGGAAAAAATCTTAAAATCAGATGGAAGGACACACATAAGGCAGGGAGCAACCAGCACTGAGAATGGAGGTCACTATATGCAGTTTCCACTGGAAAAGCTTATAACTGTTAACAATATGTACATGGATCTTTTTCATATAATTGCTTAATTTCACATAGGGGAAAAAATAAGTATTATAAAGGTTAATATTTCAATATCATAGGAAGAAGATGAGCAAACAGAGTAATAAAAATGCAGCTGAGTGCATAGCTGGAGCTTTACAGCAAATTTATTTAGATATGGTAATGTCCACTGTGTATTAGTATTTCCATAAATACATCTGTAAATAAGATTACCAGCAGAAACTGAAACAATTATTTTTAAACAAATGTTAAAGAATGGCTGCAGAATAAGGATTTTGTAATTCAATGAAAATATTCGTGCAAGGAGCTAGATCCTGTGAATTATCTACGTTTAGTCAAGGAGCAGAAATACTATTCTGTGACCTATATGTCAAAATACAAACTGAATTGTGCAGCTCGAAGCTGCACACTTGAATACCAGCCACTGAATACTAAAAAGGAATTGCTTGTAAACAACTAGCAAACCAAGAAACAATCTATGAATAATTTCAAATAACTCATGCAATTGAGAAGTCAATAAGCTATTTGTAGACAATTTGTCAATAGAAGAACTTACATAGAAAATAATATTTCAAAATTGCTACAAATTATTCATGTAGCTATCAGAAGAACACTTGTGATTCATCATGAAGAGACATAAGTAATTATACCAGGAGTTGAAAAGGCATTTTCTTTCTTGTAGTATATTCTGTAACTGATCAGGTGTATTTGGATAATATTTTTAGTTATAATTCAGCTGATCCTGAAGGTGTAAGCCATTAGGGAGTGATGGAGGCAAGATGATGAAACCCAATGGCTAAGTAGTCTGATTCGCTCCCACCAAGTTTGAGCAAAATATGACGTCAATGAATCTGTACTTGAATCTACTAATGTCATTATTCAATCTCATCCTTGCAGATGGTCATACCAGATAATAATTTCTTTCTCTCGATTTGCAGAATGGCAGAGGCACCTGTTCAACTGTGATAAGATCTCCTCCAGGAGCAACAGGAAACACATTTTTATAAGGGTCTTATTCTGAAATACAGAATTCCCAGAGCCACAGATCTTGTAAAAGCATTAGGTTTCCTAGACCTCAGTAATAAAATGGCAGGAGCCAACGTTGCTGCAGAAATTTTGCAACATTTAAGAACAATGTAATTGTTCTAACTCTCTCATCGATTTTGAGTTTCATCTGCTTCATCAGTTCTTCTATTGGCATAACAATGGAGAATGGTGACATCCTTTGTTTCACACAGAAACCTTTATTCCCTTCCTCTTGACCTGAAATTAGAGCACTGCAGTATATGGCCTGAGAGGCACTATTTGTGTTGACCAAACAACCAAGTTTGCTAAGTCACAAAAACCAGAGTGGCAGAAGGGCGGAACAACCTCCCTCCCAAACAATTTGAGGGTTTTGTTACTCTTAATTGGGTCATTGATCTTCATTCACTTGGTGTTCTACCACCTCCACCTCCTAAAAAGTTTACAGCTCCGTGCTTGTTGCTCCTCAGCAGTGCAACATCTCATCTCCACAGCCTTCCACAAATTACACATTTGGGGAAATGTTAACAACCAAGACTTAACATACTTCCTGTGTATTTTACAGGTGGTCTCAAACACTTGTACTGTTTCCTTCAGACCAGGTACAAGTCCAGACGAAGAACTTGCTCTCAGGTGTAACTTGATATCTCCAGAAAAGCAGCAGGGCAACCTAAGCAGATGGTAACTTTTTGCTAAATACTACTTTTCCTTGTGATTGTGCCTTCCCTGGCCCATGTGAGACTCACTGGCAGTAAATGCCATAACGAGGGTAGATTACGACTTGCATTAGCACATTGGGGTGGTATAATGAAGCATTCAAACACAACTAATGTATTCGGAATCGAGAGAGAGAGAAAAGGTAATTGAAAAGGACAGGAGAGTGTTCACAAATATACTGCACGTTTAATGTGGAGCCCAGCAATTTGGAAGTGGCTCTGGCATGGTTGCCTAGTCAAGATTAATCACATTTCTGCTAGCACAGCCACACTTCTGAGTTGTCTCTTCCCTGGACACTGTTTGGGTCACCAGTCAAAGGCAATCCTAGGACAACAAGCACCTCCTTTGCGGCTTTCTTACTTAAGCAGACAGCTCCTCCTGAAGAAATGCCAGTCTCATAATGACATCCAAACCATTTTTCAACATTTCACAATGTGTTTGAGGAGGAGAGATGTTGTCAGGCTGAAAAGCTCAGCCAACTGGCCATTAGGAACCAGCCACACTTCTTGGGGTGACAACACGTCACTTTTTTGGGCCTCACAGAAAACATACTTAAAAAAAACAACCAACCACACGAAAACCTTTACTTACTTTTAAAAAGTAATTGCAACATCACCAAGAAAAACAAGCAGTTAAAGCTCTGTTCCCAAAGACTTTTACAATGGTCACTTGAGACTGTCCTAAAGAGACAAACAACTTTATTACCTCTTTTCTCACACACCCCAAACCTATCCCAGCTTCACAACTATGTTTTCTCCAACAGATGGTCTAAGTGATTAACATAACTTTGTTAAACTCGGGGAAAGTGTTCTCGACATGTATTTATTTAGTTTTGAAGGCTGATGCTTCTATTTCAGACATGAGAAACCACATTTGCATCTTTAAAAGGTTACCTCCCCCAACAATATCAATAGGCCTAATAAAAGATACAACCTACTTTCCCTGTCAACCTTGCCCAAGAAGCTGCCACCACTAGATGTATTTCAGTACAGCTCTTCCCACTGAATCTGCTTATCTGTCTCTTCGCCGGCCTGTGTGCATATTTCAGTTGATAAAGGATGAAACGCTAGAAGCAACAGCTTTCCCTTTGAAACAAACTAAGGCATTTGCTTGCTGTAGCACTTGTATTCGCTACCAGCACAGGCAGGATCATGTCTTCCTTTTCTTAGACCAACTGCTCAGGGAGGGAGAGATCAGCAGGAGTGGAGCTTGCGCTCTCAAGCAAGAGACCTTGCTTTCAAGTCCTTTGTATGGTATTTATAAAGGATCGATGGAAGCAGTAGGTGGCAGCTGGTTAACATCCTATAACACCACTACAGAACAATTCTGACCAGAAGTTAAAGAGAGCCTCATAATTAATTGAGGCTGCAGGAGGAATGCAGGCAGACTGACTAATTACCTCAGATACTCCGGCTACGGCACTTGCTGTTGCAACGCGTGTTAGGGGATCTCTAGCGTTCATAAGCAGTCAGGATCTCTGCTTTGTGTCTCCACTGAAGATGGATTTATAACAACCTAACACAGCTCCCTCAGCCAGAGCCCCCACTACATATTATATTGCAACAGCCACCGCTTTCCCTTGCACAATACAGCCTTGCTCATATCTTCCCTCTGTCCCTGACAGCCATAAGATTTCCCTGTTATGTGTTGACCAGCAGAAGAAAAAAAATGTGAATATTTAAGTCAGTATAATATAATATCAGAATTGCCACCTCCCACGTCCCCAGCCCCTCAAGTTGGACATTTACTTGGAAACAATCAGAAAATCACTCTTGCACTGAGAACCTTGCAAGGTTCAGCAAAGCAAGCACGAGGCAAGTGGAGCGGGCACATAAAAAATACAAAATAAAAATCACATCTCTTCAGAGGCTCAGTGGAAGGAAAAAATGAGAATAACTTTAAAATAACTTTCATACAGTAGTGGCCAAAATGCCTGCTAAGGATACTTATACAATAAATCAGCTTCTGATTTCTGCTTAACCTTGTGACCTTTTAAATCCTTAAGTGGAAAGCTTTTTGGTTAGAAAAAAAGTAAAAGGAGGGATCAAACTAAAAGTTCACCTGGCAAATATGTAAGAGGCTTAAAAACTACCAGCCTCATTTCCCCAGATTAATCTGCAGTGCAAATGTGAAGATGCTAATGATTTATTTCTCTCCACCAACTCCCTCTTGGTCTATTTAAGACAGAGAAATGAATAATAGTAATAAATGTATGTGCCCCTTTCATTAACAACTCTGAGCTCTTGTTTCTGACTTGGTATTAAAACATCAAAACAAGCCCCCCAGCCCCCATCACACTGGGTGATCAATGCTTCTTTGCCACTTAGAGAAGATCTAAAGAGGCACCTAATACATTTATTATGTTACAGTCACCAGTACAAATTCTTTTCAAAATGTAATAATCCCCTCCACGTGACACTTAACTCCCCAGTAGGTCCTTTCTCAGCCAAATTAATAACCTTCATATTATGTAGGTAAAAGAAGATTAACAGTGAATATTTTAAATCCAAGTTTATAGCATGGTACCGCCTCCTTTTGTTTGGTTCCAGGCCCTGCTGGCCTCTATCTAGGACTTGACAAATAAATCCCATTTGGCATTGCTGACAAATGCTTCTTGATTGAGCATTTGGGATCAAAGAGGGTCTTCTGATTTCCTCACACTGCAACTCTAGTGGTCTAGTCTCACTTTCATTTGTCTTCTTGTCCAGAAGAAATGGTAGCAAGCAAGCGAGAGAGAATAATTCATTTCCCTTAAGAAATTCAGCTCTCAAATATTTATTTCTAAGTACTGCATTTTATCCACATTGCCATTAGGAAAACAAACAAACAATAACCCACAACCCAAACACAAAACAAACAATAACAAAAAACCCACAAAACATATTTTATGAACAAAACACCACATTTTCAAACTTCAATGGGCATCCAAACTCCTCTTAACTCACAAAATCCTCAACAGAAAATGGAAGAGCAAGCTCTAAATATGAGACTGTATTCCTAATAAAAAGTAGGTGTTTTCCCTCTCCTGAAAACAGGACCCATCAGACCTGTGAACACAGCCTGTCCTGCCCAAGTCAGGAAACCCTCAGAGCAGCAGCCTCCCCCACGAACCGAAGCAGCAAAAGTTCTCTTAGGTATCAGCACAGCAGGGAGGAGTCATCAACACCTCGCTCACCCAAGCAAGGCTAAAGCATCCCCGTCACCCCTCTGGTGCAGCTTGTTCTGCTCAGGGCTGTTCTGTAAAGAGGCTTTTGTGCTGAAAATGTGCAACAACCAGGTGCAGGCAAGAGCGACTGGGGTCATTCTGCACAGCGCAGAGACAACAGGAGGCGGCTGGGGAGGAAGAGGAATACGGGGAAAACAAACAAACGAAAAAACAGCAGCAGGTCCTGAAATTCTGAAGTGCTCTAGCCTGATGATTTTACAAATAGCAGCTATGAACCTGGACAAAATAATAAACACGTGAAAGGAAAACATGTTGCCAGAAACCACCTGCCACCACATGTACAGCTACAAATCTCTCCTCCCCAAAGGAAACAGGAGCCTTGATTTCAGGGATTTGGTCTTGTTTCCAAAATTAAACACAGCTGATAATTAAAAAAAAAAAAAAAACAAAAAAAAAACACACAACCCAAAACCAAATACCCATGAAACAGCTGTTCAGTGATATAAAGTCAGACTTCCAGCCCTCTACTTGATAGTTGTTGCCAAGGGCAAATCCTTGGTTTGAGTAGGGAACAGATTGCAAAAGCAGCCAGGGAATAATTTCTGTTGGATGCTGTCAAGAGTTTTGAGCTGAATTAGACGGAATCCCTAATCCTTTTCTTCCGTCCGCTCCAGTCAGGACCTGAACTGCTGCAGGTACACTTTCAAGGAAGTCTAAAATGGGATTTGAGAGGTGGAATTAGAACTTCCTTACCCTGATCACCTCCTCAGGTGATAGGCTGCAAATTTACTGCCACCCCTGAGATGGACCAGACAAGCACCGTTGTCTGACACAGGCACAAAGAGCAGGACAGACGGGCTGGGAAAAATCCAGATGTACTTAGGTAGGGAACAAGGTTTTGCAAGAACCCTTCCTTTTCTGATTTTCAGATGTTCAACAGAGTCAAAATCCTGTCACATTTCATCCTCTTCAAAACAAAGAAAGTTGGAAGGAGAGATTATCTCCTCGTTTTAGTGATATTTTTTCCCCTCCCCACAAGACTAACTGATATTTTCTAGCCAAAAGTTCTTCTCAGATTTCTTAGATTAAAAAACAAACAAACAACAAACAAACAAACAAACCACACACACACACACAAAAACCACAACCCACCCTGAATTTTTTCAGGTTTTATATTTTACAATATCCACTTCATATAAATTCCACAGAAAAGAGTGTATCTTCTTAGACTTGAAAATGATTGGGAACAAAAGACCAAGGCATTTAGGCAAAATGTGTGTCACTGGCTCAAAATGAGCTGAATAATCAGCAGTGCTCCTAACCCCAGGCTGGCTGGCAAGGCCTGGCTTCCCCCAGCTCAAACACTAACTACAGTCGCTCATTATTATTCAGCACTGGCTCAGCACAGACAACACGCACACTTTGCACTGTGAAAAAGCAAAGGAAGGCACTCTTCCTGCCTCAGTGGATTTATATTCTAAGGCCATCAATCTCATCCTGACACTCGGTACACACGGCAATCAGCAGATGAATCACTGTCAAAGCACCGCATCCTTTTTACCTCTCTTACACTAACGAGAACATATCTATATTTGGTGACTCTTCTGAAAACAAAGCCGGTCAAAACATTTTGAATTCAAACTTTCTCAACCAAAATGAGAGAGGAAAAAAACATTCTGTGGTAATCTCTCCTGCTTTTCAAATCACTCTACTTGAAAACGAGCTTTGAAGGAGATAATGTTCAAAGAATATTTGTAGCTAACAGAGCACATCTTATGAGGGAACAGGAGAGTTTGAAGCATTCTGATTCTCCCTTGGTAAGAAGGTGCCAGTTTTAACGGGATTGCTCCAAAAGCAGAGATAAAAACCCCTCTGCAGAGCTACCATCAGGCACTCCAAACTTGGGAGATCTAGTTGCAAACATGTCTTAATTTGCTCGGGTAGGATCAGGTAAATGGAAAGAAGCTTTGCACTGACGTAGATAGGGTAGTGACATTTATGTGTTCAGCCCGTGTCATGCAATGCAGCAGCCTCACATCCAATTGATACCCACCTGCTCGATCAGTCCTGTGTGGCAGGTAGCGATTGCAGCAACTTGTTCCACTATGTTGGCCACAATAGTGCCAAAACATCCTGCAAAAGCAAACTTCATGCTTCTTGGCCACAGACAAGGATGAGCTAAAGCCTTAATCTGATAACAGTAGATAGGAATGAACAGACCTTGCTTTTTTTTCCAAGCTGTTAGATCTGTAACCATGTGCTGCTCCCACTGCACAGCAGCGTGAAAGCACAGGAGGAATCTACCCCCAGGGAAGTGCTCTAAGCATTACTGGAAGGAAACCTCAATTCCCAGTGACGGGAGCTGGAGGAAGCAGACATCCATCTGTATATGCAGCCACAGCAGCTAACTACACTGCTAGAGCTTTTGCCAAAGCCTCCCTGGGTCTAACAGTCAGATCTGCACTTCATGAGTGTTACTTGTGGATGCCCAGGCCACAGCTACAAACAGCCATCAATACTGTAGAATGCAAACAGCCTCTTGTTACCCGTGGACACAGTCTCTTTCTCCAGCTCTCTTTCCCATCCTCTAGGAATCATTCAGGTGTAGCTAACAACTATGCTAAATCAACACAGCTGTAAACCCCACGTATTTTAATTCCTCAGTTTCTAAGGCATGACATCTAATGCCTTCAATCCATCAAGAAGAGAGCAGAAAGGAATATCAGGGTAACTGAAAGGAGAGCACCCTGCAATGCAAGGAGATTTCTATCACTCTTCAGCCTTTGTTCAGACACCTATCCAAAGGAGAGTCCAGATCACAGAAAAGGGAGCGACATAGGTCTGAATGAAGTCCACTGTCAAGTCCAGAGTTTTTAGTCTCTTGCAAAATACTGGATATACTCAATAGGCAGTTCCTCCTTTTTTTCATCTCTTTTGTCCCATGTATTACCACTGGGTATGAAACACTACCTGACCCCTCCTGTAGTTTTATGCCACTTCACCCCAGCCGGCTTCAGCAAAACTGAGTTTGGTTCCCTTTGCTCCTAGCACAAGTGTCATGTGTGCTGTCAGGCACTTTAGGGAGGCTGGGGAGGGTGCTTGTTAACCCTGTCACCACATTCTGGAAGAGCAGTCTGCCCTTCGGAGCCTCTGGGCAGCTGACCGTAGTAGGCAGCCATATCAATGTGACACAGGGCCAGCCTGGCCTCCAGCCAGCAGAACTTGCCAATTTAAAAAGGTTATAAAGAGACATAGCCCAGCCCTGGCATGCTCCACAGGAACAGTCAGCTTCCAAAGTGGAGCTCGGTGGTAGCTGGGCAGGTACACACTGGATTTCTGCCCTCCTCAAGGCAGCAAAAGCGGAGACTTTGGGCCTCTGCCCCTTGCGTACCTCCACAGAGGAAACACCTCTGGCTCTGCCCAAGCCAGAGGCAGCCACCAGCAGTCAACAACCTAGCACAGAGCTGAATTTAGAGCCTAGAGGCCTTAAAGATAAGGTCTAAAATGTGACATTTACGTTCAAATTGTGATTTAAGGTTTACATTTGGGCACGCACATTCTGGACCGTATAGACACATGGTCAAAGGACTGCCAAGTACCGCACAGAGAGCTAGAGGCGAGTGGGAGGACGGACTGAGCACTGCCCGGGCTCCCTCCTGCGGCCTTGGGCCCCAGCTCTGACGCACAGTCCCATTGTGAATCAGGGATCTCAGGGGAAGTGTTCGCATCCCAGCAAACATCCCTTTCGAAAATCAAATAAATAAATAAGCCCTTGCCTTTCTGAACAAACTGAAGCACGCAAAGTTAAAGCGCCAACTGCCAGCGTAGCAGATTAATCCCTTACTGGCCATTGTGCCCAAGGCAAGGGAAGGTCCTCCCTAAAGGTCCCTGCACCACACATGCGCAGAGGATGGGCCTCCTTTCCATCTGAGAGTAACAAAAAAATCCTCCAACTCACTGAGCTGTGCCAAGCACACTGGAAGTCAGAGTGGCAAATGACAGCGCTATGCATCAGGACATGAATTATGTAAAATTACGCATCCAGAGAAATGGTGGGGGGGACAGGACGGGGGAAGGATCCCACTTCTCCCCATTGTGGCAGACACTGTTTTTTCAGTGTGCGCCTGCAAACTCCCTGAAATCCCCAAAGGGAGGGGTGTGCAAGGTCAGAGAGTATGTCTTCTTCCTACCTCCCTCTTCATCAAAACTTTGCATAGCAAAGATGGCCCTAAATGAGCATATGATACAGAATACAGGCTGGATTTTTTTTTTCCTTTCTGACTTCAGCTTCAGCCCTGTGACTGCATTTGCTTTGGTGGTGTCACTCCTAGCTTATGAGGGAGGGAAAAAAATCAGGTCCCCAGGGTGCAACCCAGGCACCACACTGTAAGTGTTTTCCTGTAAAGCGGTTCAGTCATACTCTCAGAAAATAACTAGAGCCAAGAGCGCTTTTATAAGCTTAGAGGAAAGTGTTTCAAGCAAGACACCACGGTGTGGGTTGCGAAAGGCACAAAACACCAAACGTACCCTTTGCCCTAGGACTGTTGTAGCAATCTCTGACTGCTGACATCTGTTAACTTTAGCAGACTTTCTAATTCTGTTTCTAAAACAGCAAAATTGAAGGCCTTCCAACAGATAAAACTGAGTAAACGAGCAAACCATCCCTATTTTCCATGCCCATTGAACCTGAAACCCCTTCAAATCTTCCCCAGCAGCTGCAAGCATACTCCTGAAAGTTTCTGGGGTGCCTGTTGGCCAGCTGCACAGCGAGTAACAGAAGCTTCTAAGGATGCCTGTCCCTCCTTGCAGAAGGAAAGAGAGAGATTAGATTTGTCAAACCGGGATAAGAAGTTAACAGGGCTGATAAGGTTAGACATGCCAAGCAATTCAGCAAACAATTCTGGAAAGAACGATTAGATTCAGGGTAAGTAAGTATGATAAATGATGACTTTAACCCAATGACTCACAATGATTTTAGAGGTCTGGGAAGAGCTAAGCGCTACAGAATTGTAATCGATGAACGTGCATGAAACTGGGCAGGCTTCCTTCCTCGCCCCACCTCCCAAAGAAACAGAAACTGAAGTTGAACAGATCTTCGGAAAAGGTCTCCGAGTTTTTCTAAATTTAAAAACTTTGTTCTGGTTCTAGCCAGGTCTCAGCAGCAGGGAATCAAGATCAGTTCCCCAAGCTATTGGGTTTTTTCTATTTTAAAAAATTATCTTTCCTCAAAGACTTTCATGGTCTCATGCAAGTTAGAAGACAATGGAGACAGATGCTTGGTCTCTGCTCTTTTTGAAGAAAGCCTTTCCCCCCTACAAATAACATTGACTGGAAGAGTCAGAAGAAAATATTTGTCTTGGAGAAATGCTCCATTTCTTTTTCTCTGACCTATAAGCCGAAGACCCACAGGTCATTTTCTGCTCAAGCTGGTGCCTCCCCAGTTTCTGTGGCTCTGGAAGAGTCAAAGTCACACCAGATAGAGGCCAGCCCGAGGCCTGCAGCTCACTTCAGTCATACCGGCTTAACGCAAAGATCAAGGGGTTTGTGAAGACAAGGCCATTTTCATCAGATTTATAAAACTCTAGATGGGAAAAATATCCCAGTCTCTCAGCTGCACACCACCACATGACATTTAATAACAGCAAAGACAACAACTGTAGGTTAGGCCAGAGAATTTCTCAGTCAACTTGGCTTTGATGTACGTGGCTTCAATAATAAACTCATTTGCTGTTCGTGTTTTCACACCAAGGCCTTATCCAGAAGGAATACTGGCTCCTCTTTCTGTTTTTTCCAAAGCATGTTTAATTTATGTCACGAAACAGACCAACCTATTTTTTTCCATCTAATTTAATTTGTGGTCCTGGCTTGTAATAGCACTAGAATATTTCTTTAATATTTTGTTAAAGAGCATACATACACTCACATGTGCTTTAACAAACAATTCTGGACTGGGAAGTCTGGGGGGGAAATTACTTGGAGAGGTTTAAAAGAAATTAATGCTATTTTATTATTAGGACTTGTAGAACAGAAATTCAGCTCCCAGCCATTTTTTTCCTTTTTCAAAAAATTCTGTACACTAGAAGAAGCCTTGAAGTTATTGCAAATTGGCAAACTCGACATCCAAGGATTATTTTGTGGAAAAGATTATGAAAATATTTTTTATTGCAAGCATTCACAGCTACAACGTTCTTGAATTACACGGGCTGTCTAAAACAGAGCTGAATGTAAACAGGATACACTAGCACGGTCTGTGCTTAACCAGCAAATTAAATTTCGCTTCCAGTTCGTGTACTCCCTTACAGCTACAGGATCACGGTGTCTCAGGTGTATTTTCTCCTTGCAACTCCTTTATGAGCCAGGGAACGTGTAGACGCTACAGAGGGAGATGTGGAGCTCTCAGAGGCATCTGGCTGCCCAGAAATCCACACACTTCCACTCATGCTGGACTCTGCAGCGTGCAACCAAGCTCTGCACGCTCAGTCCCTGTGTAACCAGCACAGCGCCTGCCAGAGCCCAGCTAACGAGCCTCTCGGAGGCAGCTCTTTATTAGTAGCAGCACAGCTCTGTGGTTGTAAGTCTAAATTATTTCCAGGTGAAGCTAGCATGCAACTGTAGTAGGAAGCAAAATTCCTCCAAATCAGCTGTGAGAGACCCCTGAGTAAGCACTACGCTCCTCAGCCTGTGTGGATACACAGCTCAGGATCATCAGCCCAGGGCAAGGAGAGCTTAGGAACCTAATGACCTGAGCTTTTTCCTAAACCATTAGTTTTGAGAAGTTTGGCCAGCAAGCAGGTGAGGGAAAGAGAATTTTGGATGAATGACACTAGTTGATTTAGAAGTCTTTGTATTTCAATGGATTCATGGTGAGAAATTCACCTACAGTGTGGGTGCTGGGCACAACGGATAAACCAGGAAAACAAGTAAGTGTGAAACAGCAACGGCTAAAATAATTATGCAAGAATAAACCACTCAGATGCACAAGTAATTCGCTACCTCCAGGAAGAGGGGTTGGGGTTAAAAATTGTGTGGGAAAGAAACCATGTGAAGTGATGAGTCAGCAAGTAATCAGTTAAAACATCTAGCTTTAGCTGTGGAGTACCGGCCCTCTGGAAATCAGAATTGGAGCAGAGCCTAATACTCTCCAGCTGCTCCTTTCCACCCTAGGCTCAGGGGCACCAACTTTAACCAAAATGCCAGAGCAGACACAGGAGGGTCTTCCTGCTCACTGAAAGATTAAACACACCTTATGAAAAACAGGCCAAATGAGGCATGCAGCCACTTCTGGGCTTTCTTCATTCCCTAATTCACCCTGTGACGTGAACACTGCTTGCACTTGCTGGTAATCAGTGCAACATTATTATTTCTGTTCTTTAAACAAAGCTCTGCTGGTCTTGGGTGGCTAGATGCTTAGAGCCGAGATGCAGGTGGACTAATTTTGCTTGGCAAGGATTCAGAGCTGGCAGTACCTCAAGAGGCAGCAAACCCAAGCAACGTGCAAGGGTTAAATGACCTGTCTGAGGCAAATTATGAAAAGCCCAGAATGGTGTGAATTGAGAAATCCATGTTAGGATACAGATGTGAGAAGGACTCTCCTGCAGAGGCCAGCAGCAGCAGGTCCTGCCTGGGGGAGCAAGGGGCAGCAGAAGTTTGCTGGCCTGCTCTGCCCAAGCCATCATGACCACAAACCCAACCTGACACATTTCCAGCTAGTGCCAGCTGGAAAGTAAAGTACAAATGATCTAAACTGTCAAAAGCAGTTTCTCTATTAATACAGGCAAAAATCATCTTTGGGTACGGAGGCAGCTTAACTCAAAATGTTAAATAAAGCTTATCTCCACCAAAGTGTTGAACTCACCCTTAGAGCCAGCAGAAGGAATAAAGAGAACAGTCTCCAAAGAAACTAAGCTGCCTCTAACCCCGCTTATTGTCAATTACAGCATTTGACGGCTTACTCAACAAGCAGCTAAATACAACTCTGCTCTAGCCCTGAGTTCCCACATAAGGTATAACATTTGTTTGGCCCCTGACTTCAAACTTTGCTAACAGCTATTCCTGCTACATGGATTACACCCATGGGAGAAAAAGATTTTCAGGAGAAAACCTCAAAACCAAAACGGTGGTTCTGAGGCTGTTTGGCCCTCTTCAATCTGCAACTTGTTTTGCTGAGCTATTCAAGAGATTGAGCCCAATTGAAAGAATTTCTAACTACAGCAACCTCAAACAGAAAGGCAGAGATCTGTGAAGTGCTCTGCAGGAATCAATTTGCAGTACCATGGAATACCTCAATACCAGAGGGTTTCCCTTTCCTGCAATATAAGTTTTCACTGACCTGCATTAGTAGATAATGTTTATATCAGTGCACAGGAAGAGTCCAGTGGTTTGTGGGAAAGAGCGGATCCTGTGAGACACTCTGCTTCAAACCCTGCTTTAACACAGATTTCCTGAGTTACTTGGATAAGTCACCCCTCTGGACTACTTCTTCCCATCTGGGAATAAAGTCCCTGCCCTGCAGCAAGCACGCTTGCAAATCCCACTGAGTGTTGCATGGCTAAACTGAAAACCAGGGTGGGCAAAGGAGGGTGGAAAAAAATAAAGGCTGTCAAAACTGAATCCAATAGAAGAGCTACCACACACAGTGGTGTCTTCCATCATTGACTCCTTGCTTGGTCAGATTTTTTCCAGATGGCCAGAATCACTGGTAGGAAAGACATGTGAAGGCACAGCTTCTACAGAGAGAGTGCAAGCCCCAAACTTATTGACTGTAAAGTATGTTAGCACAAGCTGCTGACTTGCAAACCGTTCTACTGATGCTCTTCCATTTGTAAGATACTCAAGTGATGATTGAAAATGCTCTTCAGAATATACTGGCACCTGCTTTGTCCAGGACAAAAGAGGAGACAAACAGGAGGGAATAGCAGGGGCAAAAAATTCAGGGAAAAGGAAATCCCCAAACCTGATAAAGAATAGCAACTCCATGCTATCTCCTGGGGTCACGAATTGTGAAATCACCAGAAAAGCTAATGGTAGAGCAGGACATAAGCAAACAAAGAGACAAGGCCAAACAAATGTAGTATTTGAGGGGTGAGAGGCAAGAGAGTGAAATACACACAGATCTCCCCCTTTAAAAACCCCTCATACCTAATACAGGCACATAAAGTTAATTCTCCACCACAAGCACCATGGAAAAACATCAGACTAGCACAGGAGCACATTTCAACTTTGCACCCTAACTGGGGAAAAACCAAACCAAACCAAACAACAAACCAAACAAACATAAACCCAAAAGAGACAAATCATGGTGGAAGGTCATAGAAGAAGACATGGGCAGGAAAATAAGAGAACTAGATTTATGAGAATTCTTTGTAAGCACTAGGCCCCGATAAATAGGCTAAAATACTTGTGCTTGTAGGAAAACAGTGAAGAATGCCTTTGATATATTCCTTTCTCAAAGGATTAGAATAATTTTCATTCCACATGAAGATTTACAGTGGGCTTCACTTCCCTGTGAAGGAGCAGGCAGTACTCTGCACAGGGTGGACATGGAAACTATGCAGACAAGACTGCTGTTGGGATAACATTTACTTTAATTTTCTGGTGACACATGGAAGTGTTTGAAAATAATAAGGGTTGTCAAAATATTTTCCATAATAAACTCCTACACACACCACATTTACAAGACCAGCACAGCTTCCCACTCAGCTGGTACACTAGCTGCTACCAAGGGATTGTCTGGTTATTAAGATGCCATGTCGGCTTGGGTGGGAGCTCGCCTTCTCACTGCGGGCTGAAGCATTCCTCCTTGTCGTTGTGCTGTTCACTCTCTCAGCGTGCACAGTGTCCTGTGTTCTCACAAGCGATGGCGTTTGGGTAGTGAGGGATTTCTCACGTAAGGGTAACTACCGATCCCAAAGGTACCAGCTACCCTAAAACAATGGCAGGGGAGGACAGTACAGCTCTGTAACATATAATGCCTCTGGGCAGGCTGGGGAGGACAAAAGCAAGGCACAACTTCCCTGATTTGCCTTACATTGCCATGGGCACACATGCAGGATGCAAGAGTATGGGGGATTTCTATTTTTGCTAAACATCAGTGGCAAGACAGATAAAATGAACGTAAAATGTACTCTCAATTTCAGAATGGCAGATTGATTCACACCACGCAAGCTACACTTCCCATCCCTGGCTTGGGATACAAGCTCTGGAACAGAGATCCTGAGGCTCTTTTTCAGACCTTCATTTAATGTCCAAGTAAAGCTTCTCTCCCTGCCTTTTTTTTTTTTTTTTTTTTTTTAATTTGAAATATTAAAAGAGAAACAAACAAAAAAGCCCTCAAAAACCCACAACAGGGTGAGGTGCCCGCGCTCCCTGCCATAACGACATTCACTAATTAAAACACAAAGCAGCCAGGGCTGCAGGATTAATGGACCTGGTTTCCTCTTTTCAAGTCTCGCCTGCTGACAGATCGCCTCATTCCTTCCTTGCTCTTGAACCTCTCAGGGAAAAAAAAAAAAAAAAATCCAGTTTGCTTATCTTACAGTGTGGAGTTGCCATGGAAACCGCATCCCCCTGTGAGATGCTCTGTCATAACATTTCAGCACTGTATGGAAGGCTTAAAGACACAGCATCCTCTGCTCTGAGGGCTTCTGAGCCTGCCAGAGTCTTCGCAGATGAGCAGCTGTCAAACCTAGCAAAAGTCTGAAGTTGGGAGAGAGATTGAGAAGTAACAGTAGCAATATCCAGTTGCTCAGCTCTTTGCACAAATCAGCTTCTTGCACTGGCTATTAATATTGACCAACACATACTTCAGTTTGGTGTAAGACACATTTTGCTGTTTGGAGAACCTGCCTCCTGCAGCCTGCTGAAAGAAAAAGTGCTGGCACCAAAACATAACCCCATCATTCTACCATGGGGTAGGACAAAAGCACCTCTTTAGTCTGGGTTTTATGTCAGATTAGTCTTTGAGCCCTATTTTCTCAGTCCTTTCATAAGAAAGGAGGGGAAAAGTAGCAAGCACAATAATTGCACATAATGGAAACAGGCCTCCTAGAGCCTGCTCCTTAATTACAGGGATGGCTTCCAGGCTGTAATCACTAGGGGTCCAGATGGAAGTTCTCCAAGCTCTTTGAGGGACAGAATGTGTCAGTTGTTAATTAAACATATGAGGCAATTAGCCTCAAAACTTCGTAGTAAATCACTACAGCTGTGTTACTTTCACTTTTTCCTTTGGTGAGTGCAAGTCAAATGCACAGTGCATTTCCCAGGGGGGTCACAAGGTCTGCAGCCAAAAAGCATTCCCAAACAAGACCTTTGTTGTTGGGTGGGAAAAAGT
This sequence comes from Pampusana beccarii, assembly GCA_013399365.1. Taxonomy (NCBI): domain Eukaryota; kingdom Metazoa; phylum Chordata; class Aves; order Columbiformes; family Columbidae; genus Pampusana; species Pampusana beccarii. Next base: position 114,326 of record VWYH01010568.1, read on the forward strand.
ATATGCAGAAAGCTTGTTTTCAGAAGTCAGCTACTTCACAGTCACATCCCTCACGAGAGGCGGTGGATTCTGTGTATGATAGCTATTCACCGCTCAAGCCGTCTGGTGTGCAAAGCAGCTGAATTCTCTCTGCCACCCCAAACAGCAGCCTGAAGTTGTTCTGGTACAGCAGCAGGAGCAAACCATTCCTGTGGTTAACATGGCCCATGTTCTAGCATCAGATATCAACTCTAATCCATTGTTATGGAGCTTGTCAAGGCTTCTGTTTCAGTAGACTCCAGCACACGTAGGACCCTGTTGCTGGCTGGTCACACATTTGAGAACGAGATGCTGTGTTGCATTCTTTCTCTGTCTCCAAGTTCAGAAACCAGGCCAAAACCACCATGGTTGTTAAAACCCAGTGAGTGATTTATTCCTGTTATTCTTATTCACGGACAAAAACTCCCTTGGTCACATCAAAATAGCCTGACGTCAGTGCATTGTTAGTCTGTGTTTTACCCTGTTGTTCAGTGCCGCAGTTGGAGATTCTGTCATCTACAAAAACCTCAGTTTGTTTCCCTATGCTTCTCTTACATGTAGCTAGCAAACGATGCAATAACTCATCATCGACAATAGTAAGAACTGGGTGATGACATCAGCCCTGTTTTACTCTAACACGTAAAGTACTTTGACCCCTTCCTCAGACATTCTAGCGTGCTTGGAGAATACACTTTGAGAAAACATACAGGAAAACCAGAAAAGAACAACACATGCAGCTTACAAGCTGCCGCTGCTACTTGGCAAAACACTGCAAGAGGAGTCTAGGAGGCTCCTTTGGAGTCAGCAGCCACTGAATGCTCAAGAAGAATCAGATATGTTTGGTCTACCAGCAATAAGTGATGACCGCTTGCACGGTTCAGAGAACACAGCAGCCTGAAGGAGACCCAAGCCCGCTGAAAATTATGTAAGTTAGAGAAGAACACAAATACCCTTTTGTCATGGAAGAGGATGGACTAGAGCCAATAGCATACGAGGTAGCCATTTACCTTTAGGAGAGCTGAATTTAACAAGGTGACAAATGATTGATGTGAAAAATAGTAATGCTTTGTGTGTGGGCAGCTCTCATAAATTTATTTTCCCCCTTTTGCTCAACAGGCTAGATGTGAACAAAATAAATTGGCCTTCTACGATAAACCACATTGTTATGTTGAGCTTTTTATGATAAAAACTGGATGTAGCTTCTCATGTTCACCCCATCCCTGTCCTTGTGATTGTAATGCATGTTTGACTGCCATGTAAGCAAGAGATATTTAATGTGAATTTTTTGCAGATCTTCTTATGTTCATTCTATCAAATTCAAACTGAAATACAAAATATTTCTCAAAGTAAAACCTTTAAGAATGTTTGCAGACAGTGAACAGAAATGGGACTTTTAATAGGAGAATCTCATTACTGTTCATTGGGTTGGAAAAAACTTCTCACTTCTCTGCATAGCCCGTGCCATTCTCAATGTAAACATGATAGCATCTATTCAGAAGAGCTTGTGTTCCATAAGAATAGAAATACGCCTTAGTTACATGTATTTAAGGTTTATTAAAGAGAAAAGAAAAAAAAAAAAACAAACCACACACACCCTTAAACCACACAACAGCAAACCCCACCCTCAGGAACTAAATCACTTGCTATCAGCCCCTTCTAGAAAGGGGCAAGAATAAACTTTCAACAGGCACCAGTTTTAAGCTGGGTTACTAAATTGGGTATAGAAAGTCAGTCACTGCCCTGCCCAGAATAGTCAGAATGTTACAGCAGAGCTAGTATTCGCGTTTTCCCTACCCAAAAAAGAATTTAATACTAAACATAAAAAATGAAAGTAATTTAACCACACTAGCACATTTAAACCTCGAGGGTTTTTGACACTCGTGAAAACAGGGAAGTTTTTCAGTATACAGAAGGTTACCCAAGAGTAACCTGATAAAAAACAAGCATCAAAATCAACTCAAACATCAAAAGAATAATCTCTAATTAAATATGCTGGAGATTTTGTCAGCCTATTAGCAGGGTCTTGATGATCTTTTCTGATTTCCCAGGGCTCAGGCAGGAATAATGACATTCAATATTCTGTGTGTACTTGGAAGAAAAGAAATGAGGAAGAACTGACACAAATAGCTTCAAGTTACTCCTAAGATCCTACGCCTTGTACTTACAAAAAGCTGGAACTTCAGTTTGGTCAACTCTGAACATATTGTCAATGCCAAGCAAGCCCCAAGAACACTGCGGCCAAGGGGGTTCTGTTTTCTAGAGGTGAGGGGCAAGATGTTACTCCACTGCATGATGCACAAGCAGACCGCTTTTGTCCTTTACAGCTTTTTCTTTTTCTTTTTTTTTTTTTTAACAGTTCTGGACCTCTCTGCCTAATTGCACCCACTTCATCTGTGAAGAGATTTATAATGGAACATAATTTTGAGAGATTAACTTCGATGCTGGTACACGGCCCATGCAGAAGTGACAGCAAAAAAATTTATATTAGCTGTTGCTCCTGCCAAAGAATAAGAGAGAAGCTTATTACACAGGCAATCAAGCTCCCAAATTAGTGCTGATTTTCACCCCATGCCACTTTACTGCTGTTAATGATGGAAAAGAAGCAGCAAAAAATATGAAGCAAAAAGCCCTCAGGAAACTAGCTTTCAGTTTTTATTATTGAACAGGGCAACCAAAGTTCTCATTCAGGTACAAAAAGGCAGAGAGAGCTGAAGACAGACCACAACAAAACTGGAGGAATGATTTACTGGCCAGCCGCCTTATTGAAATGTTCTCAGGGAACTTCTAGTCCAGCGTGGCTAATTCACAGGGCTAGGAGAGCATCGATTTTCTCCCTTTCTCCCCACTACTGAAGAATTCTCCAAGAAGCTGTGTCCAAGGCAAGGCTGAACGCTTTTGGGAGCCCACAGCCCGATTTATCTGGCACTACTGTCTCTGGAAGGTATATAGCTACAGCACAAACAGCGCTCCCCAGCCCGTGAGGCAGGGCTGCTCCCCATCTCCTGTGACACCCCCAATGATGTGACAGCACTTCCCGCAATTTGGGACCATCTGTGATGACGTTCTCAGCCCTAGCCAGGAGCTTAATTGGGGACATTTAGATTTGTGTTTTAACCCATGAAGACCCTGGTACTAACTGTAATGGTAGCCATCATGCTCCCATTTGCAAAAGGACATAGGTAGGACAACAGGCTTCCACCTGGTCTTTCTCTGCCACGAATCTCTTGGAACAGAGTGCAAGTGGACAGCACTTTCAGTATTAAAAAGCTGTGAGCTACGATGCTTAAAATATTGTCATTTCTGTGATTCACTACCAGTGCGATACTACTGGCAGACCTGAACTGCTGGTAGCAATAGAAGTGAAATATACCTGGAAAATTAGAAAGTGGAACCTTTTCTATTATTCAACGGAAGAAAAGAGGATTCTTTGGGATCTGTCACCCAAGAAACACCCAAAGGCACAAGCCAGCCTTAAATATGCAAAACACGATGTGCTTAACAGAAAACAAGCCCTCTATCCCAGAAAGGCCATGACATGTTGTAACCAGAAAGTTCACACCAATCGCATTTGGCTTCACTTCAAAGAGAGCCTGACTCCTCAGATCACCTGAACAGTTTTCTGTTCCCTGTGCTTTCCCACATGCTGTTGATGCCTCCTTGCAGTTAGTTAAAAAAATATTTCCTTTCTCACGACTTTCACACCTTATAGGTATGAGGCAAATCCTGCAGGAAGTATCTTGCAGGACTCAAGTGCCCTCTACACAAAAATAATAATTTCTGTTTTAAGTTTTCTTTCAGGAGCAGGCTAATGCCTTGCTCAACTATCTTTGAATCAACTTGATTTCTTATACCAAGTTCCAAGCTGGAGCCATCTTAACTGCAGTGGTGCGTATATATGTAAAGTTTGTCCATAGTTTGCACAGAACACCTGTGGATTAATCCAACTAAATATTGTTTTCACAGATAACTGAAGACTCATAAACATGAGGCAAATCTCCTTGAAGCAAGACTAAGAGGTTACAAGTAAAATGTTTCTTCTTATTATTTTATTTTCTATTTGATGCCATGGTTCCCATACAGATTGGTTGCTGGCCTCAACTACACACCTCTCTATGTAGTCTCTCTTAAAAAACTATTATTTAGCAAGACTGTTACCTCTGTTCACACTATGCACAGCCGTTCTTATGGCAGAGCAGAACTACTTTATGGGGAATACTCAATTATCCCAACATCTTCAACTGCTGCTGAAAGAAGGCATTGCAGTCAGAGGCAGTAAGGGAGAGACCTGTCCTTAGCTCAACTCTGAGACAGGAACGCCTCGGTCGTGTCATGTACTTCTGAGCGTGGCGAGACCAGCCTGACAGTCTGGGCCTGACAGCTCTGTGACATCCCTTCTGTTCTCTTGCTAATAGAGTCTAGAAAAGCTTTTTATGGTAGCTGGCAGAAGCAATAACAGTAACTTGAGATACGTTCATGCTACACTTACTTTGCTAGTGTTTGGTTTAATGGCGTACCTTCATACATTTTCAAGGCAAAACCCCTCACCAGGGAGTGGTCAGATGAGACCAGGACAGTTCTATTTAAGGGTTCAAAGACCTATCTGGTAATTTTGCTAAGGAGTAACTGTGACCACTCTGCAAACTGGTGGGTCAGTCCAAGGTACAGCATGAAGGGACTACTAGACAGTTACGGCTCCAAAATAGTGATTATGCACTGAGTAAGCAGTACCATGAGTGACATACCGGAGGGTAGCGTTAAACAGGGCGGGTGCAGCCGTAAACTGAATGAGGTAAGGAACATACACATGGTCGTATTGTGTGCTGCAGACACTGCACAGGGCTAACGCTGGGGAAGGGGAGCAGGCAGGGACTACAGCGCGTTAGCCCCTCCAGAAAAATCTGATCTCAGCCTCCAAAAGCATGCTTTTCATAAACCAGCCAACAGCTCCTTAATGTACAACCTCACCATCAGCACTGCAACATGGGGAGCAATGCAACCGATAAGGAACGGCTCCGAAGTGCTACGCCAGCAGAAGCAGCAAAGTAAATTACAACACTGTCCTCAGTGCCATTACAGAAAAAGAACAGCTGGATACAAGATTTTGAAATATTAATTGCTTACAAATAAGGAGAACACCCTACTGTAATCCAGATAACAAAGCACATTTAATGTATGTGTAACTGTGGTGCCCGATAGCATGAGAGCCCATTAAAGGACCAAAGGTTGCCAAAAATACACTTCCAGTGAAAAAAAAATGAAACATAACCACAACAAAAAGCACATGAAGCCACACAGGCAACGGAGAAGGGGTGGAAAAAATAAATTCCTGTGCACAAGGTCACAAACCACATAGAGAGGCCTTCAGGACCACAAGTTTTACTGCTGGACACTCACATCTGCAGCACAAGCAGCAGGGCCAAATCAGACACACCACAACTAGATCTGAGTAACGTAACATCATAGCGCTGTGAGGAGATGCAAGCTCAAGTTACAGCAGCACTCGGGACACTGTGACTCACCTATTTAAAGTTCTGTTTACTAGTTATACTACTTCCAGTTCCAGAACTACTTTTCTGAACACTATCTCTAGCATCTCGTCTGTGCGGTATAGTCAAGGTAAGAATGGCTTTTACATGTCCTTATGTCTTTCTTCCCCTCTTTCTGTAGTTCTGTGTCTCTCCTTGTAAAGAGAGGAACATCAGTTAAGTCATCCAGCAAATGTTTATGGTTACTTCTGAAAAGGCCAGTAGAGCCATGAAGCTGCCACTACAATTAGTGATTTGAAGTCTAATGGAGCAGGAAACAGCAAACTATGCGATAAAAGTTTTAGAGGATATCCACACTAAGCACACATTAAGCTAGAAGCAGCTGTGGCCATACCAATTTCACGGTCCCCAAGATGACTTTTACACGTGCCCGAACAAACCTGCTTCATCCAACACCTTTCAAGCCTGATTGAATCAGACGGTCTCAGCGGTTCACACATGCAAGTTCAGCAGCTATGAGTACTCTCTTCAGTGGTATGCTCTTGCCCCTTAAGCTTGCTTTAGGTATCACACTCGAAAGCTACAGAGCTTCACTAAGCTATCTGGGGATAGAGGTCTGATGGAGCCAGACGTCATCTCTACAGCAGCAGCACCACTAAGGGCAGGATCACGTTTTGCTTTTCATATTGGGCTGGCTGTTGGAGCTGGTAACCCAGAGCAGGAATCAGGAGAAGCCACTAGCAGTGATGGCCCTGGCATAGACCTCTTTATCTATGCAACTCTGCTTTGGGAACTCCCATGGCAGCCCCTGGTGCCTCTGTGTCTCAGCTTTCTCACCCGTGTAACAGGGGGAGCACACAGCATTTCTGTATCTCAGCGGACTACTGCATTATCTGCAGTTTGCTCACCACTACAAAGTGACCAAACAGCGCGCTTCCTCAGGTAAACACATCAAGAGACAAGGTCTAGTCCCAACTTGAAGGATATATGAAAAATTAATATCTTTGAGCCTCCTTTATCCCCATCAGCAAGCCACCCACCCTGCAATTTGCTTTGAAACAAGGGAAAAAGCACTAATGGTTTAGAATTATTCACTGGCTGAAACACCAACATCTAAGAGTATGCATTCTCTGCAGACACGAACTTGCTCTGTCCCAGTGCTGGGGAAAGTACCAGTTCCACGGGTGCACAGCACTATCTTTTGAAAGCCTCACCGCAGCATGCACTACATGAACTTGCCTGCCTGAACTTAGATTTTAAACCAGAACAACTATATTACTGAGAAATGCACAAGACATGCCCGAGCAAGTTATTTCCAGCCTATTTTCCTGTGAACATCTAACAAAACCGAAGTTTACGTTAAATATACACTGAAGATTTTCTCTTTCTTTTGAGGGCAATCAACATCCAAGTTCCTCTGCCGCAGGAGATACTGGCACAATCCACTCTGATTAGACTCAGGAGGGGGAGCAAACAGACAATTACTCTGATAACAATCTTATCTGAGGACAGAAATGAGATTAGCTGCCTAGCTGCAGCGATTCTGTCTCAGATACAGGGTTAGAAGGACTGACTAACACAGCATGGGACAGAGAAGGAATTTCCCTATGGAGCATGTTGGCAAGTAAAGTGAGGTACAGTTCTTCCCCATGCTGCTCAGTTTCAAGCAGGGAGAATTATCTGTTAGGACCAAGCGTCCATGAACAGCACAGGTTCCTGGCTAGACATCTTCCTGACAATCCAGCAACTCGGCAATTTCTTCCTTCTAGTTTTCTACTGTTACACAGAATCTTATAAGCAAAAAGCAGTGAGTAAGATTGGCTGGGACCCTTCTCTGCTGACAGGGACCAGCTCCATCCCCCTGTCCTTCCTACTACTTCATTTTTGCAGTCTACTCTCAGAATTCTCAGATGGCAGAGCACACATTAGCTTTCCATGAACGCAGTGAACAACGCTGTTGGAAAGTCCTCCTCAAACAGTTTTGATTTGACTTCTCTAACCTGATCCCATTCTTTCTAGTTATACCCTTTACAATAGCCAAACTAACCCTTCTCCCCTGGGTGTTTACAGCCTTCACGTCTCTGGAACGATCTGCAGTAAGACAGGGCAACATCAAGGGATATTAACAGAATTTCTCCAAGATAAGGATCCCAGATAAATCTGCATTTAAATCTCACAAAGACAGGATAATTAATATAGCAATAGGACAGAAGCCAAACTGCTCAGGAGGTTGCTTACACCACACCTACACCAACAGGTTTACACACTGGGAGGCTGTAAGTATTCCCTGCAAGGGTTACAAGACACCAGAGTTTTCAAGGGGCCAACTTTGTTGCTGGTAAATCCGGATGCTGTAGGCTCTGTTCTGCGGCTGTGGGAATCTGCGTGTGTACAGGGGGGAGCGGGAAGGATATTCAACGACTGAGCTAAAAATGTTTTATCTCCAATACAGCAGTCGCATGAACTCTTTACATTGCCCAGTTTTCAGGAAGGAGACGAAGACTCATAAAGCAGAGATTCACCACAAATGCCACACTCAAAAAGAATAACAATTTCAACAACCTGGGTAAATCAAGCTGATGGCAATTTGAAAACTGATTAAATAAAAGTTGTTAGCAAGGAGGCAGAGAGGTAAACTTTCTTCCCACAGTATACGACAGCATCGTGCTTCAATATTTGCAGTTTTCTTTACACATCTATTTGGACTAAGATGAATATCCTTATAAAAATACATAAGTAAGCAGCACAAGAATAGGGCCAACTGCTATACTTCTGCCTTGCTGATCTGAATTCACAGCATTTATTTGGTTATAATCCTTCATATACAAAGTTTATTTTACAGACAGGGATTTCTGGAATTCTGCAGGATTAGTCAATCTACAGCACTCTCGGTGCACAAATTTTAGCATCAGAATTACACTGCCTGGATATCCAATGCCTAGCGTAAATATTTGGGCTGATGAAGGTTAAACAGATTAGTCAAGATGAAGCCAGAGTTCCCTGCTTATTTACTCAGAAGCTTAAACATTGCTCTTCTTCATTTAAGAAGCCTAGTTTAAAAGAAAAACCCAGAAAAGCAACAAACGAAACATACTTACCCAACCTGAAGTGAGCCAGCACCAAGATTTCTATCCTCTTCAGCCTGGGAACACGTGTAACAAAGCCACACACTGAATCACAAATCTCACACTCGTTGGCCTCCTTATGGGAAGCGTGCAGAGGAAACAACAGCTTCAGCACAAGCTTGCTGCACCAGGGAAATGGGATAAACAACCCCCCTCCCGGTTCTATTCAAAAGCAAGAGGGAAATAATTGGTGTGAAAACCATTTGCAGTTCAGTTACACTTTTGAGATGTGAATAGGCGGTTATGCACAACGCCATCTGAGACCTGATCGTGTCCCCAAGTCCTACTGTGGAGAGGGTTTCCAAACACTCTCAGCAATGCCACACATCAGCTTTCATCAAAATCAGCAATTAATTCCTACCCATTATAGGCAGACTGGTCTTAAACTAGGCCCAGTTCCTGACCACACCCGCTGTATCCCCCAAGCTTGCAGAGCCAGTTTTCTGTGGTGTAAGAGCCCGATCCAAAGCCCCTCCATTGCCGACGGGCTTTGGATCAGTGAGTGAAGTAACAGTAGTAAAACAGTAGAATCAGAAAGCAAAGCTGTTTGATTTCACTGTTTCATACATATACATTAAGATTGAAAGCAAAAGGACAAGCTAGCTAATAAAAAGAAAATACTACGTGTCAGCAGGTACAAAGCTAGTGCAAGCTATGAGTTTGAGGAGGAGCAGGCAGCCATCAGGAGTTCACATTTCAGTCCATTTGTTCAGTTTCAATTTCTGAATCAATTTTATTTAAAGACACGGGTATCAAAATGTTTTGTATTAAAGAAAATAAAACTTCTGTGTTTCAACTAAATGCCTCTGCAGAAAACTGTTTCCACTTGCTGACTTTCTGTCCTTTACTACTGTGCACCATCCATCCCTGCTGAGGTTGTATCTTGTTTACCGCATTCTCAAGAAAATTTGTGTACAAATTTCAGACACTTTGGAAGAGGAAGAAGTGCCTTCTCTCAGAATGTTGCTCCGAACAGATGTAACATTCCTAAGAAGCTCTCAGCTGATTGCCTTTGAAGTCATAAGAAAAAGCAGGGGGGAAGGCTCGACCTTGAAAGCTAAATTTCTTCCCTTAGAAGAAGTCTCCAGGGACTCTTGAAAGAAATAAAAAGCAAATTCTCCAGACCCTTATCTCTGGCTATTTTTGAGAGGCTTTTGTTTTGTCCCTTTGCTCTTGTCATGTTTTGTATTAAAGGATTTCCACAGACACAGCACACGTGCGAGCAGACCGCTCACCGTGCCAAATTCGTGCTCCCTGTGACAGGCTGGGCAGCCCCCCTGCTTCAGTCCCAGACCTGTCCAGGGAAAGCGCAGTACAGCTGCAGAACCGAGTGTGACGAGAAAGACTTTCTGACCGGCAGCTTGCAAGGAGGGGTGTTGTGGACATAGAGCACCAACCCAGCGTGAATTCCCACCCACAAGCACTCCCACAGCAAGTCCCTCCTGCGATGGGCCGGGGTCTGGACAGCACTCACACACCATGCAGACTTGCACACCCACGCCGCTGTGGCCTCTCCCACGCTGCTGCGGTTGGCAGTACCATTATTTCAGCAGACACAGTTTGCACTTACCCCAAGATTGCCAGTGGTGACTAAGTTAACTTTAAGATTGCAAAAAGGGGCTGCTTTATCCTGTTTTACTTCCCTCTGCCTGCTGCCATGTCCTCAGCGTTCCTCTCCTCCCAAGCTCAGCTCCTCCTCTGTCAGTCTGCCCTATTAACCTCCTTCACATCCCACCCACCCAAATTTGCACATTATTAAACATCCAGAGCCTTTTGTTCAAGGTCCTTAAACAAAGGCATAGTTCCTGTGTTTCCTGGCAAGAGGTGCCTTATACCCAGCAATCACTTAGGGCAGCTCTAATAGACTCGTTTCTCCCAAACACAAAGACAGGGCATGCCAGACAGGCGAATTCAAAGACACATCCTTTCCTGAATTCCACAGAGCAAGATAAGCCCGTGAGCCTTGCACTTACTTTATCTTAACTAGTAGGCTTCCCCCGTTCTCCCACCCAGCAAAAAACTAATTATTTACCACTGAGGCACGGAATAGGTTAAAGTTTCCTCTGCCTTGCCTCAGCTCCCTTTGCAGATTAAGGGAAAACAATGAAGTCTCCGGACTTCGTGATATTGCTAATGCTTCCTGTGGGGATAGCAGCGCCGGCTGCAAAGAGGATTATGATTACAGTTTAAAAGGAGCGTGCACCATACTGCCACAAGAGGCACAGGCTTATCAGAAGAGAAACCAAGCTGCCCCCAAACTATGCACGTGGGACTCCTGCTTGCCTTCAGTTCTGGCTGATGCTCTGCCTCAGATCACACACGCGCTTATCAGGAGTGATAAAGCAGCAGCTGAGCTTGCAGGGGCATGGGGATGAGTAACGCTCTGCAAGCAGCTTGCATACGTTCACCATCAGAACACACAGCAATGTTTACAGATCATCCCACCACATTCGTCTGCATCAAAACACAGAGCTGGCCAGGGCACAGCAGTGCACAGGGGCCGTGAGTGCATTCCTGGTCGCAATTGAGAAATCTTGAGAAGAAAAAGTGTTGGTGGAGCTGTGCTAGCTGTGGTGACATTGGCTGGCCTTCCACAGCCAAGGCTGCAAATGCTTTGAAAAGCACAGCATCCTCAGTTAGATCCACTCTGAGCACAGTTAGCTTTGAGGTACAGCTTCAAGTACTGGCAAAAAGACTCTGTCAGCCGTCTTGGTCTCACTGCTGAGCACAGAGCTGACTCAGTCGAAGAAGAAATAAGAAATTGCCACTGAGCATCCATAAAGCACATTTTCCATCACTCTGGCCTCTCTAAAGTACTATCAGCAATATAGCAGTTTACTCGTGCCCATACATCTCTACCAGCTATTACAAAAGAGACAGAACACATTTTATTTTTCGCAACACCAAGGCTTTGGCCAAAACGGACATCAAAAATTCCTCAGCGTCAGGGAGTGCTCAGCCTAAGTGACAGGATGCATCCCCTGGCTCATGCCCGGGTCAGCATCCCACTTCTTTCCCCCAGCCAGCATGAGACCCTGCGTCTTCCTGAAGTCTCACTTTTCAGGTAGACACATCCTGCTGACGTACAAGATGGTTTTGTTGGTGTCACTGTTGGTTTGGTTTTTTGCTTTGTTTCGTTGATGGTTTTTTTATTCTTTGTGGGGTTTTTTTGGTTGGTTGGTTGGTTTGTTTTTTGAAACACTATCACTCTGCTTGTTCTTCTCCAAGTTACTTGTACAACTGATGCAAGCTCTAATCACACAGATATTCCCCCTCACCCTTCCTTCTGCTTAGAGGGGTTTAATAGCTCCCTACCTACTTGCTACAGGCGAGAACAGCAAGCAACAGCATTAATGCTTGCTCTCCTGAATTTTTACAGGCTTAGAAATCACTGAGCTTCACCCCTCCCAGGCCTCACCCAGCATGGCACCGTCTCATTACACAGTGTTGTTCTAAGCGGTCTTTGCCACCTCCCACCACACACCAGAAAAGCCACAAAACAAACCCTCCAACCGGTCATAATACTGAACAAAGCAACAGTTTTGAGATGCTCGCAAGGCACTTCCATGAATTGTTGCATACCTTAAACCAAGCTGTTTGGCTCCTGCAAAGAGCTGAGGTCTCAGAGTCAGTGAAAGCTGGATGCTTTTAACTAACGAAACAAACCTTCTTGTGCTGGTGCAGTTCATGCGTCTCTCTACTAATCTTTGCTGGTGGGTGCCGGACTCGTCTGGCTTCCCTCTCTATCCACTTTTCATTAGCATTAATCTCTGTAGAAGAAAAGAAGAAATGGAGCTGAAAGGCCAAAGGTTGGCCTGGCTTTTGTTTTTTAAAAACAGAACACAAACTAAAATACAAACTTTCTCATTAACCTGCCTTCAACAAAGGCGACTTGTGAGCCCCTGCAGAGATCTGAATTCCAATTGACCTAATGTTTTTGACACCCTCCTATTCTCAGAGAACAATGGAGACAGAGTCAGTTGCAATAATAAATTAAATAAAGTCACTGTCTTTCAAATCTTAATCAAGTCATCATGTGGGTCCTGAGCCTTAGAAAGGCAAAAGTTCTGCGCATTTCTGAGTTTCACATCCTGAGAGCCATGTCACATGAAGTATTCAAGGAAACACCATACCTCAGAAAAAATGTCCTGCTTGATGGTAAATGTTTTAAAGATTCTCTGAGAGAATTAATAGGATAACAGGTTCTGTACAAGGCAACAGTGAGAGGAAAGGCAACCTTAGCAAGGAGGACCAACACAAAAGCAGCATAAGAACTATCAAAAGAAATCCATCAAGGTGAGGGCTGAATAAGTAGGCTTAAGAAAGAACAAACTGATGGAGTGGTTTCAGATCATGATAAAGGCACTTCATCATCACCTCTGCAGACAAGTCATTTTCTTTTTTGCAATGTGGATATTGAACTGTACCAGCAGCATCAGGACAAGCTTTCCACTCAAATCTAGTCAATATGTCTCAGCTCCTTCCAGGCTCAGTGGCTCAGACTGAGAGACTTCGACTGACAGTGGCGCATATCATCATACTATAGAGACCTTTGACACCCTCTGCAAAGGAGACCCATCCACAGGATGGGCTGTTGATTTAAAACAAAGGAAAAGCAGACAGAGTAAGCACATCACTTTGCCAGGCTACAACAGCAGTGATGCAGATAGAAAAGAGTTTTGCAAATGACAGCTCTCAAAGCTTGGGCAGAATAATTCAAAACTGCTATCCAAGAGAAGGCTAGAAGCAAGGAATCAAAAGTATAATAGATATATAAGTAAAACTTATACCTCTGTCCTGTTTGAGAATGCAGGGCTAAGCCTGCATAAACTCTACCTGATCAAGATTTAACTGAAGGTACAAGTTATTTAGATAACTGAATGTCTGACTTTCAGTATTCACATAAAATTGCATCGCAGCCACAGTAAACAGGAGAAGCAAGAACAATTAATCTTAAAACATGTTGTCTTCCAACACGGGCCTTAATGTCAAACGCAGTGATTCATTTACGACCTGCACAGACTCATCAATGCATTTCTCACAGGTCACCCGCACCACAGCAACAATTGAGCCAGGCTAGACTGAATGGACCACATCACACTGAGGAGCTCCACACTTCTGTGCCCTCCAGCCTCCTTACCCGAAGGATATTTAGCACTCTAAACACTGAACTGGGGAGTGCTTGCTGCCCTACATGGGTGCATCTCACTCTGCCTATACAAAGACTTTGATCAGCTTTCAAAATGCAATTTATACTTTCCTAAAATCAATCAGAATCCCTAAGCTCTTACAAAAGGAAATGAAAAATATTACTGTCAAATGCCCATCAAATCTAGAAGCCTAGGTGACTGTCATATATTAAAGAAATTAAAAGGCTGTGTTTGAGATAGGGATGGGAAGAGCATATACTATCTTGAAAGGCTCTGATTAAAGCTCTCTTAGTATCAAAATTCAATTTCTTTCAGATTTCGCAAACAACAACGGCCTTGAGCTGAATGCTGCCAGCCTGCCTGCAGCCTTTGAAGAGATTAGGTTATTACCAGCCAACAACGAGAATCTTAAATCCAGTATTAATCCTAATTCCCATTTAACCACATCTTCATTGTGCAGTGAAAGCTGGCTGTGCATGAACTTGCACATGCATCCTGCCATGTGCAATGATCTGTGTCACGAACAACAGATGCTAAACCTCGTGTACATTTAAGAAATACATTCTGACTGCGGTTTCCAGAAAAATCCCAGTAAAGGGGAAAGACTGGAGCTGGGGAAAAGAGTGGGCCAAGCTGGAATGATTTCTGGGAGATGGTGGGAGTGGGACAATTTCTGGCCTAAAAGCTTTTAGCAGCCAGTAACAGGGGATTTCAGCCCTGGCTTGGAAGAAAACAGGATGCACAGCCAAATCACAAGGACACAGAAGCATCTGTGACCCTGACCCCACGATGCTACAGCAGCGCTGCCACTGTCACATCACCAGAACCAAACAGCTCCAACCATAGCCGCTGGGACTGCAGACAGCACTGCCCATCACCGTGGTCATGTTCACTCTGCCAAGGTGAGGTTTTGGGGGCAAAAGATTCAACATTTCCTCTGAGGAAGCCCTCGTTCCCCTCTCGCAGAGGCTCTGAAGCCAACCTGGCTCACCTCACTGTCTGCAGCCACTGAGCCGCTGGGGATGGGGTCAGACCAAGGCGAGACCATCCCACTGCCCACTACAGCAAAGGCACCTCCTGCAATTCTTGGTCTCCTCAAGTCACGCTGACACAGGTTCGCAACAAAAGCTTTCACTAACTGCCTGCTCTTCCTGTGGTCAATGGCAGGGGAGCCAGAGTGCCACTCTGTGTCCTTTCCGATATCATTTTGTGCCAGTTCCCTTTCAAACTCCATTATGGCAGCAAAAGTGGGCACGGCTCCAGGCTGCCAAGGTTTGCTGCACGGACAAGATCACATCGTTCAGTACCTCCTGGCATCCCTAGGCAAGGTACTGATCCTACAGACAAAGGAACTGAAGACAAGGACAGACTCCTGCTCAGTCTATCAAATGGGACAAGACAATTTCAATTCACTTTAAAAAAATGTTCTAACAGATATTTGGGAAAAAAAAAAACACAAAAACCAAAAAACAACAGTAATGTTTCCTGTGTTTAAAGAAAAAGAATTCACTGCAGATGAAAGGAACTTTTCAGGAAACACATTTCCAATGTAACAAAAAAATGTGTTTGGCACCAGTGCCCGCTACAGGCAAGAAGACCTCCCTACTGCAAGGGAGTCAACATTTGCTGGAAAAGGCAAACTTGTTTTAAAGCAGGTACAATAATATCTGAAATTCTCTATTTCCATCAACCCCAAACTCAGAAGCCTGAACTCTCCAAATCAAAAGTGTTATGAGATTCAGGGATAATATTCTCTAATCGGAGGTACAACTAGATCTTTCTTCTCCTTGCGACTGGCTAATACCTATTGCTTCATCACCAGGACACTCAGGTGGAAGCCTCAACGAAGTTATGGTACACTGGAGTAACAGCAGGATATACATCTACTGAGCTGTGGTAGCTCTCCATGTGCATGCTCATCTCCTGCAGCTGATGTGAGGTAATTTAATTTAGCAATGATAGAGTTCAGCTAAATTGCATTACCTTTCATTTGCCATGGGCTAAGAACGCACGCATGGACAACAACCACAGCTCATCCAACAGCTGGCAATTTGACTGAGTGCCTGGTTTCTGGAATACTGTAGACTGGTTCATATACCCTTTTTGCCTAACTTCAAGCCAATATTTGGATGAAGCACTCTCCCAGAAGGTGTCCTACCCATCATACTGGTGCACATCCTGGGGCAAGGTGTCTTAAGCCTTGGGAATCTGGAAATACAAAACTTCTTTGTGGAAATAATTAGTGCCACAACGATGACTAAAATCTCTCAGAGCATAACAACTCCAATAGGCCAAACCCCTGTTTCTCTGATAGGAGAGCCCAGATATGGGGAATTTTCCAAATGGGGAACCTTCCCTGTTTACTGTCATGGGCTGGATGTCCTATGACACTTCTCACCTCGGAAATATAGACTAGTACATGCAAACAAGGCCAACAGCTGTGGGATGGCAACTTGCAAGTTTTAGCCTATGGCTTCTGACAACCAGCATTTCAGCACCCCTTCTCTCCTCATTCAGTCAACAGAAAGGAGAATTGGGCTTTTAAATTATTAAAGCAATTAAAAAAAAATCAAAGGAAGAAGCAAGAGATTCCTATTTAATTCTGCCCAATAATTAGTCTCCCAAGGCAACCCTAAATAAAATGAACACCTATACTGCTTTCTGTCAAAGAGGGTGACCCACTCCCTTTCAATAAACACCCTTCACAGACATTGCCCAGCATATCCCACCGCCCCTTAGGCCAGCCTAGCAACACGCTTCACAGGCTCATCCAAAAGCCCAACTCTAAATGGCATGTTTCTTCAGAAACAGTAAAGGATTTTGTTTTGCATTTGTGTTTAGTATTTAATCCGCAGAGATTAACTGCATACTTAATCACAGAAGTGAGGCTGATATGTCACGTACATACATTCCTCTGTAAATCCTACTTTTCCCACTGCCAATACCTTCATCTTCTATTAATAGCGTGGAAGAAGGTGTTCTGGTGGAAGAATGCAGCTCAGGCTCTCTTCTCTTCACACACAGAAGACTGCAAAGTAGTTACACAGTTTAAGATTTTTGTCTGCAGAACAACTATGGACACAATAAGAGACGTCTATCTATGCACGCAATCTTAAATTTTCAAGATTAAGCAAAATATACTTTGTGCAAGAAAACAAGTCACTCTAATTCTGAAAATGATAAGAAGATTTTTTTTCCAGTGATCACAAACATTTCAGGGGGAATAACTGACTGTTAAAATGTATTGTTTGCAATACCTGAAGCCAGCCCTTGATAAATGTAAGAATTGGAGACAGAACAGCCCACTGACAACAGCCTTTAAGTACACATGAGATTGACAAGCAGATTGTAACTGTCCATGCTCAGAAAAACACAAAGAGGGCTGAAGAGGGGGAATAATATCTATTCTTTCTCCCAAATATATAAATACATACGTGGTGTCTCAAAATAATAAATCTGCTAAAAGCCAAAAAGGAAATCACGGTCAACACACATACTAGATGTCATAAGTAACCCAATGCTTAGCACACTGTGTACCAGTCATATCTTCATACCTTTAGAACAATCCAAATCAAAACAATTTTCCCTAAAGCTGATTTCCCCAGTGCCCTATCCAATCCACCTCAGGATGCCCCAAGCAAAGAAATACCTCATCATACTAATGCAGAATGGGAAATGAAAAGCCTATTCCACAGTCTCTCTTGCTACTACCCAGCCCCTTTACCTTGCTTCATCTAGTATCCTGCTAGTTAAATGTAGGAGTAGTTACATTTATACAGTCCTAAAATTACATTTGGCCCTTTGAAGGCATCCACGAGGCTGATGTGGCCCCCCAGTGGAAACGTGTTTGACACCCCTGTCCTAGTACCAACCCCAAATAGATCCCTGCAGCAATTCTTTTTATACTGCCTGCACCCAGGTGGTACATGTTGGCAACCATACTCTTCAGCTGCAACACAGAAAACACTGATGCTTTGAAGATATGAAATAAGCTGGCAGCTAATATTTATCAGTAAATATGCCTTAAAAAATAAAAAGTGAAACATCGGAAGTTCATTGAAACCTGAAAGCCGCAGCCTTAACGGCAAAGATAACCCTGCAGCTCAGTGATTCGGGCTCTCCTGGGGACTGAAATTGCCTGGCTGGTCCTGATTAAAAAGAAGCACAGACAGACCCATTGCTCTAAGATATTTCAGAAACAGCTCAAGGAATTACGAAGTCTCAAGGCTTTAATAACACTCACAATTTTGGTTATTTATATCACCAGTTATCCAAGTATTTACCTGGCTCCAAAGCAGAATATCAACTCCCTGGAGTTGAATGAGATATCCCTAACATGCCAAAAACCTTAGCCAAAAACCCCAAACCAGAACAGAAGTTTCTCACAGATGCAGATCACATTCCCAGAAGAGGATGCCTGCTTGTCTCCCATGCAGACTGAACCAGCCCAGCTGCTTCGGACACGACAGCAGGGGAGCCCCAGCAGCACAGAGCTACTGCAAACACCGTATCTGCACAGCACCCAAGAGAAGCCTTGCTGCCCAGGTCACGGCTGCTACATAGCAAACACACACAATGCTCTGAGCTGTGTGTCCACCTAGAGCCCACACCTTCCCTTGGTTAGGATGGTGAGGCAAGAGAGCCAGGAGAAATCAGTCTCCTTGTTGAAAAACTAGCAAACGGAGGACATGCCTGCGCTACGGTAAGAGACTTGTGTTCAACCTGCCGCAGGTAGGGTGATCCATCCTGTCTCACAGCCCCTCAGGTACGTACTTGACCAGCTGAGTTGCTCAGGTGGTGGCAGAACATTTCGTACCCCAACAGCCCACAGACCTCTTGCATGGAAGAGGCATCCATGACACTGCGGGCAGGGTGCATGTCCCAAAATCGGTGTGGGGAAGCCCCAAGCCTCCAGCCTGCTCCCTGAGACACTAGTCCTGTGCTAGTCTGTCCTGCGGGATGCTGGTTGCAGGGAGTACCTGACCTACACCACACCTCCACATTGCCTCGACTGAGCATACAGAATAGGTCTGTCCAAGTGATGGGTGCATCATTCTTCCTTATCACTTGGAGAAGTTGTGGCTAACAGATGAAAAGCTACTTCAAACTTAATTACTAGGCTGTCCTTTTGCAGTTGAATGGCATCATTCTCACCTTCCCTCCAACATATGTGGAAAGGGTTAAAACAGACAGCAGAACCATTAGCATTTTGATAGCTTTCCACACATGTATAGCAAAAAGTCTTTAAAATTCATTGCACTGAGATAATCCTTCAAGTCTAGCATATCCTCAGCTTGAGGCAACCAACTGGTTTTCCTCTCCTTAATACCTTAATAGAAAGCTCCAAGGAGTTGCCAGGCTAGAAGTCTCAAATATGCTCATGAAAAGCAGAGTCCTGAAGTTCAAGAGAAGCCACGTAAAGTGTCTGGGGCTTAATTAAGAAACAACTGTAGGGGCATCATCTTAGATACTGCGACCCCTCTAGAGATCCTGGCTTCTGTATGTTGCAGCTCACGACACACGCACACACTGTTTTCCTTCCCAAATGCTCAGCACACACAGCCCCCACCAGTTCCAGCTGCCACGGGAGGTACTCAGTCACTCTGAAGAGCAAACAAATGAAAGACCTCGACCCTGATTCAAGACAAGCTCAGGGACTTTCAGCTCTCATCAAGATCAAGGCTGAGTTTTTTTCCCACTATTACAATCTCAAGAACAAAGCTGCGGTTCTGAACTGCACGATTGGCGTTAATACTCAGCAGCTCCACACCTGTGCCTGGGAAGTGGCGTGGCGGCCGTATTTCCACACACACCCCCCGCAGCGCGTGCCTTCTTAACAACTGCAAAGCGAACCGCTTTCCCAAGGAAGCACCCAGGAGTGCCTCGGGGTGGAGAAAGTAGCCGTCTCACTTCATGTCTTTGATTAGGATTGCTGCAGAGAAAACAGGTAAATGCTTCAGGACCACATATACTACAAAATGGTAGGACTTAAGGAGTCACCAGCTTGTTAAGGACTATTAGATCCTCTCTGCAAACACTTTTTTTGGGGGGAAAACAGTCGGAAAAAGCCAGTCTGTTCAAAGGGAAATGCTTGTTATAAACCAGTGCACACTACTAAGAAAACTCAACAGGTCAGAAGTTTGCATGCAAAAGAAGGCAAGAGTAGCAGTGAGTGGATGTGGAAAAATGAGGTTCAGATCCCAGGGGCCATGTCCCATATACCCTCCCATGCTCTAATGCATACACAGACCACAAAATACTGACTACTTTGGCTGTGGTAAGAATTCATCCCACCTTGATCCTTCCAAAACTTCAAAAGATCTCTGTTTCTCTACGAGAAATAACCACCCTCACCACCCCCAAAACAAAAAAACTCACCATAAAACCCAACCAAACAGAGCTTCATCTACAGAGAAAAAGGTGTTCTATCCAAATTTAGTAAATGCACAATTAACACAGTCAGAAGAAGAGAAGGCCTTAGCAACATATCACTGAGCTATATGGGACATTCGGCTCCAATAGAACAGCAAGGAAAACCATTTATTTAGCCGGGAAAAATATTTCTATAATACAAATAATATTCCCTCCCTGTACTTTAAAGCTGAGATATCTTTTATAGGAGCAAACTTTGGACAGGTGCTATGAAGGAACAAAGTGGCTCTTTCTTTAAAACAAGATTTTTTATTTTCTATTTTGTTACAAGTTTCCTGTGACACCCTGTGCAAGTCATTGAGATTTCACTTACATCAGTAAAACGGAAAATGATAAACAGGATTCTCTGCCTCAAAAAAGGTGCTACAAATTTTTAACTGTGAGTCATTCAGATAACGTGGAACACACAGAAACTCAATAAACAAGTGGTAGATAACCACTGTGGCACAAAATGGAAAGGCTACATCTGCCAGAAAAATTCTGAGCAGACCCATTCTGGTGGGCTAGGATGTGGATGGTTCAGATGCCTCCCAATCTGTTAACTCAGGCAAGCCGTACCATTTCATTATCCACCCAGTCAATCTCTGACTCACGTCTAGGAGTAGACACACAATAACAAATGCAACTAGCAATG
Source organism: Pampusana beccarii (assembly GCA_013399365.1). Taxonomy (NCBI): domain Eukaryota; kingdom Metazoa; phylum Chordata; class Aves; order Columbiformes; family Columbidae; genus Pampusana; species Pampusana beccarii. The sequence continues at coordinate 135,171 of VWYH01010568.1, forward strand.
TAAATCCTCTTTCAAATGCATTCACAGTTATTGGAAGGGTGAGAAAATTATCTTATCATCAGTTTCAACGACTGCATCTGTTTTACCACCTCCTTGCTAAACCATCGCAAGGAGAAAAGCTCAGGGGCAGCAGAACAGGAAAGGGGAAGGAAGTGATAAATCTTGTCCATGCGGTTACCTACAAAGCTGTAAGACAGACTCAGGCACTTTTACATTTAATCATATTCCATTTAAAAATCAATGTTTGGGCCCACTCCATACTGTTGCACTTCATAAAGAATTGAAGATTACAGCTGAAGATTGCAGCTTCATGTTAAAGGACGGTCTACAGGTGTAAGGGAAACAGATCCAGCTTCTTTCGGGCCCCTTCAGCTCTGAATGGCCAGTCCCAGACTGCAATGCTGAAGCCCACAGGAATGCAGCTCCAGCCACAGAAAGGATTTTGCAAGTCAGCCTCAGGGACCAGCTGGGGCACACAGCCCTGATCTGGGTTCTGGCAACACTCTCCTAGTGCGGTCTGTCCCTATTTCAACAGGACCAGTTTGCAGTGCAGCTCAACCAAACATGTAAGTTCTCAACTTACTGAAACTTTTTTCACACTAACCTGTTTTTTTTTTTCAGTTCTCCATCTCCGATTCAGAAGAAGAAGAAAAGATTGAAGTCTCAGATCAATAGCTTGCTTTTCTCATGAATTCAAATATACTTAACAAATGTAGAGAATATAGACATGAAATGGATGCAAAGTCTCGTCATTCACGGATTAGAAGGTGAAAACTGACTTTTGTGGGCAAAGAGCCTAGTCCTTAAAAAGCTTTCATATAATTCCCAAATGCCAGCTATCATTAACAGCATAGTCTAAGCTTCTGAAGAAAAGCAACAGCTGACCCTCATCCTCCTGAGGATCTCAGGACAGCCTACAGATGTGAGGGAAGCAGATCCACTACGCGGCTTCTTTCATGCCACTTCAGCTTTAAATGACCAGTCGTAGGCTGCAACACCGAAGCCCAGACACAGAAAGGATTTTACAAGTGAGTCTCAGGGACCAGCTGGGGCACACAGCAGCCTTAGCAACCACCCTCTTAGAGGTTCCTTCAATGACTGTAAGCAGAAGAAACAAGATGCAGAAATCCGCTGATATCTCAGTCAAAGATAGAGGACCCCGACTTGATTAATGTAAGAGAAATATTTTTTCTTACATCAATTTTATGTGAAAAAGTATTGAGAGATGATTGTCATCTAATATTTGAACAAAAGTATTGTCTGTTTATCACCAAAAGAACTCCACCATAAAAATCAAGGCTTTGGGCATTTTCATTTGTTCTTTCAAACATTTCGTATCTGGGGTCTGCATCTCTGCCTGGGGGGCACACACACTGGAGCTCATCTCACATCCAGGAGAGTTTTGACATTATCCCAGCTCCAGAGCTGTGTGTTGTGGATTCCTCTGTGCTGCAGCCCAAGGGAGCTGTATGGAGATCCTGGCAGCTTTCTGCTGCCCCATGCTTCTGTGTGCTGTAAACACACCTTGTGCCTCCTACTTGAAGGAAAAGGAGGGGTAAAACCAAAAAGGCAAGTTCAGACACCTCAACAAGATGAGCAAAAGTATTCTTAAAACAGGCTAGCAGAGACCATCTGAGGATGCACCTGGCTTCTTGGAAACCGGAAGCTTATATTTCAACCTCAAATATACAGCAAAGTCCCAGATCATTTTGCCTTTAAGAAGAGTGTTTCTTCTTTGCCTATGCAATGATGAAGCTTCGACCTCACAGCCTTTCCCACCCTCCTTTTACAAAAGGGGAAGGAACAAAATGCGAAGTAAAGGTGTGCACCTCAGTTTTGCAATCCCACCTTTTGAGGCAGAGGGAGCCCCTGGGAGCTCCCCTACCCAGCCAAGCACCACACAGCACAGCAGGATTCAGTGCCCGAGCTGCTCTGGAATAACCAGATCCAGGGTCTTGGGTGATGCAGAGAGCAACCACACAGAACGAATGCCCCAGCTAAGTACACACCTAGCTCACCCGAGATCCCCTCCTGACTTTCTTCTTGTTATCTCCTCGGTCTCCTGGGAGAATTAAGAAAGGATGAAGAGAGGACCACTGTCTTCTCCTCTCCATAAAAGAGGGGGAGAGAAGAAATTCTAAGAAAGAGGCCCATTACAGAAACCATGTGTTACCCCTGCCTTTGCTGACTTCACTGCAATCAAACCGGCAGGAGAGTGTTTCATCCTGTTCCAAGAACTCCTCTTTTGCCCTGAGCATTATTTTTCATACCCTGCCCAACAATAATGGCCCAGGCACAAACATATCAGCAGTCTTCAGTTATATTTTCCTTGGCTGCTTAAGGTGCTTTTCTAATAATATCCCTCAGAGAAAGCAGGGGTTTAGGAGCTACCTAGCCTCGTGTAGCCTTAACTCTGCCAAAATACACCGGCAGCGCTTCAGGGTCAGTCACTCTCCTCCTCTGACTGATTATTTTGCCAAGGTCTGCCAGGATTCTCCTCTCCACTCCGTGAAGAACCATAAACCTGCAGAACCAGAGAGGAAAGACAACAAGGACACTGAGGGAGACACAAGGACACCTGGATGGGAACTTCCTCATCTCACCACATTTTTTGAGGCTTAAGATATTTTTTCATTTCACATAGGGATGAAGGTTTGGAATCCACCTTGCAATCCTTCAATGCAAAAACCCACATGCTCTAGAGCATCAGCCCTGCGGTTAGGACATGCATTTCTGGCACGTAATAAACCTGCTTTCAGGATCCTGTTTTGGATTTGCGACTGCATAGGTGAAAAACCCAAACCACTTGGCTCCTAACTGGCATCTCTGTTTTGACTAAGAAATTCTAACCCAAACACAAGAAAGTCACCCAAGGAGAACCGGGTGGAGACCAGCCCCTTTCCCACAAAGCAGCCCTGTTTTCAATAAATCAGCATTTTCTGCAGGCAAATTGTTTCCTTGAAGAACTCCCAGCCAGTCCCAGCCTCAAGTAGCAACTAGTGTGGTTTCTGCAGAAGACACAAGCCTGGAAGCAACCCACTCAACAGAGGTTCTGCTCAGGAACAGCTCACCTCCCCTAATCAGAGGCAAGCCAACACGGCGTGGAAGAAACAAATAAGGTTTCCTGAAGTTTGCCCTGACACCTCAGGATTCTCTCTTCTCCTAAACCAGTAGCATGTGTTGTTAAACAGAGGAAAGGAGGTGTGGTGGGAAAACCTCACGCACTCCATTCCTGTTTACTTTATTCGTTCCTCAGTCTGTGTGATCTGAGGCAGTAAAAATGCTGCCGATGTCCAAGAGACCGTGTGCATCTGTACATACATGTGTGGCAAAAGCCTTGGAGCCTGGCCTGTACATTACGTGGACTTTACACACTGGGGCAGACAGCATCTTTTTCTTCTGTTCCTCTAAGGAGAAGTAAAGCTGTCTGCAGAGGCAATTAAAAGTAAACATACAGTAATATCACAGATGCATCTTAGTTTGTCTTGCTGCTTTGAGACACATCTTATAAACTGGCTTGAAAGCATCTCCAAGAGTAGAGCTTTCTTAAACTACGTTCTCCAGAAGGAACTTTCCCCTTCAAAACACAGGATTTTGTGTGCAATACAGGATTATCCTATATAGGTCACTGACACTCCGTGGAATCCTGTGTAACAAGGGCTATTTAGATAAACAGCTATATGCCCACACTAAATTCTCTGGCTTCTCTTCCTTTATTGCTAAGAATATTTCAATTGAAACAACATCTTTGTGCCTTTGAGGATCTCTGCTCCTGCTGCCACTTCCCCACCTGGAGCTATAATCCTACGCTTGTCACAAACCCAGCCACAGCTGCAGAAGTTATTACAGCTACAATCTGCAGATTATAGCAACTTTTAATAGGGGATAAGCAGCAGGAAAAGGTGAGTTTAAACAGCAAAGAACCTCCTGGTTCAAAGAGCCCTATTATTAATATTTATTATTTTTAAGCACTCATTGAGTGCTGTAGAAGATAAAAGAATGAACTGAAAGCAAGAACCAAGGAACCAAGTAACCAGGTTTATATAAGATGAGAAAATGGGAGAACATGAAGAATGAGTATAGTGCCTGAGAAAAAAGCCACACCTTTTATCAACAAGATGTTCCTAATAGTAAGAAGCATGAAGAGAATTAAAGAATTCCTCAGTGTCTAATCAGAACTGTTCCCCATAGGGGATCTTCTGAGCATTATTACAAGGCATTGGCATATCTTTAAAGAATTGAGCTTTGATCATAAAAAGCAAGTATGTGGAGGGGGGATTGGAAAAACAACAAAAGGAAATGCAACTGCACTACCCTGTGGTATGAGGGCAAAATCCAGCCCTGAACAGATGCTTTACAAAGCTCCAAGTAAATCCGCTCAGACCTTGTGTAAAAAAATAGAACGAGGCATAATTCTCACTCAGGTCCTCCATCATAGGCAATTTCCTCTTCTTTCTCACAAACCCTTTGCCCCTGTTGCCCCAGAGGGACTCCCAGTTAGTAACATCTCTTCCCTAACAAAGACGTAAGCTTGCGGGTTACACCTTTTTAAACTTTTCACACTTTCAGACAACAACCCATGACACTCCACAGTTTCAAGGCACTTTACCGAGATTAGCTAACAAGAACGTTCATCATACCCACACGCTGAGGGTACTGTCTTCATTTTCACAGCTGGTGGAACAGATGCTCAGAGAAGCAACGCAACGTGCCCAGAGCCAAAGAGGCTCTACAGCAGGCTGATGTTAGTGGTGCCGGCGTTTGCACCTCTCAGTTCTGAGCAGTAAAAATCAGCGACAGGACTTAGGAGTGAGAGTCCAAACCCCACTCCCAGCGCCCTCTGCTCCCCAAGGCTAGTGCAGAGCTTCAAAGCTGTTCCCAAAGAGCATCACGTTACAGAAATACTACAAGAAATCCAGTACCATCTGAAACTTGGAACTATCTGCGGCAGCACTAACAGAGAAAATTAATGTTTTTAAACTAAACTCTGATTCTTCTCCTGCCAAGCCCTTCCCACTGCAGTATCAGAATTTGAACAGACAAAACGCAAAGCATGAAAACTTCTGCTCTTTTCAGCACAGTGAGGGGAGGGGGGGGGAAAAGGCGCAAAACAGAACAAAAAAATCTCTCTTAATCCAGCCAGTCTCTTGGAAGCCCTTTTCTTTCTTAATATCATCAGACTGTTGAGACTGTTGTTCCTGACTGATGTTTTCCTTAACATTTAAAAGAAGAGAATCAGTTTTTAATTGGCAAAGCATCGCTGTGAGCTGAAATCCTTTTTAGTTTGGAAGGTCTTTTTTCAAGACTCCAAACCCATAGTCCTTCATCAGATCAGCAAGGTATCACATTGTCAGCTCTCAGGCTGCCAAAGCAAATATAGGTCAAAGAGATCTTTCGGTGCCTCCAGCCTTGTGCCTCAAGCATTTCCAGAACTAGCTCTCCGCTTTTCCTGTATCTTATTCTGCAAAACAGCTTGGTGCATCTCTGGAAGACCCCTGTCACGTATCTGTGCTTCAGCAATGTTCTCATCAGAAGCAAAAGCTTTGTTGATCAACCCAAAATAAGCGCCTCACTCTAAGCAGCTCTGAGAATCCCCTCTGACACGAACAGGAACAAAGGGCAGTCATCAGTTTGAAAATACATCAGATCCAAAGTCCACACCTCTTAAGAACATTTTGAGACATTCAGTCCTTCATTGTCTTATTCTCAATCATTTCACAAAAATGTCTATTGTGGACCCACCACACTATTAGCACTATTAAGCCCCACCAGTTACTACCAGCAAGACCAACATCAAAAAGCATTCTGTGTTCAAATGATTACAGAAATAAGTACATCGACAAACAGTAACAGCGACTCGCACTCCAAAATCCACTGAATTTCTGTACCACCATCTCATTTACCCTGGCAGCAGGTTTTGAGAAGTTAATCTGAAAGGCACCCACAGGTCCCAGAGACTTCTATGAGAAATGGGTTCTCAGTGGGTCTGAGAAACCAGCCCAGTAAGACATCAGCTCTCTCTGTACAAGAAGACCCGGTTCTCTTTGCTGCCCAAGAAAATGAGATGTGCCATAAAGTGACCCAAGAACAAACCCTGTCATTGCTTTCCCAGCATAGCAGGTTCCAGCTCAGTGCCCTGTGAGGTCCGTGTCTCAAGAACAGGCAAACTGCCAGTCAGGTCGTTCAGTCCATTTTTCCTGAAAAAGTGTAGACACCATCATTTAGTGCAATCTTTTTTACTCTAAAACTCCCTCCTCATAGACTGTCATACACCAAGCTTTTCATAAGGAGTAAATATAGTAACTGTTTCCATAATAACGTTAAAAATACCCCAACAGATGAAATTCAACAGATGAAACAGGGCCATAAATACGTATGTCTAGCAGCATGACCAAAATCACCCTTCTTCAAACTGGGCATCGGGCCACGAAAAAAGCTGCTGCTAGCATTACGGTTTCAGTGCTGAGCCTTCTGAGCAGCACAGAGCTGCAGAAACAGTCAGTGCTGTAATCACACACAATATATACAACCCGAGCTGCAGCCAAGGCCTCTAAGCTGCTGAGCCCTTGCCAGGCTGTGCCACTGACCCACCGTCAACAAATCACCATATGGTCCCACACCCCATTTTGCTCATCTGTCATCTTGGCTTTCCAGACATCTGGGATGGCATAAACTGTATTTAAAGCTGTTTATGACTCAAGTGAGAAGTTTGAAAGAATATAAGAGCTGTTATTATCTCTGCTATACTACATGACTTTTCACATTAGCAGTTCGGCTCAGTTCCACTTCCCCAGGATCAACAACCGCTGTAAGACTTTGCCCTGACACATCGCAGAAATCAGGGGTAAAGAGGATACTTGTTGTACTGCTTTCTGAAGAAAAACCAGAACAAACTCTGAATCACACTAGGCACCACACAGAAAGTCACTGTCTAACATGGCCATGCTCCAACTAAATGAGAGAGACAAAAGGGCAGGAACACTGATGAACTAACGAAACACAATCAACAGCTAGGCTGAGCAAACTCAGACCTAAGTCCTAATTCACTAAATCACGCAGCTCCTTTAATAATCACAGAACCAAGTAATTTCAAGTGCATGGACAAGATTCAGTATCAGCACTGTTTATTTCATCAAAAGCGTCCTGTATTTCTTCCTGAAGTGATACACTGGTCTAAAAAATCTGAACTTCATTGAGTTTAATAATCGATTCTTCTACAGTGACCTTTCAATTTATTTCTCAAGTAGCTGGAAACTTTCATATTAGGATATGTTTATTTAGTTAATATATAGCAAAGGGAACATCCTGATGGCCAAAAAAAGTCCCAGAGGACAAGAAGCCCTAAAGGCTTACCCTTCATTGGAATCCTTGTTGGAGGGACTACACAGACATGAGGGATCCTGTGCAGAAACAAGACCTGTACTAAAAACCTGTGATAACCAAAACCCCACTTCCATCATCTCTGAGCACAATGACAAGATACTGGTTTTGGTTTTATTTTAGCTGAATTTGGTGAGAGCAAAATTATACCCCAAGAATACTCTCAATTGTCATGTAATACCTATTGCATAGTGTAAGCCTAGTCTCAGTCCACCAAATACGACACATCCACATTAGACATGTGGTCATCTGAAGCTCCTTGTATCATGACACCTGCAGAGGCAATTCAGATCCGAAAAAATCACACGTATGCAACACCCCAGGACACCGAGCCTCTCTGCCTCTAGCTCCGAGGAAGACCAGTAAAGGACAGCACCTCAGTACAGCTCCACTGTCCTGGAAAAGCACATGCTGCTCCTTATCAGCCTTGGGAAAATGGAAATCCTTCAAGCCCATTCCTAGAGAACAGAAGGTGGCAGAGGTGCAGAAGCAAATTCCATTTGGGCTCAATTTGTAAGAGTAAAACATCTTTATTGTTTGTTTCTTTGAATCTTATCTGTGCAAAAATAAATAAAAACATGCTGACAAACTGTTTTAGCAGCAGGTGTTGCTAACAAAAATAAGATCAATGCACTGCCTTCCCATGGCCACTTCTTTCAGTCTCAGATAATTTATACTAAATTAGCCCATGAGAGATCTTTACCAATGTAAAAATGCTAAACAGTAAACCAGCTGCTAAATGCTCCAAGGCAAGAGGTCAGAGTGGGAAAAAAAAAAAAGCGGGGTGGAGGTGAAGTCACATTGACTATTTGGTAGGCACTGAATTCACACGAATTCTCTGGAACTAAGGGACAGGATAAGTCATTCACCATTTCAGAAACTCCAGGCTGCAAAGAGCAGTGAAAAGAAAATAAGAGATGCTGCTGTATGGAAAAGAACAGACCTGGAAGGAATGCTGAACTGTGCAGTCACAAGCAATGGTGGGACCAAAGGCGACTCTGCTGTTGTATCAGTTACAAATGAGATATCAGCAACCAACAGAAAGCAAAGCTCTGGACATCTGGACAATATCCTCATATCAAATACAATTAAAGTCCAGCAATCTTTCCAGTACTGAGAAGTGATCGGAAGGGAGGGAATGGACAACACAAAATATTTAAGGAAGTTTTAGAAGGAATAAGCATCATGAGAAAGAATGTCATTGTTTTGACTGATTTTTCTGATTTTTTCCTTTTCTTCCTTTATTTGCTACTTTGAGTTATCATCACCAATCACTTCCAACAAAACAAAAAATATAACAAGAGAACCCCTAAGAACTAGCTTAAAAGGGAATGAGCAATTTCAGATCCCAAACAGCTCATTCCTATGCATCCTGGGGGAGAAACACAAAGGTTTTGCCCTCTTATGCAAATACTTTACTTGATTTTGAGTCACTATTTTTAAATGACAACTAAAGACCACTGCTTCCCAAAGCAAGTTGTTTCCAGCCCTCACTGTACTACTTGCATTTTTGTTTCTCAGAAACAAAGAAGAACAACAGATACAAAATAATACCCTCCATTTCATTGATATGTCACTTTAAGTTAAAAACAGGCAAACAAAAAAATCATACTAACATTAGTCAAAAACTCTTGAAAAAGCAAAAGTATGTTTTATCTTGCAATGGTATCCCCCAAAAAGGACAGCTTCAGCAGCCTCACAGGATTATCAAGGAGTATCGATATTCATTTGGTTTAATTATAGCTCCCAAACAGACCCTGGACTTACTACCACCTCATGCAATGACTCATCTTCAAGATGTCAAGAACTACGTACTACATCACAAAACTCTTCAAATACAACCTGGACCACCATCTGCTTATTTATATACCTTAAGCCTCAATTTTGTAGCATCTGAACTTCTCTTTTTAAGTCCTTCCTCATCTAAGACCCAAGGCCCCATAAATCCAGTAGCTTCTGTTCCTGGAGCAGTTGTGTCTGTTTTCCTGCAGCCTGGTGAGAAGAGACAGGACTCAAGATAATTAAATAAAAACACAGGAACTGCATTATTTATTTTAAAGGAAAATGTGTCTTTTAGGAAGAAAATCCTTTATTTGGGCAAATCTGTAAGCTGTTTATCAGCTTAAACTCATTATCTGTCCATATGGTCTTAGCACTGTGGTTTAAAAAAAAATGGGCACGCACTAGCTGATGAAATGTCATCTGCCCTTGTGCCAGAAACTAGTATTTTTGCATTGACGTCAAATTAGGATCCTTGCCACAAGCAAAGGGCTACCATAAGTATAGTCATAATATTTTAATTATGCAGGGATCTTACAGAAGGCAGCAAGGAAGGGAGGGGCAAAGCAAGGAACCCATTCACAAAAATACAAAGTCACTTAATTCACTTTTTGCCTCCTTTGCTCCATTTCTTTCTGTTTGGGAAGGTGGTGTGGGAAGCGAGCAACCCAACTTAAAAAGAAAAAAAAAAATGGCAAGAGAATGAGACCCTAGAGCCAATAAACACACATCAAAGCGTGAGATGGCTCTGCTTCAACTGCCTACAGTATTCAACCTGGGATAGATTAAAGTAAGATAAAAGGTGCTAGGAGGGAAAATATTACCCCTACAGCAGTGCAGACCCTCTCTCTCACTTGCTCAGCCCGAATGCTGAGAGAACACCAAGATCCCAGCCAGTTCCGCCACCCTGAAAGCAGCGAGCTCACGTGATAGACCTGGTTTTGCAGAAACCCAAATTTGTCCACCATCAGCTGCTGCCAGAGGCTCGCTCCACACAGTGAGGTGGTTTGAAGCCCTTCCCGCTCCCCTCTTGAGCCGCTGCAGCAGAGCAGGAGCTGGGTTTATTGATTCTGTGAGTCACAATTAGCCACAGGACACAGGACCAAAGGTTTAGCACAGGACATTAAACCTGACTGTCTGAGCTGTCAACTTGGTTATTCCAAGAAGAGAGAAACAAATTGAAGTCACAGTAACAGATGTTACTCATGTTTTATGAACTGGAATATTATTCCCGGTTACAGATACAGTTTCTGCCTTTTAAAACAGACCTGCAACGCTATGCATATGAAATTATTTGAATTAAACAACACACAGGCAACTTGGCAAAGGACTTAAGGATAGCTCAGCATTTTCATACGCACACAATGATTCCTGTTTCCCTTTCACTCAGCCCCACCCTGAGAAATAAAATACACGTTAAAGCAGCCAAAAATGAGATCACGTCAGGATAGAGTCGTTCTTTGCCATCAGCCAAAGCAAGGATGCAAACATTCAGACCCCACTTATCTTTTGTGAAAAACACACTCTGCCCCTTCTTGGTTTCCACTGTGGGGAAATGAAGTTGCTGGGATCTGTTCTAAGTTTTAAGCGAGTCTGGAAAACGAAGATGGGTGTTTTTCCCAGGATGTCTTATCCTCACACCCCCGAGGGAATAAAGGGATTTCCCCATAATTTACAAAGGAAACCTGAAATACTTACCCTGTGAGCGAAAGCCACCCCCAGGTTCATTTTGCTCCTCCGTCCCTACGAGGCGAGCGGAGGGGCGGCCGGCGCTGCGCAGGCTCTGCCGGAGAGCCGCCCTGACACCGCACAGCACGAAAGCCCTCTCGTGGAAACCGCCAGCATCGCCCACCCGAGTCCTTCGCCGCGGAACCGGCCCCAACCCCAGCCCCGGCCCGGGGGGTCACGGCCCGCCCGGGCACCAGCCCCAGCGCAGCGCGGCCCGCGGCTCCACCGCGGCTGCGGACGGCGGGTCCGCCCCTCTCCGGCCCTGTCCCGAGGAATAACGACTGCCCGGCCACCTGCACCTCGCAGGGCTCTGAACACACAGCAACCTGGGTGGCTAAGCGATCTGCGGAGAATGGTCTGCTTTGCTGAGAGGGTGGGACAGCCAGTAGAAACTGATTTTGCTGGCAGTCCGCAATATCCCAGAAAAGTTTAAGCTCTGCCTTTCCTTTTCTCACCCCTCTACACCTAAATTCATGGTAACTGTATTGCATGGTATTTTAGCTTATGCCAACAAAAGCTGTACCTCAGCCACAACAAATACAGAAACATTAACTGCCTTCCAGGGAGGGTCAGACATTCGAATCATTTTAACACACTGTACAAATATTTCAGTGAAAGCAGATGATAAAGAAGTGCATCTGTACATTACGCTACAAAGTCAGATTTGAAAGATTCCCCCCAGATTACAAAAAAGAGAAAGAACACACCTATTTCTTTCATTGGTATCCCTGTCGCTTGCTCTCAGTTTGAATACTTTTGAGACAGAACCACTCTGCTCCTTACAAAAGCACTGAATACTAAAATAATTTTACTGGTACAGCCCATTAAACACTTTGATACATCCTGTTGCATTAAGACAACTCTTTAATAACTCCACACACTTTTTTACCCACTAGTAAAATTGCAGGGCAAGCCTGTTCTCACAATTTGTGGACACACAGCCAGGCACACAGCCACCTCCAGCACACTTCTATCCAAGGAGCTTTGGTAGCCACTGGCTATTCAGTAAAATACATGCCTAGAGTCTATTAATTGCGTTCAAATTTTCTCTTATTATAGAAATACAAGCAGTAATCAGGCTGAGCTTACTATTTGCTGAGAGAAGTGCTAGAGGAAAAAAAAATTACAATTAGCAAACAGACTTCACAGAAAACCACCCATGTACAATGCATCTGAAAACGCTGCCTACTCACTCACACCAACATTTAAATACAAAAGTTATGATAAAACTTTAAGTGCCCAGCTGTACAGATTATAAAACCCCACACATCTCAGTGGAGTGGTACCTCCATAACATGTTGCTGCAGCTGTAAATCTCTATTTGAAAGTGGGGACTGAGTCAGGATGGCGGGATCACAATTTGCCCATCAGCAAAGTGTGAAAGACAAAATTCCTACCGGACTGGAATGAAGTCAGAAACATAACTCCCCCACCTTCCTCATCCAAACTTCAGGGGTGGCAGCACACTCCACGACGCTGCAAACGCGGGGCAGAGCGCCCCAGGCACAGCCTGCAGACTGACAGCGGTTCCTCCGCTCGCCCTCACAGTGCGAGAGGTCCCGGAGGGGGCTCAGGAGGTGGGCGGGGGGCAATAAAATACAGAAATATTGAGGGCAGGCTCTGAGGCTCCCGACACGCTCCCGGGTATCGACCATGAGAGGCTCCCCGGGGCCCGATCCGGCGAGGTGTTACCAGCGGGGCGAGTTCAGCTGGCTCGGGCTGCCAAGGAGCCTCCCCCCCAGCTCCCTTGCCGGCGTTACTGTCGGCGGGCGGGCATTTCGGCCCCGAGAAACTTGCACACCCAGCACCCGGTGAGCCACGGCGCTCCCGCAGCCCCTCCCGCCCCAGGAAACCAGGCGGCAGCGGGGGAACGGCAGCCCCCTCCCGTGGGTGCCCCCAGCCGGCACCCCCGCGTGTCCCAGGGCAGCGGGAGGGCGGTGTGCTGCCAAGCCGGAGCCGGCACCCCTGGCAGGGGACGGGACCCTCGGCAGCGCTGGCCGAGGCACTGCTACAGGGGGCACCGAGGAGGCGCCCCGGCCCTTTACCTGCCGGCGGCTGCAGCAGGCTCCCGCGGCGGCGGCTCCCCGGGGACGGACCGAGCTGGCGGCGAGCGGCTCCCGGCGGCGCTGGGCTCCCACTGCCGTGCGCGCCCTGTGCCCGGCAGCCGCGGAGCCCGGA
>VWYH01010568.1:148420-357869 GCA_013399365.1 Pampusana beccarii
CCCGCCCGCCCGCTCGCCTCGGCCCGGCCCCGGCGGCTGGGCGCGCCGCTGCCCCGCTCTCGTCTGCCGCGTCCCTCGCCCGAAAACTTCCCGGGTGCTCTCAGCGGAGGCGCCAAAGGCAGCCAGGGGACAGCCCCCTGCACAGCGTGCCCGGAGACTGCTCGGCGGTTCGGGGGTCCGGCAGCCCTGGAAAGGTGGCCCAGGGGGGCAGCCACCCTGGGACCCTGCCCCGCCGGGGGTTGAGTCTTGCCCCGCCGAGCTCGCAGGAGGCACCGGAGGAAGGAGAACTGCACGCTGCTCGACTCCAGCGTGGCCCTCGTAACACCTGGTGGGCTTCTGATGCACCGGGGATGACTTGGGGTGCAAAAGAAAGAGACCAGGAGGGTGAGAGGTCACTTGTTGACCAGTGTACTAGTGAGAGCTGCCTAAATGCATTTGGAGATCTGTCAGAGAAACTTCAAACAAAGAATGATACTGCGGGATTGGAAAGCCTTTCAAAATGCATACCGAACCAAGAGCCCGCATTTGTGACAGGGGAAGAGCCAACTCTCCAAAGCTTGGTTTCCTAAGGAAATATGGCTTCTATAGTTGTGTCCTCTGTGTCTGCCAGTAACTTCTGAGCCAGTTAAACAATTTCAATTAAGTTGGACAACAACAAAATCCAGAAAAATAAATAACTGTAGAAGAGGTCGTCTCTTTTACTGCTCTTGCACATAGGATGACTGTATCCCAAGTCCAACACCATCCGACAGACACCAGGGAATCCACGGGGGCGTTCAACTCATCTGTCCCCTAGGGAAATCACACTTTGCTGGTCCTAATGCTCCCAAAAGCATGTGCTGGGTTGGAGGGAAAGAAACTGAGGGAGGAAAAAGTGTGCAGAATTAATGCTATTACTCTCAGTAACAATCAATAGCTCAGGAGCAGGTGTGTTAGTAAATTGGACATTGCACTCACATAGCACTAAAGAATTTGCAGTCCTGCCAGGGCCAGATCCTCCAGTGGTCCTATGCAGATGTGTCCTTGAGCTGATAAGAAGTCCTGCTTATTTCATGATGTTCTACATGTTGGGGGATGTGGATCCAGACTCTCAAAGCCTATTAGAAGAACCAGAGACAACACTGATGTCTAACAGTGCAGTGCAAAGGAAAAAAGATGTGCCAGCGTCTCTGTATAAATATCTCTGCTAATGCCTCATATATCTGGTAATGAACAGTTACAAGGCTCCCCAGGTGCAGCTATTTGTTGGCGTTGGCTTTCTTTTTTTCCTAATGTGATATAAAAATAGGGAGATGCACATAGAATTTAACAGTTATGGTCCCAAATCAATTTCTGTGTACTAGCAAAACTGGATTCACAACCAGCTCATATTTGTAACATATCTTTTGTGACAGTCTATTGCTTAAGACAGGCAATCATTTCAAGGTCTGATATTTTCTTGTAATGTTTGGGACCATGTTTTTCCATTTCTGTTTCACTATTCATTTATTTGTGTCACAGCATGATCCTACCTCTTCTTGGTCTTTGTGGCAGAGTAGGGGATTTCCATTTCTTTATTAGACACAGTTTGAGACGAGGTAATAGCCTTGTTCGTCGTTTGATTCCTTTGCAAAGGACTCAGAGTGCTATTTTCCAGAAGGCTGACTTGTCATACCCCCGGAGCAGCAGATCATGGTTCTCTCAGGCAGAGAATACATTTGTGCTCTGCAAACCTGTCAAACTGGGCTCTCTTGGTCCTCCCTCTGCACTCCCCCATAACAATCTCATACATTTACCCCTGCACTGTCACGGGACCATTTCAGGACCCCACACATCAGGCAGTTTTGCTGTGTATCTGGTAAATAAACCATGAAAATTTGTGCGTATCTGCCTAGCCACCTGACTCCTACCCCTGTTATGTGGCCTAATGCACAGATCTCATGCAGAGGGTTTCTAGGAAACCGAGTGGCCTTAGTCCTGCCCAAAACATCACAGTTTTAAACAGCTACGGATTCTATAGACAAGATCCTTTCCTCATCAGGGACATGCTTGGCATATTTCCAACAACTAACTCCCACCCCCCTCCAGTGACATAATTATTCTGATATTTTGGAAAAAAGCACAGGGCAATGTATCGTAAGACTTGTATGTGTTTTCTGTTTTCCATCCTGATTCTATGAAAGTGTTTTGTAAATGAACAAAAGTCAACTATATGTGACCCCAGCTTTCAAATCTTCCACATGCTCGCATAGACACAATAGTGCTCTTACATGCTCAACTGTGCAATTTAAGGGGCCACTATTGAAAATGAGCTTCCCGAGTTTATAGTGCTTTCACTGTCATGAAGGAACTGCTTTGTGAATCCCAGCCAGCACTGAACTGAGTTTTGCATTTAAAGCTGGGGTTTACATTCTTTGTTACGTGTAAAGGATGTAGTATATCCTCTATGAACTTAAAGCATAACAGTAACCTTGGATAAAACCGATTTTACCATAAACTTGTGAGAGGGCTGTTTTACTTGTTTTCTGATGAATACATCACTGAAATGAAATCAGAACATGGAAGTAATTCCATGGTTTAGCCCAAAACACTAAAGCCACTTTCCCCTGTTTCAGAAGTGCCTAGATCTGCAGCCCTCCCACTGTCTGAAGGGTCTGTCCCTTGAATATTACATCATACGCATCATAATCTGAATAGTCTCTCCGTTACATGTTTGATAGGCTTGAGTCTTCAGAAGCAGAAACTGCAATGTTGGGAAGCCGTGAACAAATCAGGGCAGATTCCTCACTGGTGTAACTGGATGGATTTTGAGATAATTGAATTTCAAGCCATACAGCTAACCCATTACTTACGAACCTTTTCCTGTCTGTGCTTCACATCTGAGTTCTCAACTTCACAGTTTCCCTGTTGCTTCCTTCCCTGGCCTCCCCACCTTTCCTCCCACTTCCCTTGCCTTCAGGCTGCTCCCTTTCTTTTCCTATTATTTTATCTCAGTAGTTCTCCTAGTGTTTTTCACAATTTGCTGTGAAGGCAGATAAAGCAGGAATCCAACCACAATCCAGCTTGGCTGTGGTTCCTGGAGCTGGACTGACAGCCAGCCCAGCTCATTGCCTAGGCAGATGGGCAGAAGGAAACTCTCTGGCATCTGCATGCTGGAACCTGAGTCCCAGCCTATTTCCAGATAACCATGGCACATTCCAGGAGCAATCTGTGCTCAGTAGAAATCACACAGTGTTATTAACTCCTCCATGAGACTGAATGGCACTTCTGAGAGCGCAAAACAAACAAGGTCTTAGCCACAAAGAGCTTAAGATGACAAACTGACTGTCTGAACCTGATCACCTGCTCCCAGATAAATACAGCAAAGTAAGTGATCTTGTTTTTCCGAAATGTCAGGCACTTGTAGCGCTGACTGAAGTTACACTGATCAGTATGCTCGCTCATCTGCTCTCAGACTGCTTTCCCAGGGCCCCTCCATCAGGCCTGGGAAAACAGCATGAGGGGCCAGTTGATGTACTGGTAGGGAGAGGTTTGTTCAAGCCTCATTATTAAAATCATAATTAAAACCTTGCCAGTGTATTTTTCAACCCAGTTTTGCTTTCCCAGGCTCAGCTGGGAAAACTGAAGCTAAATTGTTTATGAGTTGGTTTCTTTGTCAATATCAGCATTTCCCAATCATTTTCATCCAAGCAACAACTAACGTTTCGGAGAAGAAAAAAATCACAGGCCCTCATCCAGCTTTGCCATGGTAATTTTATTTGTTAAATAAAAAAATAAGCTGCATTTTGAATATTCATTTACAGATTTATTTTTCCCAACTCTCTTTCCGTATTTACTTGATCACATTATAACATACATGCATGTTTTTCAGAAGTGAAAAAGCATGTTTTGTCATAATTTCACATGTGACCTTCTTAGGTGTCTAAGACCCACAGACCACAAGATGGGAAACAGGCTTCCTGGGAAAAAGACATGCTCTTCTTAAGAATATCCAATCCAAAAACAACACTTCATGCCCATTGAGATACTCAAATAAGTAGACATAATTTTCTGAAATGCTTTCCTGCCCACCTGCCTCCTTCCCCGTCTTTGAAGTTGCAAGATTACACAAAAGAACTGGCAGTGGTGCCTAAACCCCAAACTTCAGAAGCAACATTTGAATGAACTCTTGGACTCTGCCCAGAAAAATCTCAGTAAAGAGAATTCTTTGTAGTAATTTTAATATTCAGCATTGAAGGGATCCTTTTAAAGCAAAATGAACATGTTTAAGATGATAGCCACCTCCACTGCTAACAACAGGTAAAGCTGTATATTACCGAACTGAAATTAAAAAGAAAATATCCTGTTTGCTTTTTTTTCCTTGAGTTTCCTAAAAATGAAGCTTATGCCAGAATCCCAAGATTTCCAACTGCATGTCCTTTGAAAACGTTCTCAACACTCATATTTCCTCTGAAATTTGCAGCTGAGCTTTTGCTGTACTTCTTGAACACTACATGGAAACGAACTTTGCTTCCCACAATCTTTTAATAATTTCCTCTAAGGACAAGAAAAATGGAGGCTCCCATTGTGCCAGAAACCCTGCAGTCCCTTTCCCCTACATGTTTAAATATGGTAATAAAGACAAATACAGAGAAACACTTGTCCCCATTTACAAATAGGAAATTGGGGCACGAAGCACGAGTGGTGAAGTACTGGAGGTCTGCGGTAGCTCCAGGACATGAGCTAGGAGATCCTGGATCCCAGACAAGTGCCTTACTCATCCTAACATCTCCCCTCAAATGTTTTGATGCTTCTTGGCATTTGCATTTCTCTTATAACACAACGGGAAGAGGCTCAAATGCACTTTTAAAACTCCATCTGACACTAAAATCCTGAAGCTATTTTTATTCTCGTAAGATATTACAAAGCACCTTTCTACTATTTNATAGCTTCAGGGGTTATTTTTACTCGAGATGTTCCAATTAAATAACACTTTATTGGACAGTTAGAGTTCTTCATTATTTTTCTGACAAAGATGTGGTACACAGTTCACAGGCGTCTACAGAGAAAAGCAGTAACTGCCAGGGGGCAGATGGAAGTGTTGAAAACTTCCCTTCTGACAACAGTTAGATGGTCACCCTGCAATTTGTTTCAACACAGCCAGTTGTGTTGCCATAACTTGTTAAACATCTGCTAAAAACATATGGAATCCTCCTGGGGGATGTAACCTGATGCCATTCATCAAACTGTTTCGCTGCTTCCCTTCTCCCCAAGCGGCTCCCTCCAGAGAGCCAACTGAAGCAAAGGATCCTAAAGTCTGTATGTAGAAAAGGATCCCTAGCCAGAAAAGTGATGATAGCTCCCCTTGAACCTGGAAGAAACTCCTATCCAAGCAAATTCTTCTGAAGCACATGTAACAAGGTTAAGGAGAAAAACACAACAGCACATCATCATAACTCCAAATTAGTCATCCCACTGGGCCCTTAGGTGAAAGGAGGTATCATGGTGTCCTACAGCAAAACTGTTCCCTGCACTGCTGGTTTACATGGGCACTGCAAAGTTAGCTAGGAGACTACTGAAATTGTGACTTTTGGTATGGGAGGACCTAAAGTTTTTCCTGGTATCACATAAAACAGAATTCTATTAAATCCAGAAAGCTGGACTGTCTGCTGTCTGAACACTGGGGTAAACACTCGTGGCTGTGTAAAATGACCGAAGAAGGCTGTAAAATGCAAACACATTGTCAATGATGTGCAGCACTACCACTGGCAATCAATTTGCGTGGTGTAAAGGTTGCTGGACAGCACACATGACCCCAGAATTTTTCATGATCAAATTCAGTGCCCTAAGAGGGGTGTAGCTTTAAAGATCTGAACTGACCTCCAGTGACAGATGGAGATGTCATATGCTAACAAGTCCATGGAGCAACGAGTGGATGATGATGCTACTATAACCTCATAGGGATAGCTGTCGAAAAGTACACCACTTTCTTTTGTTTCCAGAAGCTTCTCTGTTTTTTCTGTTATGCTGCTTTCTTTAATAAAAGATAGTACTTCTCTGCAGACCTCTTTTCACTTGTCATTCACCCCCCATCCAAGCATACACACAGCCAGGGCAGAATCAAAACTACGCAAGCTTTGCTTCTTTTTCCTCAGTCTCAAGAGTCCTTCTGTGCGTGTCTGTGTAGGGCTGCCCTGCTCTGCTGTCAACAAAAGGGAGCTTGTAAGTGAACAGAGCATCCATGCTTGGTATAGGAGCTGTGAAATTGCTGAATGCTGCACGGTGGGATTGGGGCAGACTTGGTGCTAGGTTAAGATCGGTTATTTTTAAAAATGTAGGAATAAAATGAATGGCCCTTGTGAACCCTTCACCAGACACTAATTAATCAGCCTCCCGTTTTTACAGCTGAGAGCAAATGAATGCCACGAATATGCAGTGATTTCCCCAAGTGGGCATGAAGATTAGAATTTAGGTCTCCTATGTGTGATCAAACCACAACTGCATCTCTATCAGCTACTTCAAACATGAGGTTGCTTTACCTGAAGACGAAAACCCTTTTGTTGCCTGGACACTCATTATTGTGAAGCAAATATGGTTCTTTTACAACTTAAAAATATGGATTCTTGTAGGCCACTGTGGAACACAGGTTGGAACTATGTGAGTCCGTTATCTGATTGATTCCCGCTGTGAATGTTTTAAACAATATTGTGAGTTACTAGCTGCTGTTTCCTATCAGGAAGAGATAAACTGTGGATTTATTAAAGGTTGGAGCCAGCTTCACTGCTGGTTGTACTAGACTGACTTCAATGAAATAATGCCAAGGGCACATTTTCTTAGCTATGTAGCCCTTAGCCACCTACTGAGATTAACTTATTGTATATACATCACAAAAGCTTGCAAAGCAAGAAAAAAGAAGCATTTCCTTGTTTCCTGTTTTTCTGAGCTCCCTTCAGAGAAGGATCAAGAATCTAGATTATGTTTGAAAGATCCTCGAGACATTCTTCCAGTCTACTAGAAGGTTCAATCCAGCAAACCCTCGAAACCTGAGAAGTATAGAAAGCCTGGTAAGAGCTTTGAATCTTCCTGCTCTTTGCTCTTTCTGTAACCAGCCACTCTGTGCAGCCTTTCATGCCATGTTTTGGCACTTGTGATCCTGGCTGTGGTAACAAATTGCAGAAGTGGCTGTGAAAGTTGAAGACATTAAGAAGAAAATGTTAACTGGACTTTTCTGAAATAGTGAAAAATACAGCTGAGTCAAGACTAAGGAGTTTAGAGGGGAACAGGAGTTTGCCCAAACCACTTCTGCAGCACTGCTTTTAAGGCAGTTTCAGTTGCTCTGGTAGAGGTGCAGAGGGGAATAAGCAATGCAAGCACTCAGGTGAACTCCTTCTGTGCAGCCTGCAATCCAGTCGGCACATTTCCATCTTCTTCCTTCTCAGTACGTCTCACAGCCTCTCTCCTGCTTTCATCTCTTCTCTAGACTCGTTTTCTCTGTCTCCAGCTCTGTTGTGTTCTCTGTAGGACTTTCGCTTTAGTTCTTTCACCCATGTAACCCTGTGATAACCCCTCACTCATTCGCTATCAGGTCTCTGTGTTGTCTTCCAGGTGATCTCATTTCAGTCCCACAGATAAGCACACAAAGCAGAGAGTAAATAGGGAAAGGAGGATCAGAGACAGACAAAAGGGGCTTTTCACTTTAACCTGGCAGAATGGGGGAAAATACCTCTGTTGCAAGCAGAAGCAATGGCATGTTAGAAAGGATGAGAATGGGAACTCTGTCTTTCTTGGAAACTGCCCCTGAAATGAAGCAATAGTTTTAGGAAGCCTGGAATATTGATAGAGCAGCTGGTCTCCTTCCAACTGGGATTTGCTGTGTTCCAGGGCTATAATCAGGCAGGGAATTTGCCAACCAAGGCTGTTTTCAATGTGCCAGGGAGCAGCCGTCCCTTCACCTGAACTAGGAATGGCTCCACTGATGTGCAGCATGTGTGCGAGTCACTGAAGAGCCTTCACCCTTCATCCATCAGAGAAGTGCAATTGCATGTGCAGCAGGATCAGTGGAGGCAAGGGGATGGCAAGCTATTAAGAACGAAGCTTAATGGCCCCTTGAGAGCACTGGGAGTGGGGAAACAACATAAAATTTAAAAAAAATCTTCACCTGAATTTTAATCACACCCAAGGGAAGACATGAGATTTAATACAAAACATTACACAGCTGCTTTGCTACACGAGATTAACTTCATGTAACAGGATGAATAAAAATATTCCCACTCCAACTTTCTGAAACATTCTGCCCTGAGGCAGTGAGAGAAATGGCACAGAATGCAGAATGAGGCAGGGCGATGAGCTAGAGATGCTTTTAAGCTCCGTGCAAGTCACCCATCCAAAGCCGGGCTCTGACACAAATCTCCTTCAGCGTCTGAAATTAATAATTCATCCTTAGCTGGGCGATCATTACAAGATCTCCTTTTGTAGACAGACAGTCAGAGAGAACAAATGTAAGAGTTAATGCTGGCTGGCAATACTATGAATTTTTGAAAGCAACAGGCTATGACAGCACTTGTTAGGTTCTCCTAGTGCTATGCTTGGAGCCTGGGCATCTGCAAAAGGCTGTAAATGTGCACGTATGAGGAGTGACCCACTTCTGCAAGCAGAAGTTGGAACGCCTCCCAGATGCACACATGACGTTTTGGCAACACAGAGAGAAAGAAGTTCAAGGAAACTAGGAAAAGAGTTCAGAAGAGGAGTGTGAACGAAAATACCAAGGCAGCAAAACATCTAGTTCTGAACTCTTTGTAATTAGTCATCCAAGATGAGCCACTATCAAGGTCACAAGAGATCTTTGTTGTAGAAATGAGGCAACTCCCCTCAGTCACCAGGAGAATTTGTAAGCTCACATAGCAGCCTGTCAAAGTCAGCAGGGACTTAGTAATAAATTGATTTACAAGAATATCAGCTGGAGATATAACCTTTTTACTTTTCAAGCAGTAGAATAAATGCATGTCCCTTGACAAGTACTTTCCCTGGTAACCCCATCAACCATTTGTGAAGGAAAAGTGGTATTTCCTTTGTGCTCAGCATGACAGGCAGTGTGCAATTCACAAAATACACCTCCACCCATGATCAACAAATTCTAAAATTATTTCCTATTCCTGAAAAAATTGTCAGAAACATCCAACTGATCATTGTGCACATTTTGCACTTCTCTTTTTGGGGCAGCAGGTCCGTTAGGTCCTGGAAATCAAGCAGCTTCTACCACTGACTAGGCCTTGGAAAATAAATCCGGATCTCAGTAATTGCTATGAGTCAGATGTGATTTTTTTCTTTTATGCCAGATGAGAATTCACAACTTCAGCATGGTGCCAGCCACAGAAATAAGCAAACCGGAGAGTTGCGCGGGACAGCAGTGTGCTCAGGGACAGCAGCTGCTCAGAGGTCAGGGTTATTCGGAACAGATGCAGCAGTCTCTTACCTGCTCCCTCTCAGATGTCTGGCAGCAGTAGCTGTAGCAATCCCAATTCCCCAGTGCCCTCCTCTTCAGCCTGAAATTACATTTGCACCCCTTCCCACCACTCTTCTCTTGCCTGTGGAAAAAGCAGTCTTGCACCAGTCCTTCATCTTGGGGACTGAAAAATTCAACTTTGCCTATGCTGTTGAGAAGCCTTGAGTCATCCCCAGGCACTGGTGACGCTCTGCAGCTGGAGGTGTTCTGAGCGCGATGGAAATTGAGATACATGGTCATAAAGCAGCTAGTGACAAGTCTTAGAGGGAAATAAAAAGGTGTTATCTTTAGTATCCAGGCCAAATGCCAGTTCCAGCTAAGATAACAGACATTCTACTGACTTCCTGCAATTTTCCTTCAGTGAAATATTATCCTCTTTACTTCCTGTCAGAGTGTCATTTAACACTGCTTTGCCAGTCTACTGTGATTCACTCAAAGGAAGCTGCATTTCAGTAAAGAATAAAGTAACTCCACTGCGTTAGAGATGCATCAAAACTGTGAGATTCAGAATGAGATTTATACACATATTCAGGTGGCTGCATGAATTCAGTTGTCTGGTTTAATTATGGTCAGTGAAATTAGCAGTAATCCTTCGTCATAGGAAAAAAACCCAAACCGGTTAAATATGTGGATGACATGAGCACTCCTGTCTGTATCTGGAGAGCAGATATTACTAACATCTTTCTTCAGAACAATAGCAAGACCTTCTTCCTATAGCACTCTGATCTCGGATTCCAGCGGCCACTAATCCTACCACCTGGAAACAGCTGCTGCTCCCATAGACTGCACTGAGTGCTCTCCAAACGGCAGGTACCACCCAGTTTCCACTGTCTTTCATCATGACAGCTACCTGGGCCGTATCTACACCAACATTTGCTGTGCATACTGCAGTTCTGCCCAAACAACGCCTTGCAGATATCGTCAGGTGATACAAATGTTTTCTCATAACAGATTGCTTGAACCCAAGATAAAACTACACCAAAGCAATTTATCCCTAACTGTATATTTGCACTGGAATATGCCAGTGTGCTTGAGGACGATGGAACAGCTCCCAAAAGAGGCAGGAGAAACTGTTGTTTTTCTCTTCACAGTGGGTTTCCTCATCAATCAGCCATGTTCCTTAAAGCTTGCTTCCCTTAGCGGGATCACTATAAAGGGCAATTATGAAGGAGGAAAAGAAGAACAGTCTTATGACTTGCCATCTTCCAGGATTTGTGCTGAAGACTAATTGAATCCATAGCTTTAATGAGGCTGAGTCCTCACTGAATGGGTGACCAACATCTTCACAGTCTAGTGTGACTTTACGATAACAAGACATTCTCCCTACACATATAAGGCCATGTCTTTCACAGGAGCATTAGCATTATTGAGCACAAACCACTGGCCAAGGAGGAATGGCACAGCTGTTTACTGAAATTCAGGTAGTGCCAGAGCCTCAGGATCTGTAAGGCCAGCCCTGCTGCAGCTAATAGGCAATTTCTCCATCAAGTGTCACACTGTTCACATGTTTGTGCTTCTCCCTTTCCTCCCGGAGTGCCGATGATGGTGTTGATGGAGGTGGGACTGCAGCCAGCTGTCCTCTGATATGAGGTGTGCCAGGCAGTGGGATACTGCTCTCAGCTCCAGAAGCTGTCAAAGCCATCATGGATTTATATTCTGTGGAAGTAATTAGGGGCTCCCCGTTGCTCCTCCACTCGCCTCCCATTTGTAGGGCAATCACATCAGACTGGAGTCGTGCTCAGTCAACACTGCCAGCCTCCCCTGAAGCCAGTGGGGACTATTAAGAGAGGTTACTGGGGCAGATGGAATATTCCCCACTAGAATGCACATGCAGAGCTATAGATTTTGCCCTTGAACATAGCCTGTGGCAATTTCCAGCAGATAAATGAAAGCTGCTATTCTCATTGATTTTTTTTAATAATTATTTGCGTCACCTCTTGCTTCTAGTCATAGAGATCCCATCTCCAGCCTGTGGTAGAGGCACTCATTTGTTTTTCTTTTTATCTTCCCTGTTTGCCTGATTTTTTCCATTCACTGTCTCACTCTCTCCACATCCAGCGCTAGGATAGAGAGCCTTTGTGCTAAGAGAGTCTGGAAGGAGAGCTGCTGCTGCTCACCAGACTCCTTTTGATAAGGCCTGCAAGGAGAAGGGACTGGCTCTGAAATGGTGAAGCGATTTTCTTCAGCTGGCTTTGGTCCTTCCTCACCACCAACAAACTGGACAAGGAGCTCAGAGACACAGCCTGAGCTCATTTATGTTCCTGCATCAGGCAAAAGCCTTTACGATGCAGTGAGTTTCTTGGGCAGTGGGCTTCCCACTGTCACGGGAGGCTCACTGGGGGATCGGGACCCCAGAGTTTTGCCAGGATGAAAAGCCAAGCTCTCACAGTTTCCTGCCTAATAGCAGATCCCTCTGGCAGAGTCCCTGCCCTCCCCCCCGGGTGAACTGCCACTGACCCAGTGAATTCAATTAGTATGGTTCTTCCTTTATCAAACAAACCCCACATGGCCCAAACCAAACATGGTGTATTCGAAAACAAATGGATTGAAACGGCCCTAATCTGCTCAGACACTGTCCTTTGCACATGTTCCTTCTGATTCAGCCTACCCACAAATACAATCAGGGAATCATCAGGATCCCATCTGGTTTGCAAGAGGAGAAGGGAGTCTGACACCCTGCAGAACAGAGAGTATCAGTGCTTGGGGCCTGTATCAAACAGATCATTACAGTGCCCTGACAATGCTTTTTGGGCCAGTTTTCTACTGCCTCCACTGTGGAGCCCTTAGGGAAACTGGGAGAGTACCTGGGAGTCCTAGGGAAGAAAGCTTGTGTGACCTTGACTCTTATAATTTTCCTCACGCACAGTGATGCACAGTACGACTGCATGCAGCCCGGACAAACCACACTAGCTAAAGCACTTCTGTAAGCCACCACAGCAGAAACCATTGAACCTTGCCTGGAGGTCTCTGAATCACTTCAGCCACTCCATATATGAAGATTTTGCCCTTATACCACAGGAAAGTCATCAGCTCTCCCATTTATGGGGTCCACTGATCAGTTACATCTGTCCTAGGACGCATGCCAGCAAGAAATCCTACGTCAAAGGGGGATTCTCTACCTGACTTGCCCAAAGGAAAAACATGTCTACGGTGAGGAGAAGGGAGCCATCTTGCTACCACATCAGCACAGCCACAGATGCTGCACCTGCAGTTGCCATCATGGATGCAACAGACTCATTTGGGAACCCTCCGCTAACGCTCTTCACCAAGCAGTGAGTCGAGGTTGTCAGAAATTGCTGGACACTCCTGACATCTACTCAGACACGTCTCTCATGCCCCATCTTCTCTTAATCAGCGGAGAATGGGCACGACCGTGCCGGATGCGGGACACAGAAGACAGCCAGAGGGGGTGGCCCTACCCAACAGGCCCCAGCAGAAAAGTGCTGGGGAGCAGTGGAAAAGGCCAAACACTCAGAGATCCCGGGTCCCTTTTGCTTTGGGGCGCAGGTGGGGAATGACGTAAGTCAGTCAGCACATCTTAGGTAGAGTTTCTGGTGGTTCACGAGAAAAGCCTGGTAAAAGAAGACTGGAGACCGCACAGGTGCGAGAGGGCTTGAACAACACTGCCGGAAGGTCTGGGGGATTGGTGCCTCACCTGAAGACAGGTCTTGTGTAGTACACTGAGGACATGCTCAAGAGGTACCCCGGGAACACGTACAGGAATTTCAAGCCAGGGCTACCAGCTGGGTACCCATCAGGACTGCACAGCCCGTTCCAAAAGGCTTCCTCCGTGTGATAATTCAGACAGCAGGGCATTCAAGCCGAGTGTCCTGTGGCAATGCCCACTGAGGCTAGTCTCTCCTAACACGATGGGCAGTGGCTTCTCATTCAGCCTTATCCCTCTTTGTGGTAATCTATAATAACAGCAGGAAGGAGGCCAGATCCAGGGGCAAGCATTCATTCCAGGAAGATTCAAAGCCAGTGAATCTATTCCCTTTATACAGCCTTCATACATACGTTTTCAGTGTATAACATTTGTCTCAGTTGAGTTTAACAAAACTGTGAAAAAATAAATCCTGTGAAACTAGACCAGAGATCATAGCAGAACACATTTGAAGAAACTGCTGAAAAACAAAAATTAGAAGTGAATATGGTTTTTGTTCCAGGATGCCTGAAATATAAGGCAGGACACACATGTTCCTGAATGTTGGATGTGAATTACCCCACTGGAACCAGTAGTCCGCACTCCAAAATTCTGAGATGAGCCATTCTTTTGAGCTACTTCCTTTGTTTCAAAAGCCCTTGACAGATTTTCCATATTCTCTAAAATTCTGGACATTATATACACATTATATACACCTTTTTTTTTTTTTTTTCCTGTCAAAAGAACCCCAAGAAGATAAAGGGCAAAAAACAAAGAGGAACTTCTGTTGCACTGCCCAGTTACATTCAAAGTAAAGAACCGCCAGAAGTTGTTGTGAAGCTAGACTCTGCACCAGTGGCAGGGTGCTCCATGGGAGCACTGATGCGCAGATTTCTGGACCTCTTCTTCTTTTTCCCTGAGAACACAACACTCCCTGAAGAGCACTCACACAAAAATGCAGCTGCCTCAGTGGGAACAACCTAAAATATACCTGAGGGGACTTCTGGAAAGGCCTCCTAAGGGAGATGGAGAAAGCGGTAAAATCAGCAGTACAAGTGCACCAAGCACAACAGAATTCACTGGGAAAATATATTCATCTGGCTCTACAGATTTTGAGATTTGAGAAATTCAGAAGAATGCTTGAAGTTGCTCATTTAAATTTTGTTACCCAGAATGCACTTCCAACTCATTTATTTCCCACAGGCACCAACATCAAAGCTGTGGAAACAAGCTATCTTTGCATGAAGGTTTTTCTTTTTAATTAAACATTATAAACTAAGGCCAGGAATTTCTTCTTCTTTCACAGCTGGAGAAAGCATAAAGGGAGAAGCAAGGGTAGAGAAACAGAATCCATCAGTCACTGCACAGAGAGATCGCTTGGCCGTGGATGCTTTACAATTGCCTTCTAACTGCTTGGCTCATTCCTGTAACATATGGTGTAGCATGGAAAACCCACCTATAGCCCAAAGGTCACTATGCCACCTGCAGACCCCAGACAACATGCAGCCTTGCACAAATACACATGGAAGTAATTAGGGAGGCAAGGGAGCTGGGATTTGAAGCGGAACCCCCTCAAGTCTGCCGCATTAATCCTTCCAGCTGAGCTGGAGAAGAAGTCTGAATTCCCAGGAGTCTGATTGCCACAGCTTGTAGCTCAGGGTGGAAAAAAAAGTTATTTACTGTTTCCTTGCCAGCAACATGCCATTGCATTTGTGGGGTTTGGGTTGAGAGAAGAGCATAAAGGAGTTCCAAAGGGGCCAGGTTCGCTTCCCTCATTACCTGCAGAGCCATGGCCTGGCAGGCTGCTTTCTCTTGCCAGGGTTGCTCTTCCACATGCATTCAGTTTAGAAATTACATTTGGGTTGCTCTTCTTACGAATTTACAGTTAAAGGCAACAAAGTCTTTGGGACTAACATGGTAGATGCCAGTGTGTGGATAAAGGGGATGCAGAGTGACATGGAGTTTGGATTAATCTCTTCCTTATAATGTTGCGTCCCCTAGAAGTCTTAAATTGTGGACTGTGACCCCCTTCCCTGCATTACACTGGTCAGAACAAGTTCCCCTTACCTCAAAGATCTTACAGCTGAGATGCAGGAGATACAAAAGGTGAGCATGATACAGCATGACAAGGAAATCATGGAGGTTAGAGAGTGGATTGAAAACTGGCTAAAATGAAACGGGGTTGAAAAAGAAAGGTGAGATGATAAATGTACCCACCAGGGCTCCAGGGTTTAAATGCCACTGAGTCTGGGCTTTTTTTCGCAGTAGATCCAAACACCTGTGATCATTTTACCACGTTTACTTTGAGGCAACTTGGAAAAAGTTTGCCAGTCATCATTTCCTTCATGATACTGGCATATTCGTCTTGTTTCCACCCTACTTTGCTCCACTGGGTTCATAATCTCTTGCACACAGTTTCCTGTGCTTTTTCTTTCAAAGGTTCACTGCTCAGGCCACTCCTCACACAAAATTACGATTCCACTTAATGAAAATATCACTTAGCAACCAGGGAGGATGGCTCTGGTAATGTTGAAGTAGATAGAAAAAAACCAAACCAAACCAAACCAAACCAAACCAAACCAAACCAAACCAAACCAAACCAAACCAAACCAAACCAAACCAAACCAAACCAAACCAAACCAAACCAAACCAAACCAAACCAAACCAAACCAAACCAAACCAAACCAAACCAAACCAAACCAAACCAAACCAAACCAAACCAAACCAAACCAAACCAAACCAAACCAAACCAAACCAAACCAAACCAAACCAAACCAAACCAAACCAAACCAAACCAAACCAAACCAAACCAAACCAAACCAAACCAAACCAAACCAAACCAAACCAAACCAAACCAAACCAAACCAAACCAACAACAACAACAATAAAAATGACAGGCAAACAAACAAACCACACAGAAACCTTGTGACCAAGACTTCACCTCAGTCCCAGGGCCAGCTTCTCAGCTCCAGAGTGCTTCTTTGCCATGCACTACTTTGGGACAGGACTTAGAGGCAGGAAGGAATTTTTCCCCAGCAAACAGAGGAGGGACAGGACAAATGCAGGTCACCTTTCCTGGGGCTTGTACAGCCATCAACGTACTTCTGGTGGCTGGAGATCTAATATACACAGCATTGATGTACTGGGGCAGGAGGAAGCTACAGGGGTGACCCCTGTGGGAAGAGGTCAGGGCTACCCCATGTCCCACACAACCGGCTGCAGCCAGCTCCACCACAGACCCACTGCAGGACACAGCTGAGCCCATCAGCCACATCGGTGGCATCTCTGTGAAAATGTATTTCAGACAGGGCAGAAAATGCCACAGAGGGAGAGGAGGGAGCAAAAAGAGTGAGAAAGAGCAGAGGGAACACCAGGGTTAGAGGAGGAGGAAGAGGAAGAGGAGGTGGAGGAGGACAAGCTTCATGGCACCAGAGCAAATATTTCCTACAGCCCACGGGAGAGTCCACACACCAGCCACACAGCAGCAGATTTTCCTGACAGGAACTACAGCCCACGGCGAACCCACACCAGAGCACAGGAAAAGTATGAGAGGGAAATGAGTAGCAGAGAAAAACTACCATGTGCTGACCGTAACTCCTCATGACCATAGCCTGGGGAGGGTGGAGGAATCTGGAATGAAGGAGAGAAGTTGAGCATGGGCAAGAGGGAATGAAAGGTGTTGTTTTAATGTTCCAGGTTTTTGCTTCCCACCAGCCAGCCAAATTAGCAATTGCATTTTAATTTTAATTGGCAATAAATTAATTTCCCAAAGTCAAGTCTGTTTTACCAGCAACAGTGATTGGTAAATGATCTCCCTGTCTTTATCTCAACCCATGAGCTTTCTAATTTCTGTTCTTCCTATTTGCTCCCCTTGTCCTGCTGGAGGAGTGAGTAAGTGGCTGGGTGGGATTTTGGCTGTTATCTTAGGCCAAGACATCACAATACCAAAGTATAACTTTCAGAGACCACATGACCCAGGGTGCAACGTGCCCTTTAGATGAAAAAAATTGGTTTCATGGCATACTGGAGTGTGCAGTCTGTAGACTGCTAGTAAGTGGCACATAGTGCTCATGTCACTTCATCAAGTCATTCATATACACTTAGCAAGTGATAAAGAAGCCACTGCGTTCATCTTTGTACCTCCTTTATTAAGTGCATATTCATCATATGCACAACCATCTACTAAGTTTCTATTTTGTCACTCCCCTAGAGATTTTCTTTCTAATTTTAAACTAACTGTTTACATTTTCTGGATTGTGTCAAATAAACAGACACTACTATATGGAAGCTAAGGATACAGGAAGAGGCAGGGATGGGGAGCACTGCTGAGATCTCTCTCTTCTCATCTCTTCCTGGAATATAAATATTGGGCATACAATTTCTAGTACTATTGTGTCTCTTCTTGTGGAATTGGCTGGGTAAACTCCCTGGCATCCCAGAATGTGTCTGATTCTTGAAAAAAACAGGTGAATTCACAGAGGACAGTTCTGAGTGAACAGCAGGAATGCTTTTACGCTACCTTTCTGCTGTTGCTTGGCCGAGGATTTCCAGGCACTTTGCATGATGCAGTCACTCATCTATGGGGTCAAGATTATTTCCCTTCTATGGTGGTTATCAGAGAGGAAGGAGGTTGGTGTCTGCTGTTCCTGCTGAGTCTCCCACCTCTGCATTTTCTATCCGCCTCCCAGTTGAGGTAAATAAACCAAAATAGCTATCTCCATTTAACAAGATGTTCTGTCTCCTGGTGAGAGAAAAGAAAGCAAAATGTGCTGGGACAGCATCAAAGTCGGAACGATGGGAGCTGCTAGGTGTTTCTCCAAGCATATGGAGAAAAATCAAGGTACAAGAATAGAATCTACCCAGCAAATTCCCCCACTGAATATGAACTGAGCAGCTGATCCTGAATTTTAATCTTGGGCTACCATCTTCAGCTGGTTTTTGCTGCCTTTCGCTGCATTTGAAAATTAAGACCAAACCCTAAAACTGCTCTAGAACAGCTTTTACTCTGCAACTAGTTGGCAGAGTCACACGCCATACAAAGTAAAAAAATCTAATTGTGTGGGGACAATGGGCCTAAACCTTTCTCTTGCTGATTCAAGCATCAGAGCACAGGCATGCTCAGTTCTATAACCCAGACAAAGCCTTTTGCTGAATGTCCCCAGACTGCCATTTCATGGAAGGTTTGCAGAAAGTTAATGCCATGTCAGAATCCCCGAGTGGGAAATGGCAAATATTTAGCCACTGCAAATGCGAAAATGCATGCATTCAGAGGCTGGCTTAAGAGACTTTCACTTTGAACTCAGTGCTTTCCAAACATGAACATAACTCATCACTGGAAGCTAGATAACTACAATTCATTTAAGTGCTGCTTAATTTCCTGTATCCACTAAATTGATGTGTTTTATTTCTGTCTTAACACCAATGTCTGAAATTTGAGGCACTAGTTTTCCCCAGAAAGGGATTTTCCATCCTACCCATAAAGATGCCATCTCCCTGGAGAAAAGCAAGGTTCTCTGGCTAAGGATCAAGGTGTACATGCTCTGTGTGAGAGAACAGTGTTTTGCTGCATTATCAGTCCAATATCACGAACAGGAGATAATAGTGGAACGGCAGAATGGATGCACAGCTCTCAAAGGAGGACACCTCATATTTGAATCTCTGTCCCAGGAAAGAAGGATATATCTGACTGTCCAGTTTAGGGATTTAAAGCACCTTACCAGGGCAATTTAAAGCAAAATCCTCTGACATTCTTATTAGAACATTTTTCGCAGGCAGTTCAATTTTTTACGGAGCCATCATCAGGAAATAAAACAAGGCACTGCCTCTTTTCTCCACATACTTTCTCTGCTTCACTCAGGGAAGAGCAACACAGTTCTGAATCACTTCCCATCAGTGCGAGGGAAGAGCTCTAAGTGATTAATGACTCCCAGTCAGGCTGGTGACAGTGAACAGCAGAATGGCTGAGATGGGGCCTGAATGAGCCACTCCATGTGCTCTTCAGTCACTTCGTGGTTCTTGTTATGTTACAAGTGTTGTCAAAGTAGCTGGACTCATTACTACAATGCCAGCTCGTACTCCAGGGTCTAGACAGATGCCTGACTCTTGCAAACTCTGGGTGCTGTAGAACAGATAAGCCATCTGGTCTTTATCAAGATGCCTCGTCCCACCGCTTGGTAAACACTGCACAGACTTGCACTGTTAAAAAGCTCATCTTAGGGACAGATTCCTTACAAGAATTACAGTTTCAGCCTGGGCACAAAGAAAGTACATATGATTCCTTCTGGTAGAAGTCCACATGAGAGTGAGACAGATATAAGGACATTGTCCAGTGATCCATCACCAAGGATAACACATAACACAGCAAGAAAAACTTGGAAAGTATATTTTGACTCCATGACCAACATTTCTCGTGAACTCAATTCCTGTTTGGGCTGAGAAAAAGATGAAATGCCTAGCTGGGATCTAAGGTGTACTTTTTAACTGCTCAGGTTTTAGCCAAGATTTTTTTTTCCTGCCTGTGATAAATCATTGTCTTAGCCCTTCCTTCTGTGCCAGGGAATGGAAGGTATGGCATTAACATGGTTTGAAAGTCTCTGATTTAGGGCTTGGAGGAACAATTGCAAGTAAATTAGTTACTCCAGCTTAATGAATGTGTATCAGCTGAACCGAAGTAACTGTGTACACTCTCTGCTCACAGTGAACACCTTTTATTTAATACACAGATACAATATTAATAGCTAACCTGCTGAGTCTTTTTACTGTTGCCCTTGCAGGTAAAAATAAGGACCTTCCATTAAGCTGCTTTCTACTGATGACCACAGTTCTCTATGCCGTATTTTCCTCCTTCTAAATAAATCTCTTTCAGAAGTGAACATTCACGAAGAGGGACTCAGCCAAGCAAAGCAGCAACCTGAGGCTCTGGAAACATCTAACTGTTGAGCACACCGCAACAGTCGCTGCTACCATCTGCTGTACCAGAGAGTCAAGGTACACAGCTATAGCCTCTTCTGGGCAGAAAGCTGTTCCAAGTTTTAATCAACATTTAGAAGTAAACACCTGCTGGACAGAATAAATGAGAAGATCTGCATTAGTGCACGCTGTAGATGGCACTTGGCTGGTTTCCACAGCTGCGTGTCTCTGCGCAGCACTGTGCCTTGCAGCACTGTGTGTGTGGCAGGACTGTCACGTTCCCCACAAGCAATCGATACCAGGCATTTGCCACCGACAGGGTACAAGAATGCATGGTTTGATGGGGGTTTGTTGGAGCTGAGCTCCTGGACTATCCAGGCCAAGCATCCATCTGGGTTTTGCAACTGCTTGAACATCTACAGTGCTCATCAAGAATGATTTTGTAACTCTCAGTACTGCAAAGCAGTATTTGCAGAAATAAAAGGTACAAAGCTTAGGAGAGAGTAGGGGCACAGGTTAGCACTGTGTTCAGACTCAGTCCTTCTCACTTCTGCCTAGACTTTACACTCAAAGAGCTTAAATCTTAAGTAAGATAATTATTTGAAAATATTACAGCAAAAGATGAATCACTCAACTTTATTAAGCTTTAATGACTGTTTTGATTGCTCTGACTGAGATGACAGGGCTGATTCAACTGTATTTACTAGACCACTTTAAAACAATATCAATAATTTCAACATTAGACCTGCTGATTTTCTCCTTGTTCAACACTTGGCCAGCAATCCAGACACTTTGTGTCTGCATGCTGGCTTATGGAAAATGGGATGGCATAATGCCACAGCCCAAGGAAGCATCATCACCCAGATGAAAATGATTGATTCAAGAAATGAAAGTCAGCGTTGTTAGTAACTATACCAACAGCTGGAGAAGGGAGCCTTTATAGGCCTCTCCCATGTAAAACAGTTTAGAAACACTGCGCAGTTTAGTTCACAGACACTTCCTTTGCAAAAAGGAGCAAGTCCCACTCATTTTAATTTTACCAGATGGCTTTAGGCATTCTGTTACTGGACCAGTAGTGGCAATTTCATCCCACTGGAGGGATTTACAAATGGGAGAAGAGGAGATGTTTATCTGTGAGTGTCTCTATAGATATGCTTGCCCCAATTCTCTGTTGTGAAGAATTGAGATTGCTCATGCTGTATGTCACACTCTTTTTGGTCCGGCAACAGTGGAAGCTCTTGTCATGGAGTATTGTATTACACAAGGCCAGACCTCCTGGGCCACTTCTAGTGGTTACTGACTCTTTTTTGTTCCATTTCAAACCTTGAGTTACTGAGGTCAAATACAGTGACCCTAGCCTTCATTTGGCATCAAAGGGAGGGATACAGCCTTTATGCACTGTGGGAACTTCAGCTTCAAAAGACATAGCGTCAATACATACAGGAAAGTGCCTCCAGCACTTACTCATTACTAGCTGGGAAAGGCAGGGTTTTCCTATCGGTTCCCGGTAGGCCCAGGCACAGAGAACACCAGCAGAACAGTTGCTCTGGCTGAGGACAGCAGAGGCCGGACAGAGCAGGGGTTTTTGTAAATATTTCAGCCAGCCAGTTGCTTTGGGACGTGGGGGATTCTTAGGAGATACACAGGAGGACACTCTTGAGACTTCTGATATCCCATGTCTTTACAGGCACACTCTAAAATAATCTTAATAACCACTGTGGAAGAATTCCTGAGGTATGTGTCACCTACCCACTACACTGAGTAGAGGGTAGCATTCAGGAATATTTGTCTTCCTTCAAAAATCTTTTATATTGGCTGCAGCTGAAGGCAGCTGGCAAGAAAAAAAAAAAAATTGCTTTACCAGATGATTTTAACTTTGTTGGTCTGACTTTAGTTCACATTGCGTGGACTTCACCTTTCACACTATACTAAACCACAGACAACAAGCCTGGACATCACACCATATAAGTGTACTTTATATAGCATGTTTGTCCTTCCAAGCTTGCTCCTGCCTCAGTTCTCAGACAGCTGTATCAGCCTTTGGATTTCTGAATTTTTCAAAACTGAAGGGAAGCTGCTGCAAGCAGACCTCGAAGTGACACAGATTTACATGGCTGCTGGGTGTTGGAGGCTATGAGCAAATTGTAGGGCTTGCAGGTTTTACTTCCAGTAGACTCTGGGGAAAGGGTAATATTTTAAAGGTTTTTCTTGATATGCTTTACTTCCCTTTTCTTGCATACTGTAGTTCTTTGTTGTGTGCCATTTCTGTTCTCTGTTAAATTTTACAGTACATAGCTCTGTAAGTTGCTGAGATGGCCTAGCTTTAAACATGGATATGTTAATGCAGAGAGAAACCCCTGAACCCCTGTGACTATGGGACTGCTGCTGGAAGCTGCATGCCTGAATTGATGTAGTTGCTCATTTAATTTAATATAGAAGGTATCTCAATAAAATATAAAGCAAAAGTTGAAAAAAAAAAAAAAAGAGACAACACCACCAACCAACCAACCAAAAAACTCCATAGAAAAGCTCTTCTGTCCTAACAGCACCAAGGTAAATGTCTTTTCCATCTGCTCATGCTGTGTTCAAAATTCTTCAGCAACATCTTGAACATTGCAGTCCTGTTACCAAGCTCAGATGCTCGATTTCAAGAGCTGCTGTGCACCACCACATCCCCTCAGGTTCTCACTGGGAAGGGTTAAAACTCCCTTTGTTTTGGTGTGGAAGCATGGGTCCGATAGCAGCAGATATAAAGGATACTCCCAGGCTCCTCAGGATTTGTGATCTGGAGACACTCTCTTACTTCTTTAGAACATCCCCTTGTCGCATCACTGAAAGGTTTTTTTTGCATACAGAGTAATCATCACCAGAAACTATACGAAGCTATCACCATTCTGGGAATGGGGAAGAGCAGAAAAACGGAAATAAAGGGACAGCAGAACAGTTTATCACAGATGCCTTGTTTTGAGAGGGCTAAAGAGGGCCCTAACTCATTACTTTACGATACGTACCAATAAACAGTATGCATCATTGCCTAAAGGCCTATTTTCCAACTCTGCTGTACTGCCAAAGATTATTGTCAAATGTTCTTTTTTTAACTCTCCAAGCCTTTGTCCACTGCTGCTTCAAACAATGGCAGTTCATGAGGATGTGGAACAAACAACCACGATTCGTTTCTGAGTGTTTGCTGCGGTGGGAACAAATAGGGAGAGCTTAAAGGAAACACGAGTTGAGAATAGCACAGGTGAGAGAAGAACTGGCACGGAAAGGCTTTTGCAATTACAGGCCAACATTCTTTGCTCTGCAGCGGAAAGGAGGGAGTCTTCTCTTCAGCTGGGACTGTGGCTAAAAAGGGAGGCAAGGTGAAGGTTTTCGTGCCTCTTTAGAGGACGCCAAAGGTTGGGGGAGAAAGGGAGTGTAAAGACAGTCTCCTCCAAAAAAGGACTCTCTAAGAATTCTCTGTTTAGAGTAAAATTAAAAATAGAGGTGTGTAAATCCCAAGCAAAACCAGAAGAAACTTGCAATCCGTCGAAATCCCTCTAACAATGCCTTGGGATCACGTAAACAAGGTTATTAATAGAAGCCTGTCTCTGCAGCGGCCCTCAAAGGCTGCTTCCTCCCATTCTTCCATCTGCACCAATTCAAGGCAGAGAAGCCCTGGCTTGAGAAAACCTCATTTGCTCCCTTCTTGTTTTTATCTTTCCCTCCACTGTATTTCCTGTCAAGAGTGCAGGTCAGAAAAGACGGAAATCTCTTTATACCTCTGTGACTGCCAAATACTGACCAATAAATGTACTTCAGGTGGAGCCCGACAGCCCCTGCACTCTGGCATGGGATCCTGTGGGGAAGAGAATATACCATAAATGTGGCTGGGCCCACAAGGATATTTTTCACCAGCAGTTCAGACGAACAGGGGTGAGGGTGGGAGCCGGAGTATAGACTGCTTTTCCAATTACTTCAAAAAAGCCGGAATCCCTGCTTCACAGCCATGGGACACGTGGAGGACTTGACCTTGCTTTCCCTGAGCCTTCCAGACAACATCCCAGCAGACGACACCAAAACATTATTTTTCTCTA
The DNA here is from genome assembly GCA_013399365.1 of Pampusana beccarii. Lineage (NCBI taxonomy): Eukaryota > Metazoa > Chordata > Aves > Columbiformes > Columbidae > Pampusana > Pampusana beccarii. The sequence goes on from VWYH01010568.1 coordinate 172,509, forward strand.
TTCTGGCTTCACAAATCCCAGGCATCTCTCTAGTGATTTTGCTAGGAAAAGGCAGAATTTTATGTGCCCCTGGATTTTTTTGAACTTACAGCCTCTGAAAAAATGAAGTATTTTATACTTCCCAACTTTTATTTTCCTGTTGTTACTGAGATTGCAGCCATGCTTTCCCTGAAAGTTAATTTGCTCAGCTTCTACAGTTACAAGAGGTCTGGGGAGTAAAGTGAAAAAAATTACACAAACTCTAGGATTATCACACAACGCCAGAAAATGTACCTACCACATAGAACATACAGGCAGCCAAACTCAGATTTGCACACACAGCAAAGACAAAACGATTATTAATATTGCAGAAACACGAAAGGTCAGGACAAGTTTCTCTGCATCTACCTACAGCTGTGGATGAAATATTTGGTAGCTTTGCTCTTCCAGCGTGATGACCCAGTCAGAAGGTGTTAAGCAACAGAGAACAAACTTTAAAAATGCATCCATTATTTCGACCTGATAGCTTCTCCAAGTTCAAACCTAACTACGTATAAAAATAAATGCTGCCCCAAGGATTATACCTCAGACCCAAATCAGATAAATACAGAGAGGCAGGCATACACTCCCTGCCACTCCCTCTTTCCATACACAGTCTAGAATGTCTGGGATTTCAAGCTCTAGTGTGATACACAGGTTGTTTTAAACTGGCATAAGAGCACCTACTGACCATAAAAAACCTCTTCCAGCACGCATCTAGAAGCAAGAGCTGCTGTTGTCTTTGCCAGTAGTACCACAGCAAAATACATTTGAAGACTCTGTGCTCTAAATTTTCTTTGCTTTATCACTTTACTGTGCCTCAAGGACTCAGCCTTTCTTTGTCCAACCTCAGTCAGTCCTTCTGAGCTGAAACAGCCAGTTTGAGTCTTAAGCTTTCTTCTGGATACCTTGACATACCCCAAGTGAAGGTAGGGAAATACAGAGATACCTTTTCCCAGCCTAAAGTTTTGCCTTCTTTTGTTTCTTTTGAAAATCTATTTGCATTATTCAATGACACTGTAATAGACAAGAATGCCTGTTGAGCAGGGTGCCTGCTCTGACTGTGAGATTATAGAGCCCTACTATCTGGAGAATCAGATAGCTGATATTATTTTTGTTACTAAAGAATATGCAGCTAGGGGAGATGGTGCTGTGTTTGTCCATGCTTCATGGCCACAGAGCAGCCACCAGCAGGATATAGATACACCATGGGCACAGTGACTCCAAGCCAACACCTTGCATGGTGTTCTTGGAGCTGAAAGCACTAAAGTGCATCATGCTGACGCATCAAAGGTGTGGATTAGCTTGGATTCAGGAGGAACACAGCCACATCACTCAGTGCTGTTAGTGAGCAAATAAACAGGGAAGTCATCATGGAGCTGTGCTGCATTGCATAGACTTACGGGTTCAGAACTCAGGTCTAGCTCTTCCTCTCTTTCCCCACAGATGTTATAGACATACCTCAGCAGCTTTGCTGAAGACGGAGAGTTGTGTAAACACGAAGGAGATTTTACAGGTGGAGAAGAGGAAGCCAGAAACAGTACGTTTATGATCAGAAAATATTTTGACCATCATATCACTAACTGTTGGGACTCGCTTCTACAGTTATCACAGAAGTCAACAGATCAAAAGTACTCAAGATTACAGGGTGCTTGTATGTAAGGTTATTGTAAACAGTGTAAATGGATAAAGAAGTTATAATCCCATAAAACAATCTCTAATTGCCTATAGGAAGATGGAACTTGCCCTTTTCCACTCATCAGTGGTGAACCTACATTTTCTGTGCTCTTCTTTGAAGCTCTGCTATCGGGTACTCTCCAAGACAGACTTATTTTCATATATGTATATCGTATTTTCATATATCACTCTGGGTAGTTCTTCCATGGTCCACTGTAACCACGGGATTCTGTCTGCATGGCATGGCAAGAAGGTGGGCAGATTTGATTATAGGACAGGCAGGGAGGAGATCCCAGAGGGGACTGAGATTTTGAGGCGAAATATACACAGATTTTTTTTTTTTGTCCTGTTCTGTACTGACAACAGAAGCTGTGAGAAAACAGAGACCAAGTATATCAGAACATGGAACAGTCCATATATCCAGTTGTGATGTCAGTCTGCAGTTGGGCTTAATCCTGTCAAACTGCAGCCAAGAATACACATAGCTAAACAAACAGGCCAGAACCTCTCTCATGTTAAACATTCAAAAGTCGAAGGACTACCCTCTAGGCACCACTAATGATGAAACCCCAAAGGGCTCAGGGTGTGCAAGAGCAGCTCACAGATTTCCAGTGGCCATTCTCTAAAGTCGTTGTTCCTTACAGCAACCAATACCGAGAACAGTCACGCTGATGGCACTCTTCCAGCAGAATGTTATCAATACCCTGCTTCTGTACACAGCTAATTATACCGTGCCCAAATGCCACAGGGAGACGGCTGCTCTATCAGGAAACGCACAGAAACATATGCTGCCATATGGAGGTGACAGTCTTCACTGGGACCACTTCCCTGTGTGCAGAAGGCCTCCCGGCCCTATTTGATTATTGTTTATAAAGCAAGTTCCCTAGAAGGTAAGCAGGAAAAGAGAAAAGCAGAAAAAAATGGCAAAACGTTTCTGTTTAACTTTCGGTACAAGAACACCAGCAAGTGGGAAGGAAGGTTATCCCTTCGCTGCAGAAGGGATAACAAAGCTTTATGAGCATGTTGCAGAGCCCTGTTCCTTAAACAGGAACTTTGCTTTGTTGCTAAAATGCATTGAACTGATACATCCCGCTTAGGAAATTTAACCTAATCCAAGGTTTATACATCCCTTAAATCTCACTTAAAAATGCAACAAGGCTCAATTAAATTGCAGCTGTATCAAACTAAATGTCTTGATTTCTAGCAACTTATTGGTAACCAGCCAATAATTCTTAATTAGAAGTTATCATCCTCACACTAACCAAAACCCATTTTCATTTTTGTCCTTAAAGAGCACCTAGGGTACAGTGAGACTGACATTTTCGTCAGTTCAAGGGTCTCTGTCTTTATTCTCCTCTCCTCTACATAGGAGGAAATTAAGGGAATCTTTTGCTACTCGTCTGCACACTCTTACTAACCTCGTACTTGGATGGCTGGTGTAACTATCAGTTGCCAGCAGTCATTTACATCAGCTGCAAAGTGACTATAAGATGGTACTAAACAAGAATGATAGCAGTTTACATCAATGTAAAAATCACAAGGTGTTAAATAATGAAGCTCTTCTACTTCTCATCTCTGCTTGGAATCCCAGCTAAGAATTTGTCTTTTACCTTCGAGTCTGTTAAACTATATCTTTGCTGTTGCTGGTTATTGGTGCTTTTAAAATTAAAGTCCCTTGGATCTCTGCACTAGTGAGAAATTCATGTGCCACTGTTAACTGGTCCGCCACAAAACAAATAACAGTTTCGTTACACACATGCAATTCAGTTTGACGGCCTTTTCATAAACCCCGCTTCCCAGAGCTTGCATCCACTTCAGCTGTAAAGATCCACTAATCAGCGTAAAATGTGAGAACAGGTTAAGAAATCTCTCAGTGTTGTAATCTGGGAAGCACGGATTACCAGCAAGAAGCACTTAAATCAGCCAGTGACAGAAGAAGTGCTGAGCAGGATGTCAGCAGGGGCTACGTGCTCAGTCTTTCCTGTTTCCTACTCAAATTCTCGCCCTGGACCCACCACAGGAGAGTCTGCGATCCAGTTCCACTGGAGGCTGTAAAGGCAGCGAACAATGACAGAGGCAGCTGAGAGAATCAGGCAGGAGAGTCAGTACGGAAACACGATTCGGATGGAAAAACAATTTCAGCCCTGAGCAAAGGGGATGAGGCAAGCCTGTTTCTGAATACCACTGTCAAAAACCCCACCCTAGTGAGGGCTATGGCAAGTCTTCCCGCAGAGCCCTCAAAGAAGAGGGGATCTTGTTGTAGAGATGCTTCTTATCAATAAAAGCTCCTGTGATTTTCAGAAGATGCATATGCACTGTTTTGGGCCAGCACTTTCACCTTGCTGGAGGCTTCCTCACACACACCAGAAATGAAGCAGCTTGGCTACCTGTGGTGACTTGGGGTTGATTTGCTTTCACATCTAAGGTTCAAAATACAGCTGAAGCTTATCAAGTGGTTAGAGTTTTAATTAAGGTTTTTTATTTCTCTGCCTCTCTCCTTTCATATGGATTTTCTGATGTCTAATAGCAGGTGAACTAATGTTGCCATTCCCCTTGAAGGGACACTTACCTCTCCTTAACTGTTCCACTTCCAAAAAAACCTGTAGTAGCTTAACAATCTCTGATACTGCTCCTTCTGAAAAAAATCACTAAAATTGGTTCAAATATAATCAGAATGAACTATCTTCTTTTTACTATCTTTTTTTTTCTTTTTTTTTTTTCCATAGGAAAGCAGGCTGAGAGTGGAAAGCAATGGTTAAATCATTAGAGTGTGTTACTGTCTGTTCAGCACAGAATTACCTGTACTTCTACCCAATACACCTGGTGCTGAGAAATAACTTTGTAGGCTATTTCCTAGTAGTTTTTTCTAGTTTGACTGTAGAATGGTGTCACATGGCTCAATCTGATGGTGTCAATACAGTCTTGCAGGGCTGTCTGCTGCCTTGTGGCTTTCTGATACTGTTATTTTGAGGTTAAAATTAGGCATGAATTTCTTCTGAAAGTGTTATAATTGAACCTGATCTGTAATCCTGTAACATGAACCCTGTACAATACTGATCTGTTTGGCTTGTGCAGGAGTTTCTATAAGCTGGCATGGTTGATGCAGAAAGCTCTGTCAAGACTAGAAACTCTTGCAGAATTTCCACTTACTCACTATAGGACCAAGTTTTTTCGTGCCTTATCTCAGCTCTCTATCTATCTGTTAATGGAGATAGTAATCCCTATCTAACAGGGGTCTTGTGAGATTTGATATCTGCAGAAAACATTAAAGTGCTAAAATGGAGCCAGACATGAAAGTGTTATTCTGTGCTCTGCTCTTGATGGAAGGGGTTGAGGCATTTCAATTATTGGTCTTCAACACAACCTTCCTTTTTGTTCATGGATGGATGCACTAACGAGCAGAGCTGGATGTAAGCTTTCTGATAGAACAGTTTTCCATTTGAAAAATGCCAGTTTAACAGAATCAAACTATTTCATGGGAATGTACTCGCTTAATTGAATTTTCTGGCAGAAATCTGCCCATTTCCTCACAGGTTCTCCCGTGTACCTGATGAGTGAGCAGAACTGAGAGCCTGGCAAGCCTGGCTCCAGCTGGGATACTGAAGATTTTCCTGGCAGGAACATGGAAGCCAAGGGGCCCTGTTTGAGCCAGGGCAAGCAGGACTGCTAGGACCTCAGCTGCGTGGCAGCAAGCCTGAAAGGAAAGTGACGGCAACTTTGAGCCATTTGGACAATCTGCTTCATTAAAAAAAAAAAAACTCAAAGAAAGGCATTTGGATTACGTTTTTCAAATTGAACTGCTAGAATTCACAGCTTTTTGTGTCACGGAAGACAGTTTTGCTGTTAGACTTTTTCCCAGGGTGGGGTTCTGGGCTGCAGGAAGAGCCACAGTCAAGCTACTGCCTTGGTTTCCCTGTTGGTTCGTGTTCACACCTGGAGCTGAGGGAGGAAATAAGAACAGTTGAGCAGGCGGAGAGAAAGTGCCTCCGAGGATGTTTGTGCTGATAGGAGCCCATCTGGGCTTTTTTCAAGGACAGGTGGCAAGGGAGGGCCACATTGACCTTATTAGAGGTTTTTGATTGCTCAGTCCTCTGATAGATTACGTGAAGAACCGAAACAGAAGGTCAAAAGCCACCACTTAAAAAAAGAAATCCAGAGTGATAAGCAGCAAACTGGCAAGCTAAGCAGCATACAGCATAGACAGCCAATGTAACAGAGCCACACTCCCTAGTGATCTCTTTAGGGAGTCAGGAAGCCAGCAGATGGTTTTCTGTGGGTGCAGCTCCGTGTCCGGGTAGACCTGATGGGCACTGTACACAACTGCTACGTCCCTACTTTGATTCTTTCTTCTCTTCCATGACTTCCGGTAGAGTCTACGTCAGACTCTCAGCTGCTAGACCCATCAAATGCACATGTCCATTTCTCCCTGCAAGACTTTAGAGCTCTTAATGCCGCTGCTCCCACAAGTATTCAAGCTGTGTGAAGGACAGATGAAGAAAAGACAGTGGGAGGAGAGGAAGAAGTTCATTAAGATCAGCCATCAAGCTCCACAAATGAAAAATGCAACCCAACAAATAACTGAAAAGGCCACACTTCCTGGTATGTGTCTGATCTCAGTTCTCAAGCTCTGGAGCCTGCACTTTCCTTCTATTTTTAAAGAAAAAAAAAATTAAAAAAAAAAAAACCACCAAAAAACAAACCCACAACTTTTTCTAAGTTTCTTCTTTTAACGGGCAAACTTTCTACTGACAATTTAAATGTGTGACCCCTTAAAAATGCACATCTTCCTGCCAGGAGACCCAAAGCTCTGCGTAGACTTGGAAGATTCAATGCCAAAAGAACCTCCCATTCTTTCCTTTCAAATGCACAGTTAAAAATAAAATATTACTAAAAACATTGGCAGTAGCTCTGACTACATAAATGTAGTGGAATGGAGGGAGAAGAGCAAAGAACAAGAAGGTCATACTGATTCTCCACCTCTGACTTCAAATGTTATTGTAATAACAATTGCTAATGAATTGCTAGTAGAGCTAATTGCAAAGAGGCCAAGAGGGTGAGAATTTTGCACAGATTTTTCTCTCGCTTTAGAAGTCTAAAGCACCTAATGTTTTCTATAGTCTATTGAGAAGAAGGTAAATAACCTAAAGCATCCTCACAAAATCATGCAAGGATTTTTCTGGAAAGTGTTCAGCTTTTTTTTTTTTTTTGCTTTAATTTCCAAAGTGAAGCAGCTCTGGTTGCTATATACCTTTATACACTTCAGTGAGGCAAAGCTGAGACCAAAAGTTCAAGTCACCCTGCTGGTTCTCTGTTGCAGGAGGACAGGACACTAACAGGAATAATAACATAAAATGCAGTGGAACAGGTCCACTTGCAGAGTTCTGGAGCGGGGGGGGGCAAGACTCAGTGATGACAAATCGGCATCTACTTTTCCCTTGCACATGTCTTCCTTTCATGCTTTCTGCCAAGACAAGAGTCTTCAGTAAGTGCTGTCCGTGTCCGTGTTTCTGAACTTCCCCCAAAGGCAGAAGCTGGGGCTTTGCTTCAGAGAGGGGAGCTGCAAAGAGAGCAGCGCTGCCCAGGCAGACGTGGCAGCAGGGTCTGGGGAGGGAGAATGACAGCATGAGGAACAGGGAGATGAAGATTCAGAAGCAGACGGTACCGTCTTTCTTTCACGTCGCCTTTCTCCTCTCCTCTCCTCTCACTTCTACATTGTGGGAGTAAAATTTAGTCTGGATATCCATTCCTAAGATGAATACCCGTTCATCACACCAGCAAACCATTCCTTTCTTGACACCTTTCTTCCTGTTGGAACAGCAGTCAACTATGCGTGAGAACTAGGATATACATGCAGAAATGTGGAAGTGAGGAGAGAAACTCAAGTTTGCGATAACAGAAGGCTGTGCTCAGAGAAGCTTGACTTACTGCTTTACAACAGGCCTACTTCAAAGCAGCTCTTAGTTCTTTTCACTAATCTTTTCATAGAATTGAAAATGCAAAGTGGGGAAATCCAAAGAGAAAATAAAAAACTCTTGGAATACCAGGTCAGAACAGAGATGTGAACTTTATATTTCAAAGAGAGTTCAAAAGCTGGCACAGACTTAGAGGCAGTGTCTGAGGAATAGCTCAGTCAAACTGGTCTTAAATCTCACCTTTGATAGAGCTTAGCTCATCCCAGACCCACACTTTTTGCTGAGCAAAAAGCATAATATCTTGTTAATAATGAATAGCCCTGTGCCTCCTGTACTTAACACTGGGGTTTTGAGCAGATCCACAGCACTTTATAAATTATCTATTGCAGCTGATTCAGGGCCCTCTGGGAGTGTTCTTGCAGCAAGCATCTTGCTCGCCTGTAATGGAATCATACCATTAATGCAATTTCAATTAGACATACATTATAGCGCACAGGTGTCTAAGCAAACACTGCGCAGAAAGCCTCCCCCAGGGACTCATATCCTGAGGGAAAGGTGTGTAAACGGGAGACTTTCCAAGAGGTCCTACAATTGCACCAAAAATGTGCCAGAGAGTAAGCAACCAACCATGCTAGAGCGGAAGGAGGAATGTGTCTGTAACGAAATAAAAGTGGTCTTCACTTGCTGGTAGTTAATTCCAAACTTCCACTTTTTCTGATTTTGAGGTGAAGAACTGTCCTGTGCTTCATTCAATAACCACCTCAAGAACAAAAAGCCCAAAATGTCTTTATCAGCTTCTGAGGCTGTACTCATGGTCCTTGATAGGAAATCCTTTTCTCCTTTGGAAACTGCCTGACTGTCTTCCATGGAACAAATATTCAGTGGTCCCTTGGTCTGTTTGAGCCAGCTGGGTTCCTGGAGAAGAAACAGATGCTCACCATCTGCACAGTTACTCTTGGAACAGCAGTCCAGACTCCCAGAGAGCTGGCACCAGTACTAGGTGGCTGTGGTGGAATGTCTTGCCAGCTCTCTAGCCAAACAAATCCTTTGGTGTATTACAGGCAATGCTAGTCTCCCTGGAGCGCAAGGTATCAAAATCTCATTTAAATCTACATCAGGATAAGATTTTCCAGTCTACCGCTCAGATCACCATTATACACCAAACCTGACCTGCAAGGACCCTTTCTCTGAACATGTTGATAACTCAGGGGGAAAATGAGAACATGGTCTGTATCAGTTTTTGCTCTCCTTGCAAGACTGCAAATGAGGCATCTAATTAATGTCAGTTATGGGTGATGTTTTTCTGAAGGGGAACTGAATCAAAGATTTGCTAATTTATTTCATGCAGGGCCTACCAAGAAATATGAGACACTAATAACTATCAGTCAGTGCTGAGCTGAACTGGATTTGGAATGGCAAGTTACAGATAAAAACTTCCCAATCTCCACTGCTGTCCTGCCTCCTGCTGATCACCCTCATTAATAAATTCTTGTGTTAGTGGTAAAAATATGAATGAGACTGAACTAATATAATGATAATACTGGCCTGAAAGAAGCATTGCCATCAATTAATGCAGGATTTTTCTCAATGATTCAGCAAAATAACCTCTACTCTCTTTCTTCGTGGGCCTGGACTCACCAGCCTGGGTCTTTCTTCTCCTATATCTGTGGCAGCCAACACCTTGGGAACTTGTGGTTGCAAATAGACAACTTGGTGCTTGAGCTCAAGGCCAGCTTCCTGGTGACAGGGCCATTAACAATTCCTACTCTCAATAAACTGTCTCAGAGCCCTTTCGGAGGCATTCAACAGAAGTGTGTTATAGTTCCATATGATCACAGTTGACACCACTCTTAAACCTTGCACCCTTCTACTGTATGAACACAAACACTTATCTTTATCTCAGATTCTCAAAAAAATTGGGTAAGAGGGACGACGTGACAGACAGACTTGTTCTCCACTAGATGTTTATTGAGGAACATTCCAGAAAACCAGATAGAACTTGATTTTAGTTTGCAGGCTGCTATCTAACTTCCCTACATAGCAAATATAAGGCAGATGGCTTGCTGTCTTAGTTACCTTTCATTGACCACTTAAAAGCAACAACCCAATGATGAATGGACCGCAAGAAAACCACTGCCTAGTCATTCACTACGCTCATGAAGGACAATTTATGCTGCTACCTGTTACGCCTTTTTTTGACAAGTACCCAGAGTAGACCTCCTTCACACATCTCCATGGTCATGGAAATGAGCAGGCTCCTTTCAGCTTGGCTGAAGTTGCTCCAGGCAGATTCTTGCCATTGCCAGTCATCTGGAGGCTGGGTCCCAAAAGCAGAACAGCGTGGACAGATGGGTTGGCTATTGGTCAAGGCATAAGGGGATAATAAAATGCTACCACAGCGTCTGACACCTGACAGCAACTGTAGTGATCACAGTCTTAAGAGAGGGAAGAGCATTAGATCATACAAAAGAACTTCCAGACCTCATGCTGCTCCAGAAACAACAGTGTATATTGAAGAGCTGCAGGATGGCACCTGACAGATTATGCAATCTTTCGCACCTCTAGAAGACGAAATATATTTGTGGCAGTTGTCAGAAACTACAAAACACACACTAAATCACCTTTTTCCTATATTTTTGGTGACATATATAAGGTGTCTTGAAAAACTACTTATTCCATCCTTATCATGCTTTTCTTCGAACCTTGGTAACGACCACTTCTTAGCACACAAGAGCCAAAGCAGGAGATCCAATGTTTTAATATGGGCTGTTGAGTGCTCTTTGTCTTTTCGAAGTGCAGATCACATGTACGCTGGCCATTTCCGTGGCTGTGAACTGTATTTCCTGTGTGGACATACACAGGGAAAGAAACCTCTTTTAACCTGCATATCGTCCACTGCAAGTAGCCCTGCGAATCATTTCCTCAGCACCAGTGCTCTCAGAGAAGTCCAAAGGGGTTGTGCTTGAGTAAAATCATCTCTCAGTAACCATCCCCCCCAGAATGTGCTGCCCCTCTGACAGTGCATCCTGCTGGCCCCTAAGGAATAATCCATTTACAAGGCTCCAGATTTAATTAGAAAGCTTCCCATTTTAACACTACCAGAGGATTAAAATAATAGAAAAAAAGTAGGCAAGCTGTGCACCCTTGAGGCTTGACAAACAGCAAAGGGTGAAAGGGATACAGCCCAGCCGAGGTGGAAAATTCCACTGGTTCTCAACCTCTCTGCCCTTAACCTCAAATATTTTGCAGACTGTTAATTTAATCTGCAACCCTCTTCCACCTAACCTCAAGACATAAGAAGGGCTGAGGTTATCACCTCATTTCCGAAGCTGCTCGTGGAGGGAAACAGCTGGAGTTGTCCAGCTGTTCCCCCAAATAAAGGAAATGAATGAAAAGGAAGTCCTGTGAGTACGCATGAGGAGGGGAGAGTTTGCAAGTGCTGAGGGCAACTGCAGAGGAGAAGTCTCCTCCAAAGGAAGTGCCTTTAGAAGAACATTTACTCTGATGGGAGCTGCAGTGACACAGGTTGCAAACAATAAGATTGCCTGTGGTGTCCACAGTAGGATCATCAAAGGATGCTTGGAGGGAGTGTCAAGGAACTGAACCAAGGAAAGATGGCAGTTTCTGCACAGGCTGTGTTCATAGATGAAAGACTGTGAGCCTTGCAGGTGACTGCCCATGAAGCACTTAAATAGCTAAGGCATCAGATTAGCATCCAAACAGCAAAACTGCTTTGTTTGTTAAGCCAGAATACTGTAAATTGCACACAGAATTGAGCCAGCATCTGTTGTAAGTCCACCCAGGAGTTGGGGCACCCTGGACTGTCATTTAAAATCTTACATTACTGTAAATGAATGAAAGGGAAGGATGGTTTCAATGTGGTACCCAGCTGAATCAGAGACGGATCGTGCCTGGTTCTGTTCTGCAGCTCATCTTAGGCATTTGAGGTCCTCACAACTTTCACTACTCTAGTTCGGAGCCCCACGGACTCCCGTGCCCAGTGCCACAGTTCAGCCGCTGCACGCAGACTGACCCTGTCCTGGGACTGGTCCTCCCACTATTCCAGTCCCGTCTCATCTTGTTTGAGATTCAGCCCTGAAATCCCTTGTTTCTGTTCCAGTCCAAAACCTCAGGGGAGTCAAAGGTACTGACTGCAGCAAAATAGTGTGAATAGGTCTGTGGAGGAGTCTGCACCAGCAGGACATTTTGAGAGGATCAGATAAACAAAGTCTCTTGACATGACCTCGTCAAAACCTAATCCCAAAGCTCTGGAGGTGAAATGCTATTTCACACTTCCACTGCCTCCCTGGCTCCTGAATGTTTCGTGACATCTTGAGTTTGGCAACAGGAGACTTAAAACTTGTGTTTCTGATGGCTGATGAACGCATAGACTCTGCTTCAGCCCATATGCAGCTGTAACAAGAAGAGTGGAGAGAGCTGACACGAGTATCTCTGAAGCACAAAGACATCCCCTCGCTTTGAACAACTTATAAGGCATCTTGTTGCACAAAACTACTGGATTTCTCCGTGACTGACAGACTAAAGTAGCATCTGACTGGCTTGAAATGCTTTCTGGAAAGCTTGAGAGATTCATAGAAAAATGATATTTTTCTCCATCCAAATTCTTTTAATTCTCATGGTCTATATATGCTTAATTCATTTTGTTTTAACCCACAATGTTTCTTTTTGAAGTAAACTTACAGCACAGAAACCTTTCACAAGAAAAATCACAAATTACAATTTCAGAGAAATTGCATATAGACTGAATTCCAGTGAGAGTGCATGGCTCCAAAAGTGAGGAATAGAATAGCCAGCCTTTCCTGAAAAGAATGTCAGTCTGAGTCCTACTGGCTAAAAAAAGAGGGGGAGGAGTCTCTTTAACCAATAATGTGGATAGATTTCATAATTCTAGGAAACAGAAAGAACAGCTTAAAAATCTACCGCTAAAACTTACTGACATACTAACAATTTCACAAACTTTGAGTGAGCCAGAGAAGCTGATCCAACTTTCAACATCCAGCAAGAGTCACTCAAAATCCTGTGTAGCACATAGTGGTGAAGGTCACTATGTGAGAAAATTGCCTTACACCCGCTTGGGCAAAATATGCTATACAGATCTATGTCTTATGATCTATGAACCCATCAAAAGGTTTAGTATCCTTGAAAATTTCAGCACCTGTGAAAGGTAAAAGTTTTGTTGAGGAACAACTGGAGTGCTTCCCTCAGAAGTCAATGGTCTATCACTCAGTCAAAAACCTCTCACCTAAATATAAAGCTTTTTTACTTTTCTTAAGTAGGAGTATATTGTAGCATCTCTTCAAGCATGCCTAGTGTATAGAAATAGTAGCTATATCTGCATGTAATTGATTCACAGCAGGCCAGTGATCTCCCATCCCTATTACAGCCCCCCAGCAGCCTGCAGTCTGTCTGGTGCTGTTGGAGGGTGCTGGGAAGAAGCTGTGACATGCTCTCCAGAACAGCCACCTCTGCACCAGGGCCCCTCTCGGCAGAATCACTATTTGGTCAGGAAGCCTTGTCTTGGGACGATGCTGGGCTGTCCCTTAAGACACACTAAGTCTGCTTCCACTTGCAAGAACAAGGCATACAAGAAACTTTTGTGAATGGCAAAATGATCCCATCTACATATCAAGTGGTTACTGGAAAGGGACTGGGATACCATTAGGGTTAGCTCACTCAGCTCACCGCAAACTAAAGATGCGCAGAGAGTTCTTTCCTATGGAAGTCTGGACCTGCAAGCTAATGCCTCTTCTCTGAGATCCTCCTTTACCAAGCAAGTCTTCACGGGGAGATGTGAGAGGAAAACGCATCATGTGTGAGACAGATGCAAGGCTGTGCGGTTGGAATTTGGGGTTGCTGCAGAATATCACGCTGAAAGCCACAGGTCCAGCCCATGACAAGCCATCACCATGTCCTCCCCACAAACTGTGATTAGTTAGGGTTTCGTTCCTAACCTTCCTGGAAATGCCACAACTGCCAGTTCACCTTTACTGATTTTCTAAGAAATTGCAGGCGTTTTTCTATGTATACAGGAAGACTAAAGTCCACAAAATTGCCACCTTCATCCCCTCCCACTTCCACTCCAGCACACTAATACAGACTCAGAAATATTCCCAGAAAATCCTAATACCAGCTATTGTCTTTTTACCTTACTCTTGGTGACCCTGAAAAATAGAAATATGAGACAATACAGTCTATATAACAGTATAGGCTACAGCCCATTCTTTAAGCTTCATGAAGCCCTAGTTCTCTTAGTCGATAGAGCAACTTTTGACGATATGCCAAGTAGTGACTGGAGCTGGTTGGAATTTTTCATTCAAAGTTTTTTTAGCCTGGTTTACTAAGGAAGCAGGACGTAAGAAGCCAAGTTCTCCTTTTGTCTCTTTACCATCCCAACAAACTTTGATTTTGCTGGCCAGCTTAAACCAACCTCAAGAGGGTTTTTCTGGCCCCAAACTATGCAGCTTGTACAAGTTCAGAAAAAATCAGTGTCTGGGTATAGGAGAGAAACCATGCTAAGTGTACCCATCTTGTGCTGAAGTAAAGCTGCAGCGTGAACTTGGGACTTAGCAGGTGCCAGAGACGCCATGGGAGAGAGCATCGTTATAAATGCTCCCATGGTGAGAAAATCTTTGAAAGCTACTTACATCTTACCACACATCAGAGAACCCTGTCAATCTCGTGAGAATCATAGAAAGCCAGGCACCAGTAACTCAATGTGGCTATGGGGTGGTTTCATTAGATTGCTTTTCAGAACTATTTAATAATGCTATTAAAGCAGATTTTCACAAAACTATATTTTTTTAGCATTTTTTTGTTGGTTTTTGTATTACTGATGCTCTTGGGTTATTAGGGAAGTATGTAGGCATCTTTATTTGAAAAAACAAAACAAGGGACTTCACACAACCAGATTTGAGACTGGGACCTGGGCATTGTGGCTTCTACCCATCCAGTACTTTGTCCTGCCCCTTTTGCCTCTTGGAGACCCACCTGCTCTCCTTTACAGCTAAAGCTGTTTACAGCAGGTCGCTTTTTACACACATACTCACTTTCGCCGAGCATAACATGGCAGGTGGGTGCTATTGCATTGAGGATCATAGTTCTGCTGAAAAAGCCAAGAGTATTAAATCAGTCCAGCTGGAAACCAGCACCATGAAGAGGCTAAAAACGCTGATACTTGGTTTTGACACCTACAGGTACAATCCAGCCCAGTGACGTGCCTGCTTGTGACCCCACCTGTAGTTGTACCCTGGCACACAACCGTTGCACAACACAGAACACTGATGTGCCCAGACACACTCCAGACCTGCAGCACCAATTTGCTCTGAGCCTGCTGCCATTTTTGTGAACAGCTTCTAGGTTAATCTTTGTACAAAGAGCACTGCATCGCTCTAGCTTTAGAGTGTGAACACTCGCGTAACAGTTCAGCCTCTAAAGGAAATGTCGGGATATTTCTGGCATCACAAGGTGCAGTTCATGACACAAAATAGTCAATATGTAGGCTACTGCTGGAGCTGTGCCTGCCTCATGATTAATTTCCAGTCCATGCAGATACTAGACGTTCAAGTTTTCTGCCTTCCACTACTTGATTTTCCTTCTCTCTTCTGCTTGCCCTGTGCAGACACAGGCCAGTTTATGAACTGCACCGTTGCAAACCATCCCCTGAGGAAGCTGGAGGGAGACACAAAGCCTCTTCCTTAGGAACAACCCCTGTATTACAGGGGTTTGTAATACACTCAGAGACTGGAGAACCACTTCTTCAGATGTCTCTGTCAAAGGGGAGAGCTTTAATTGATTTGCTTTTTCCTTCTTGTTACCATATTTACTCTGGGCAGCATTTTCCTTCATGCAAGCTGTTGAACCCCCAACAGAAGCCTATCCATGCAACAGAAAGAAAATTACTCTATACATGTAATGTTGCCCTTTCGTCCATCAAAGGAAAGACTAAGCACAAGAAGGACGGGGAGTTTGTCTAGGGAAACTCAGCCAGGAGCTGTCAGCCTGTAACCATCTCCCTTTCAAGCTTTTGTGTTGTTAACTTCTATCAGTATCAAGCTGCTTTGGGTCACTGACCTATATCCTGTACTCTTTCTAATGTGGAATCTACTTATCAGAAAAGTATTCAAAATGCTGAGAGAGGTGCACACTTTGGAGCCACATGTATGAAAAGGATCATAGGACCCCATCCTAAGAGAGGACTATCCTCCCAACTCCAGCAATTGCAGCGTCTCCAGTAAAAGGCAGTGACCATTCAGCAGGCACATAGTGCCAGACTTCAACTTGCTTTGCCAGTTACCCATACCACTGGCATAAAAAGCAACAAATACCCACCCATAGAAAGGAGAAAAGGAAAGGGAGGGGAAATAAAACTGACCTGGGCTACCTGAAAGTAATTTTACACATGAGGGGTTGAAAGACCTTGTTAATTTTGTGCAACAGAAGTGGCCAGATAACAGCTGAGCTACTCTGAAAGGTTCACCAATTACCAGAGAAGAAGTCTCTCAGGACAAGATTAGCTGAGCAGTTTGGTCCTTAGGCCAGCCACAGAGCACAAAGTAAGGAGAGATGGGGGAGACTAGCCCCTTGCCCTGTCATGGGTGTGAGCTCATGCTGGTTGTGCTGGCAGTCCCAACCTCTCCCACCTGGAAATGGTAGCCATATTCCATGGATTATCACTCTGTTCAAATTGTCATGTTTTTTTCAGCTGGGTAGAGGATCTAGTTCTTGCACATTTTTGAGTCAACTTTGTGTTCCGTATAGCACAGCTTGCAGTAAGAAAAGGAGACGGTCAGGGTCTTGTGAAGGGTTGGGAGAGGGAGATTTCTGCCTTTCAATCAGTGCGGTTAACAACACTCAAACACCATCTTTGTGCACTGCTTGCAACTCCCTGCAGCCCCTACACCGCAGAGCACTCCAAGCTTTGGCATGATAAGTGAGAGTAAATACTGCGATAACTCACGTGCTTCCCTTCCCCCATCCTGACCTTAATGTAAACCACATGAGGAACACAGGACACAGGGGAAGATCACCGGGGAAGGCAAAGCTATGCGAACAATTAGCCACTGAGCTGATGGCATGAAAGCCTGGCAGCTGCCTCACACCTCTCTCCTGCCGGGGAGACACCCTGCCTCCCACCCCTCATAAGCACAAGCTGCACCTCCTGTCACTGCTCTGAGGTGGCAAGGCAGGGAGGACACAGCACCAGGAAGAGAGGCAGAAGGGACAACTTGGCCCTCCTGCTCCTACTTCTTCCCCTGCTAGGGGGGAATCTGCTACCTGCATATGGCCACTGGGATGCTGTTATTACTATTGCTAGATCTCAAGCAGACGTTCATTTTGTCCTGACCCAAAAACATGAACAGAGTAATTTCTTCAAACTTTCCAAAACAACTAAACTTCAAACAGAGACCATGCCTGAAGCCTTTCAGTCAGAAAGCAGATGTTTCCAAAGCTCTGAACACACATCAAAATGGGGCTTAGAAAGTCCTGAAGGAAGTTTGTAACTACCTTTACAAAGCTATAATGCTCAAAAGGGAATTAACATCCATAAGAAGGGATAATCCACAGGGTGAAATTTACCTACAATGATGACTATGTTTCTCTAAGGACTATGTATCAAATGACCGAAACAGTGATTGACTCCTGTAGAATTAACTGGGTCGGCACAGTTCATTGAAGAAAGCCTCTAATATTCTGTCTTCTCATATGCTCTTCCATTCATAGTTTTCAAGGGAAGGTGACGTGAGGAATTTCTGTGACTTAGGCACAGTAAGGTATGGGAAAGCATATCAATGTGTGTACGTGTGTGTATGCATATAAGCATGTACGCCACATGGCTGCTCTTCTCACTACCTTTTCATTGCATTCAATGGATTAGTGGCCTCAAATGACATTCCTGGTGGGTTCTCCCGCTCAATAACATTAAGTAGCTCACACACCTTCCCTGGAATCTCTAGCGAATTTTGGAGGAAAGAAGGTTTAATATTAGTGCTCTGAGTCCTGGGGCTTCAGAGCTCAGTTCACAGCTTAAGCACTGCCTTCCTGTGTGCCACATAGTGTGAGAAACACCTAACTGCACTTTCCCTTAATTTCCTTTTCTAAAATAGAAACACCAGCATATGCTTAGAAAGAGTACTGTCTGCAGCGCCTGAGAGCTTTGAAATGCTCAAGAAGAAACAAGGGGGAGAAAGAACTTTTTAGGTTATTTTGAAGGACCAATTGATAAAGATAATGCCAAAAGAAAGAGAAAACAAAAAATAAGAGTCAGTTTGTAAAAAATACTACAAGGTGAAGAAAATGTGAATTTTATTAACTGGAGCTCATCTATTCAAGTAACCTTGGAACTGAAGCAACACTGGAAACAAGAAAGATGATTCTGTATCGATCATGGGATTCATTATAATTTTTCAGTGTATGCATTTGAAAGATGTGATGTCTACAGAAGTGCTCCCTAACGTATAAAATCCACTAGCTGCCACTCTCAATTAAATGTAGTTAATGAGATCTCTGTTCGCCCTATAGAGAAGAAGGTTGAGTCTCTGTAGTTCATTGAAAATGGAGTTAAAACACGGCTGGGATTTTAATTGGTTATTGTGGATATCACCAGGACATGTCTCCTATGGTCCGTCTGGTGTGTATGAGGTTCATAAAATCCAATAAAGCATTTAAACAAAATCCAATAGATGCCTGAGGCTCTGGGCTTTAATACCAGAACATGAAGCAGACATACATAAAAATGACAGTTGACAAAGTATCCCTTGCTGATCTAAACACGACAAAGGAGAAGTAGCTTTCACAGCTGCGTCCCCCTCCCCTAGATGTAGCGGGGCATGTTTTATCCCGTGTCAAACAGGTGCAAGAGAAAGAAGTTAAAGCTGTTGTGCTCTATCATGTGCCAGAAGAAACAGGAAGTGTCTTCTGGAGCTCCCAAGGGGCTTTCTCTTTTTGGGACTCATGGGACACAAATGGCCTGGAGGAAGGACAGGGCTGTGATTCTAGCAACTGGAGGTTGAAAACAATGGCTGCTGGTGGTGGCAACTACAGCTATGTTGTTTCCTAAAGTTTTCTGGTCAGAAATTCTTTTGGTCTGGTTTTAAATGAACAAGTGGAGTTCACCCCTCACCTCTCAGTGAGAGATTTTTTTCCATAAAATGACAAAATGGAAGGTGGTCTCAGCTGAAATTCTTCCTCACTTTACTTTATGTCTGAGTTCCCAGTGCATCTCTAGAAACATACTGACCTCTTTCAGCAGCTTGCCGAGAGTTCCCTTCTCTTCTGGAAAGGGTGCAGGAAGAAAGCTGAATGGGGGGATCCCTGCCTTTGCTTGAAAATTCTTTTTTCTCCTGGTTCACCAGTTAAGAGGGAACAAAACCAAAAAAGCCAACATTGCAAATTCGGCACATTTTTTCATCTCAACAGGTCTAAAAATACACTGGAATTATTGAGCTGAAAATCACAGTTATAATAAAGTGGAAATGATCCCATCAGGCAAGACAGGCCAGCTGTATCATTACTGTTGTCGAGCTGAATCCTCAGAGAGACCATTACACCATCAGCTGAGCAATTACAAAGACTCTGACTGCACTCCCGGCAATAACCATCCTTAAGTGGGCACTGGCCTAACAGATTGTGCAGCAGCCAGACAAAAAGCTGAGCTGAGCGCCTGGGAGGGGGGGCAGGGTGAAAATTAGATGCCTTGTAGCAGTAAGCTGAGTACTAGTGTACACTGAGTATTAGCAATGTTCGCTCACTACTCCTTGTACTGATTCCTTATGGATTCTCATCTTTGGGCTTCTCCTCATAGCACTGCTTTGATCTACATAGGACAGCAGCCCCCAACCTCCCTCTTCAATCTATGTGATTCTTACAAGCTTCCAAACTTTTCAGCTGTGTCTTGAGTATGGCTCTGGAGGCTGTAAGTTCCCAAAAAGCTCTTCAGGTTCAGGACAAAGAAGCTGCCACATTAGCCAGCAGCAGCTTGTTAGTGTAACCAGCTAAAGCGGGAACTGCAAGTTGGTGATGGCAGCAGCAGCACATCTCATCCTGCTGTAACCGAAATGAACTTTCACTGTGATTTGCTCAGTTGGCTCTGCTTACTACAAAGCTAAGTCTAGCCCTCTCCCTTTTCTGTGTTTCTCTCTCTTTTTTTTCTCCTGTTCTCTTTTGCTGCTGGTACAAATATTCTTTGCAGTTCCTATTCAGAAATCCACTGTCACATTAGCTTCTTCTCTCATCTGAAAACATCACTTTCCTTTCCCTCTAGTTTGTGGGCTGGTTCTGTCCTGCAGTGTGATTCGGCTGCACTGTGGCAGATTACACTTTTTGGGATTACTTTGTTTTACTTGGCTTGGAAGGGGCTGCTGTGCAGCAAGGGAAGGGCAGGGGAAGAGAGCTGCTGATTCATTGCAGCTGTTTAAACAACCCAATCACCTCATTCTCTCCCTTCCTCCCGAAAGCCGCAATCAGCATTTCAAGGCCAGCCTGGGCTCTTGCTTGCTTTTGATTTTCCTGCACCTTAATGGCAGAACCATGTTCTTGGCTCCTGCTTTCTCCAGCCAGGGTCCACCTCCAGGTACTGCAGAATCCAAACGCACGATCGGAGTAAACATACAGCACCAGCACTCCAGCTTCCCTTACCCAGGGTTTCACGGGTGCTAATTCAGTGGCAGAACACAGGCTACATTTGTTGCCATGTCTAAAGTGATTTTGCAGGGGAAATAGAAAGATATCTGGAGGGGACACTTTAGTGAAAGCTCCCAGGATGAATCACACTGTGCCAGCAATGTTTTTGTCTTTTCTTGAGGGAAATTTTGGCTGAATATAGTAAAATACATTTTGGAGGGGAAGAAAAATGCACTTGTGGGACCAGGAAGAGAAGTCATTCTTCTGCAGGTAATGGAGGAAGATCTGGCCTGCCGAAGGCCGGAGATTCCACACGTTTTCAGAATCACCTTCTCCTGAGACCAGTGTACAATTATGGTATGCATAGCATGGAGACACATGGCATTGAATCTTAACCCAGAAGTCTAGACAGGCAAACAGAAGGACTCAGAGATAAAGTTTGGTATGCATAAGATCTTGCAAGAGCAGGGATTAAGATTTATGTACACAAATCCTGTGTTCCTCTGAGGTGAATTATGTGACCTTAGGTTTGGTAGCTGTTAGGAAGAGCTGAGTAACTTTGGAGCACTGACAAAGAACAAGGGATTAAATGAATATAAAAAGCATTTTATTGTCTGTACTAACAATCCAGGTACATGGACAATGACCACAGCACATTTACAGAAAATGTGGTCTAGCAGATGATCGAATAGATTTTAAATCCCTGGATCCTGGTTCTGCTCCTGATTTGAACAGTATCATGCAAGTTCTTTCACTACTCTGTTTTCCTCTTGCCTTTCCTTTGTTTTATTTAGCTAAAAAATGTCTGGTTAAAATATGTTTGGATACCACCTGCTATAGCAGTATCATGAGCTTCCTCAGCATCCCCAGACACCTTGCTAATAACGATAATTGAATGTATTTTCTAAAGATCACACTGATCAGAACATTAGAGACAAATGAGAGACATAGCAGGATGCGAGGAGACAGCTAGAGGGATAAACGTCTCTAGTACTGTGTGCAAGAAAAACTGGGATTGTCAGGTTGACACAGAGCATTTCTGCTTTCCCTATTGAAGGACATTATCATCTTCAGATTATGTGCAGAGAGACGGGATGGAAACAAAACACTATCAAATGAGGCCAAAAGGAGACTTCCTACGTGTGACTGTGGTTTGGGACACACTTTCCCAAGTACTTGGCGTCTTTCCTTTCTTATTAACGTGAGAAGGAAAGCATGTGGAAGCTGAGCTCTGCATGGGAAACTAGTGCATAACTTTGGGGCCTGGAAGAATGAAGTTATGTGCTGGAACTGCTCTCATACATGGAAGACCTCTGGAAGGAAGGCAGAAACCAGGGAACACTGTGAACATGCTTAACACTGCTTCTCCCTAAGAACTGGTGTCTAGATTTCATAATGAAGTCACCATTTTTTAGCAAATTGTATGCTCTACTTGTGGATGAGAAGACAGTGGTGAATATTGTACAGAAATGTCTTTGACACAGTCTACCATAGCATCCTGGTAGTCAAACTGGTGAGATTTTATTTTAATAGGTGGACTATGAAGTGGAAAATAGGAGGAACCTCCAGGCTCCAAGGGCTGTGCCTGGTGACTAGCGGTCCCTAGGGATCAGTACTGGGGTCAATACTTTCTAATGTTGTGTTGTCTATGTCAATAAATTGGACTTCAGGACAGAGTGCACCTCAGCAAGTTGTGGATGGCACCAAATTTGGATGCTAGAGAAGAGGGCTATTGTTCAAAGGGACATTGACAGGCTGGAAAAATGCGTTGAGAGGAACCTGATGGAGTTCCAAGAAAGACAAATTCAAAGTCCTGTAGCTGGTACAGGATAATCCCATGCAAGAGCAGCAGTTTGAAAATTTATATTTCAGTCAATGCCATTTGTCCTGACCACAGCCAGAGATCTCTTTCATTCAGGGGGCACCAGCTGGATAGAAAGCAGCTTTGCAGAAAAGGGCCTGGGTGTTCTAATGGAAGACAAATCTCACATGAGCCAGCAACGTACCTTTGCGTCAGAAGCAGCCAACCACATACTAAGCTGTATTAGCAAGAGTGGAGCCAGCTAATCGGGAGTGATTGTTCTCCTGTGTTTGGTGCTGATGAGACTACATTTGGAGTACTGTGTCAGTTTTGGGACCCCAGCCCAAGAGGGATGTACTTGCAGGAAGTCCAGCAGAGGCCACATTAATTAAGAGGAGAGCCAGAGCACTTGACAACCAAGGAAAGGCCAAGAGAGCTGGGTTTCTTCTCCATAACATAAGAAGGTTAGGGGGAGATGTTATCACTCTGTTTGACTGTATAATGGGAATCCATAGAGGACACTGAGCTAGACTCCCCTCAGAGGTACACAGTGACAGTCTGAGATGCAATGAATACGAGTTGCAAGACAAGAAATTCCAGTTTGATAATAGGAAAAAAAATCATTATGGGGGAGTTAAACACTGGAATAAGTTCCCTAAGAAACAGAGGTGTCACCATTCTCAGAGATATTAAAAACCTGAATGGATACAAAGCCCTGAGTAACCTAATCAAGGTTGACCCTGCTTCAATTGGGGGGATGGCCTGGATGACCTCCAGAGGTCCCTTTTGACCTCAGTTCATAGAATCATAGAATAATTTGGGTTGGAAGGGGCTTTCAAAGGTCATCTAGTTCAACCCCCTGCAATGAGCAGGGACATCTTTAGCTAGATCAGGTTGCTCAGAGCCCTATCCAGCCTGGCCTTGAATGTCTCCAGGGATGGGGCATCTACCACCTCTCTGGGCAACCTGTGCCAGTGTTTTACCACCCTCACTGTAAAAAATTTATTCTTCATTTCTAAGCTGAGTCTCTCCTCTTTTATTTTAAAACCATTACCCCCTGTTCTGTCGTAACCTGCCTTTCTAAGAAGTCCGTCCCCATCTTTCTTTCAGGTTCCTTCTAAGTACTGAAAGGCCACATTAAGGTCTCCCCAGAGCCTTCTCTTCTTCAGGCCGAACAACTCCAGCTCCCTCTCCCTCTCCTCACAGCAGAGCTGTTCCATTCCTCTGATCGTTTTTGTGGCCTCCTCTGGCCCCTCTCCAACAGGTCCATGTCTTTCCTGTGCTGAGGGCTCCAGAGCTGGACACAGGATTCCAGGTGGGGTCTCACCAGAGCAGAGCAGAGGGGCAGAATCATCTCCCTCGACCTGCTGGCCATGCTCCTTTTGACTCAGCCCAAGATACATTTGGCCTTCTAGGTTGCAAGTGCACATTGCTGGCTCACGTCCAAGTTGGTCTATGACTTTTTCCAAAAAAATTGGTCTTCATCATCCTGCATTCAGGCCAGAAGCACATCTGCATTTTGATACTCGACTTTCTATAGTCCTATTTTCCTCCTAATGGTCCATGAGGAAAGCCACCTCCTGAGAATATGAGAAACCTGACTTCTTTCCCTGCTTTGTGTCCTGAGAGGCTCATGCATCCACGAAGCTTTCATTGCATTTGGGAAGGCCAGGTATACCTTTGGTTCGCTTATGGAGATTTTTCTGCCACAAACTGCAGAAATCAAAAATCGGTGTTGCAGATGAATGCTGATGCTTGATGGAGGCAGAACATATCCTGAGGCCTCCTCAGTACTGCAGGCAATTCTTGCCTGACAGCATGTGGGCCAGCACACTCGCGTGGAGCCAGGCACTATGGAAGGAGTTGGGCTTATTCCTGCCGTCATGTGACCACTGAATTTGCCTTTTTGTTTTGAAGATGTGGAACAGCAAACAGGATCCCACCAGTATATCTATTTGATCTCAGTCAGCATAGGCCTAGCTGGAGTCTTGAGAAGTCTTTTCAAAGAATGTAATTTTTCCTGAACACAGCCTGTGGGCTTCTTTCACTAACATTTCTGGGCTATTTGCACATCTCCCAGAGCAGTAATTGAGCCAGAATGGACACTGAACTAGAGCTGTTATCTCAGAACTGGGAACTTTTATATTATATATTAGTATAACAAACAGTTGATGTAAGCCAAAATAGAACCAGGCGCTTAGATATTTATCTAAATTGTCAGAATCACATTACTATTTTTGTAGCAGAAAAATCAAAAGGAGTTCCATGTCTTATTACAAGCCTTCCCCACTTCTCTCCCACTTTGCAAGAAGCTAGGCTGCAGGAGAAGGTACGTACCCCACCCTTGCTTCCTACACAATTGCTACCTCACTCGTCTTGCACCAGTTGTCAGGAAAAATACGTGGTTTTGTTGAAATCAGTGAAAGCTTGACTGAGAAAGAAATTAAATTATTTCAGTTTGGATTGGTAGGATCCCACCCAGTGTGGAAACAGGCATCTTGAATATAACAAACAATTTAGGATTAAATTGCACACTTGGTTCCATATGATTGACTTCCCTAGGATTGTGCTGACAGAAATGAAAACAGAACTTAACTCCTCAGATTTCAATTAAGTAGATAAGTCATTGTCTATGCCTCCCTCCCGGTTACTTTGAGAAAAAAGTCCATTATTAACTTACAAGATTGTCAGACTTGCAATTCTACAGTTGTCAAGTTCTGTAATGTAATATACACTCAGGAAAGATATTGTCAAACCTAAATGCAGATATGATGTGAATGAGAGGACCGAGAGCACTCAATGCACCAAGCACGAACCCCCTTGCTGTTGCCTCAATAACCCACCTCGAGGTATTGTTTACAGTTTTATCAGCTTTTACAGGTTTATTTTGTTCCACACAAGTGCTTACGCAGGAGTGTGGGATATAGGGTAGTTGCTCCCAGCAGCTGACCACAAGAAGCCAGGACGTCGTAATTTGCAAGGTATGTTGCTATGAGCGTCTCCATCTGCATGTTACCAAGGCTCTCTGTAGACTCATTTGGCCTATTTACCTCATGTTGCAGTGCATATTTAAATTTAAATGGCAGCTAAAAGCCCAGGGTACTGACCTAATCATCATTCAAGTATTTTTTCCATTGCTTTCCTCTTTCTCTGTCTGCTGCTATAATAAATTAGCTTGCTGTGTAATGGGTTTAGGGTGTTGGGTTTTTTTCCCCAACACCCTCAATAAATGTGAGAAGCACTGAAGAGCAGAGCAAGAGCACACTTCTCAGCAGAAAGGGGCTTTTGTGCTCGTTACAAACAATGTAGTAAGTAAAGAAGCAGAATAGCACCTAGACTGTGTCAGCAATACACTGTACTAACAAAACTAATACTTTATCCTTCACAGGAGAAGAAAATATTTCAACTCCTGGTTTTTAATCTGCTATGGACCAAACACAAATTTTATTATTTTTCCATGAAGTCAAAATCTTTACATTCCTCACTTTCAGAAGGCATTAATTCTAAGATCCCAAAATGTTGTTCTGAACATGATTTTACAGTATTTCAGGATATGAGAGAAACTATGACAACTGCTGACATAAAGCTTAATAGAATAATGGAAATACTCTATTACATTTAATCACTAAGGGCACCTGCTACTTAGTACTGATTGAAGCAACTTATCTTAATTTCTAGATCAAGTGTCTTCTGTTAGTGCCTTAATGAAACAGTGTGACATACAAGAAAAATTACTTTGCTTTGCATATTGCCATTTAAAATGATTCAGGGGAAAAATCAACCCAAACAAACATTTCAGTATTTTCCCTGTTTTGTAAACATCTAATTTTCTGTGAAAAACATTTTACAGCAGAAGTGTCTCTCGGGCAACTTTAGTCTGTGCACAATATCAGCTCATCCCTTATTAAAAAAAAAAAAAATAAATAAAATAAAAGGAACAGTAAATCCCAAGCAGGAAGGACACTTATTTAATCTTTGGAATGTCCTGTTTCAGTGCTGTTCAAGTCACCTTGTGTTGATTTAAGATGAGTAAGTGTAGGCTCCCCTTGCTCTAAAGTAAGAATTTCCTCGCCATCGTGCTGCACCAAGTTAAAAATACCTGGGTTAGTCAAACAGGGTCTCAAACTACAGATAGTCAAGGCATTGAAAACAAAGATCTAGCTTGTCAAAAGCAGGGGCATGTTAGTAAGGATATTAGTAAGCATTACTTTGAAAACAGAGGTGAGATGACAGGGTTTTTTTGAGGACAGAGGGGAAGGAGGGACCCAGGCGCTGGCAGCGAGGAGGGAGAAAGGCAGCGCAGAGGTGCCAGGGGCTGTGAAGAGGCTGGAAGGCTCATTTGCACAGCCCTACTTACAGGTANAAAGTGGGAGTGCTCACTGGCAGCTAATTCAGCTGCCAAACTGTGCTGGAAGGCTCTTTTGCACAGCCCTACTTACAGGTAGGGCCCACTGAGAATGCAGTAGATAACTCTCAAAATCAGTGTGTATATTACACAGTTTTTCCGTTTCCTCCTGTGCTGCTTCTCTCCCTTCTTAGACAATCCCTGCAAGGGGCAGCAGTTCCATTTTGCCCTCTGCTGCTTTGATTCGAGCCTCACTTCCTACTCTGGTGCCTCCCCTGAGGGCCACTATTACCCTGCTCTTCCCAGCCCCACCCTGTTTGTGCCCTTTCCTCTCAAGGCTTTCATTTCCCTGACTTTGATCCTTTAATTGGCTATTTCCCGCTTTCAGCCATTATGCTGCTTCCCTGTGTGCTGGCCACCATCCCATGCTTAATACACGTTTTGAAAGAAGGGTAAAGCATAGACCAGAAATGGCACCCAGGAGCATGGGCCTGTGCTGTAAGGGGACTGAATAAGCCAGAAAAGCAGGAGCATGTATCCGTTAATGAGGAGCATTTGCAGTCGCAATTACCTGAGGTTTTCTTAGGAGCAGCAAACTTTGTTGTCTTAGTCCAGTAGTTCTGCAGCTTTGCAAGGTCTTGTAGCACCCAGGACTGTGCCATCTGCTGCTGTATGGGATGGTGAGATCTCCTGCATGGAAGATTTTGCGCATAAAGATTTTAGCCACCGGCAGTGCCACAAAACAACAAAAACCACCAACTCAGATGCTTCACCGTACTGTATATAAGGAACTAAGATCAAAATTAAACCCTTATAAACTAATCACAGATGTGAAACAGCTAGTAAGGAAAACATTTTCTAATATGGGGACAACTTTGAAATTTCTCATATTTTAGAGGGGGAGATGCATACAACCTGGAAGAAACTTCTTGAAATGTTGTAAATCCAGCTTTTCTACCTTCCAGACAGTGCTGGAGTCTTTCTCACTTTCTTGATATGACCTGAAATTTTAATCAAACCCAGCACACTCATAAAATATCTACCCAGAAAACCCCAATATGTCAAAAATTCCCAGCCACTTTTAGAAATAATTCTTACGACTTGGAATAATTTGCTCTATGATTCTGACGTCTTCAACTCATTAAGATGGTGGGGGCGAAGAGAGCTTGAAATGACAGAGAACTATAGTTTATAAGGTAGCAGCAGGGGAGTAAAAAGGGAAGCTGAGATGAGAAGGGAAAGGGCAGGAAGAAGAAAGAAACATGGGATGCAGAGCAGCATGGATAGATAATTCTCATCCTAGAACAGGCCAACAGCTAGTTTTGTTTTTTTTACAAAAAGGGTTGGCCCACCTCACAGCTGCTCAGAACATGAGCTAGGAGATGGGAGGGGAAGCAAGAAAAATAGCAGTTCACTGCCAAGCAGTAATTGCACTGGAAAAAGGCGCCTGGGAATGTGCAAGATGGGATTTGCAGGCACATGTACAAGATGGAGAAAGAAGCCATATTCTGTAGGGTAGGAAAGACCACTGAAGAGAGCTCAGGTGTCTGCTGTTATCTTCTTTCTTCAGAGTTAATTTGGGGAAGAAAAAAGAAAATTACAATAACATTTACTGTTATTTTTATAGCAGTATCAACTCTGTTGGTGCCTACCCTCAGAGTTTTGAGTCTCCTTGACCATCACGTGCATGCTGTCCCTTCACTGTGCTTGGGTAGTGACCCAAGTCCAAACCCACAACCTATTTTCTGCCAGTAAGCACTTCCCCAAGGAACTTTCTCCAGGTCTTCTGGACAGTAGATTTCATGGATCTGTTAACCATGTGGATTCCTAACTGGGGGCCTGTGAAAACACAGACTGTTCATCATTCAAGACTTGCTTGCTGTTGTGAGATCACAATCTGGAACTGATATTCCAGGTAATGGAATCAGCCAGAAAAAACAATAACTTAGTTTTCCTCATGTTTTGTATATACAGGAAGAACTTACATTGTAAATACTGATTGAAGTTCAAAAAGAGGATTAGTCAAGTTGCTTTAAGAGATATTTCTAAGAAATAACATAGGGTTTCAAAACTTTAAGAAGGCAAGAAATACTTGTAGGAAATATAATACTTACAAAAATGTTGACAGTGCAGGTAGAATTCCCAGCTTCCTTTTTTATCTTTCTAGTAAGAAAAATGGAAGCAAGAATAAAAAAATCAAAACATATTCTCTAAAGTGAAAATTCGTGTTTAAGTTGGAAACTGAATTCTGATTCAAAATCAAAACTATAATAATATTTTAGACCAATGTATGAATGTTTTGTTTACGGAACAACAGTGTGAACAAAACATGCGAAAATTAAGAACTTTGTAGACAAGGCATTAATTTTTCAGATAGTGACACCATTTCTTATTTTCAATGTAGAAGTCCAGCAACAGAGATGAAACAAACAATTTTCCCCAGAGAAACACACAACACTGAAGTGCGCAACGTAAGAAATGTTTAAAGTCGCAGAGATGGACACCAGCTTGGTGATAGTGTTAGAAGACAACTGGTGGCATTCTGTAAAAAGGGTTTTAAGTTCTGTTTATCTGAACTGACAGCAGTTAGAAGTACTTTTCGTCCTTATCTATCAACTGTAAAGCTGATCTAACTGGATAGGAGACCATTTTTATGGAGCGCTGCTGCCCGCAGTTGTACTTACACAAGCAAATGCTAATGGCCTTCCAGACATTGCAGACTTTATGTTGCCTGAACACCACGTAGACGTTTGTGCTCATGCAAACTGCATGTGGAATATCTTTCCATCCAGAATGGCAGCAGTTTACATTTTCTTGCATGTCTTCAGAAGAAAGGAGTCCAAAGGGTCAGGACAACAAAGAATTAAACACAGCATGTGTGAGACAGGAAAAGTGCAATTATTATGAATTACAACACTGTCAGGATTAACATGTCTCTCTAACAGAAAGTGCAAAGGAATATCAAGCCATTAAACTGTCTAGCTCCTAGCTATTACATTTGATCCATAAACAGTACCTTCAACAGTACAGTGCCCTCTAGCACTGTAATAAAGTATTAACCACTAGTTAATACTTACCTTCCAAATTGCTACTTAGAAGCCTCTTTAAGTCATCCCGTCCAAATACCTATCAAAAAAGAATGTTCAACCTGAAAGGGCTGCAACATTATTAAGAAACAGTGTTTTGAAATTGTTAACTCTTCCTCTTCCCCAGAGGACACAAAACTATCACTCATATTTTACTGGTTTCTAAATGAAAGTTT
Source organism: Pampusana beccarii (assembly GCA_013399365.1). NCBI lineage: Eukaryota > Metazoa > Chordata > Aves > Columbiformes > Columbidae > Pampusana > Pampusana beccarii. The sequence continues at coordinate 202,163 of VWYH01010568.1, forward strand.
TGGTTAAGCTTCCCCTTGAGTTTTCAACAGCTCCTTAGAACAATACAGGTTACTCCCTCAAACAAAAATGGCAGTGATTGAGAAGTGGGATCAGAGTTTAAGAAGACATATTTTTGAAATGTGTCTAGAAGCAAAGGAACTAGGTAAGAAAAGTAGTGGAGCAATTTACATCATGTAACAGAATTAGCCATTGCTGGTGGTAGTAGCTGGGTGTGTAGACTGTATTAGAGTACAGATAGACTTGAGTCAGGAGCTGCAGTGCTACTCCCCGTGTCCAAAAGCAGTTTCACTGAATGAACTGTACTTTGCTGAGCGTTGGATGAGTGGAGATAATCTATAGGAGCAGGATGAATCTGAGCTGCTTTGATCTCAGATCAGTGGACTTGAATACAACAACACCTGGTGTGATTATCCTGTAGATAGGGACCAGAGCATGACATGGTAAAATAATCTTAATGATAGAAGTCGAGAAATAAATGTTTTACAATGAGGGCGGTAAAACACTGGCACAGGTTGCCCAGACGGGCAGTAGATGCCTCATTCCTGGAGACGTTCAAGGTCAGATTGGACGGGGCTCTGAGCAACCTGATCTAGTTGAAGATGTCCCTGCTTATTGCAGGGAGGTTGGACTAGATGACCTTTGAGGGTCCCTTCCAACCCAAACCATTGGGATACAGATGCTGAGGCAGATCATAGGGATGAAAGGAGGGGGTGGGAAAAGGCAACAGAAACTCCAAACCTCTGTAGTGTGTGGAAATTTGATTTTAAGTTCTCTCTTAAAACATGTGGAATAGTGGCCCACAGATATGTGCCCCCCACTGTTAAGTAGTCCCAATGGCTAAGAGGAAGACTGTCAGAAAACAAGTTAGAATATAGCTGTGTACCTACTGCAGGAATTGGGCAAATTTCAATGGATGTCACCTTTTCAAGAGGAACAGGGAAAAAGCAAGGAAATCCCAAAGGCCTTTGGTATGCAGGTCTATACAACAAGGCCAGGGCAAGGAGGCACCAAGTAGGGAACATACATGTTCATGCTCTGCTGACTTCTACTGCTACCCAGGGGAACAGCAGAGGGTCTGTTGCAGTGCAGACACAGTAAGACAAGCGGGTTTGGTGAATTTGGAGGTATCTCAGGTGCCTGGTTGTCTTGCTATGGCTCTGTCGACAACATTGCACAAGTGCAATTACTCACTACACAATACGTTTTCTTCTTAAGTGATGTGCTTCTAACTGCGTATTAAGTTGCTAGTCCTACAGCTTCTGTAGGGAATTTAAAACTTCTTCCAAATTCATGTTCTTGATATTTAGACTATCCTTGTATACACAAGCACGGACCTTCTAATTGCACCCACCTGGAACAACTCACAGAGTTTCTGTGGCATCGGGGGCTACAGAGACAAAGGAGAACCTCTGCCTTTTCCCAAGTAGTTATTTCAGCATGTTTTATTAGGCTGTGCCTTTGAGATCCCATCAGTACTTCTCCCCAGTCCTGTTTTGACTGCGGAGGACAATCCCTTAATGACCAAAGGGGAAGGGGTGAGATAGTGTACAGAAACAAGAGACCTTTCTCCCTCCTTTATTTCTAATATCTGTAATATGGATGTCATACACAGCAGATTACATCTGTGCCTAAAAGCAACAGGCCACTCAAGGAAAATTGCAATAATTAAGTATACAGGCTGATTGCTGTCTCATTTAGTTCCTGTCTGTTGTGCCCTGGAAGAGGACACAAAGAAGGGATTGTGGAGACTTTGAGGAAGCATGGATGAGTTTTTCCTACGTGTTTAGGATACTTACATGTTGGGAAGTCTGGGCTCAGTTTGGTTGGTATACTTTTCCTTCCTTACTGGCTTCATCTTAGAAGGCAGGACCTGCTACTGTAAGCAAAATGCGTTCAGTCAGTGTGGTGGGAAGTCTTTGCAGTCAAGAGAATCTCCGGGCAATGAGGAGTTGTCATCCCTGGCCAGCAAGCTGCTCCATTTGCTGTTTGGAAAAGGACCCACAGATTGCCCCCGTGGTGCTAGTGTCTGAATCTGGGTGTTTAGGTGGAATGCAGAATGTGGCAAGGGCTTTGGAAGCAAGGAAGGGAATTACAGCAAGAGAATCCCTCCTCTCAAGGCCTCCTCCAGTGGCCTGTAAGAGGCTTTTATTCCAGCCTCTATTTTCAGTCTATTTGGTCAGATAATAAAGGAGCAGCTGGAAAACACTTTCCTAAAGGCTGCGGTAAAATAAGCTTAGCCCAGCACACATGGAAGATGACCAGAGTAACTCCCATTGCTTGCTGGAAGTGCGGTAAAGGCTTCTCTCGGATGAACTGCAAGACCTTTGAAGTGTTGTCGGTGCCATTGATTAGGCTGGAAATAAAAAAAGATGTCCTATTTGAAAACACTGTGTGTGGTGCAGAATCCCATGATACATATGCAGAGTGATGTGAGACACTGCACCTATTGTATGGTTTGGATGTCTATAAATGCACTCTGTAGTTTATTAATCCATTGAGGCTAGGACTGCTGTTAACTAACTTTCCATAAACCTAATATATTTAAACAATCCCACAAAAGGCACAGATGACCTCTCAAAATACATTAGCACATGGAACTATTTTGGAATAAATCATGTGCTACTAGTGCTAGCTAGTGGACTTCGAAGTTGTGATATTATGTATGAAAAGCCTATATTGTCTTTTTAAAGTCTCCCCACATCTATTATGTAGGCGTTTGCTTCCCCTTGAACCTTGAACAGCTAAATTGACAGTACCAAATGATCCTGGCTTTATAGGAAGGTGATTAGTATTCCAAATGAAGCATCTAACCTCTCTGACGCATTCCAAAAACGCACTGCGGTACATGACATTGTAAAGGTTTTATTAGTACAAGCCAGGGATGCCCTGCATATCTGAGCCATGGCTTTGCCAGCTGCAGGGTGTCAGAGCAGCGAGAGAGGGCAGCTCTGCAAGGGGCTGAGGGTGACAGCAGGGTGGGCAGGGCAGTGCCCTCACCAGTGGGAGTGCAGCCCCACAGTGCACCAGCGAGAAAGCAGAGCTGGTCCGGTGACTCTAAACAGGGTTGGTGTCAGTCCAGCAGTCGCCAGACAAGTCCGTAAAGGCAAGGCAGCTCTGAAGTCAAGCCATGTCACTCCGTCAGGGAACAGGCATTTCTGCAATGCAGCTCAGGACAAAGGGCCTGAGTTTAAAAGTGGCTCCCAAACACCTTTCCAGGTTGCTCCAGGGGGAGAAACCCCTGACAGGGCTCCACACAACTCTCACACAGCTTGTTTGACATCAGCCAAACCCTGGTTACCGCTGTGCCCATCAGAACTGGCCATGGGCACTGTCAGCCAAAGCCCTTGCTGGGGAGGAAGGAAAAGCTGCAGAGCCTGTGGGTTCATTCTGGCTGTGGCATAGGGGTGCCCCTAGACCTAGTTCATGCCAGTGCCTCTTCTGTATCACCCCAAAGCTATCATGCACATATTACAATTTACACCACATTCTTTCTTCCTTTTCCAGCTCTTCCTAGTCTCAAGAGGTGGTAAATCTCCAATCAGTGGATGCTACACCTCCGTCAAGCAGTGTCCAGTGGTCAAAGATGAGCTATTTTATCATGATCTGGAAAACAATACACAGACCACTATTCACTGGCTCAGCAGAAGAACTAAAGGAAATGTCCAGAGCAAACAAGCAAACAGAAAAATCTGTAGCACATTATGGAGACACACTCTGAAACAGAAACACCCACTTCCACACTCATTCACAGAACACATCACAGGTTACTACAGAATTATATTTGTTTCTGCAAAACAGAAAGAAAAAATATCTGAAGTTCCCTTCTCATTGCACATTTAGAACTTACGTTTCAATTTCCTCTCACTCTCCATTAGGTTTGACTCTACTAAGTATACCTTTCTCCTACATCAACCATTTAAGTAGCATAATAGTGTCTGCAACTTCAACATAGTCATCCGCATGACTTAATAGCCAGTAAGAAGGCTATTGTAGCATACCTGTAACACACCTGAAATCTGATAAGGCTTCCTCGGAAACCTAAGAGATAGCCTCCTGATACCGACAGCACAAAATAACAGAGATACTGGATAAGCAGGCCTGTGCAGTAGGCCCTGAAAACAGAACCTGAGAAAAATGATAGCTGAAATGCAGGCTGTATGCCGAAGAGTATCTTCTTTGCTGCAGGAAGGAAATAAAACATGGCCCTTACACTATAAATCCAGTCAGCCAGAAGCAAAACCATCTGGCTGAATCCTTGTGGTTGCACAGCCAAAACTTCAGGAGCCTGCAGGAACATTTGCCACCCCTATTACATTGTGCAAGGAATATTACTCAGGTGGTGGCACAGACAGACAGATGCTCAGGAGATGATGAAGCTAACTGATGACACCAACTAATGCTGTGTTTTGTCACAGCCACTTTAGAGACTCGGATTCAGATGCCAAACAAATGCAAAATGAAGCGAGACTTAGAGATTAGCATCTGCTTGTCTGTTATCTAGAAGCTGCCGTTGATGTGTTTCACATTCAAAACAATAAAAACTGAAACACTAAGCAGTCCAGCCAGACAGCAGATTTTTCACCCTAGACTGAAATAAACTAAGGGAGTCACAGAAAGAACCCCTGGTCAGAAATGAAAAATGTTAGCAATTTTGTCAGTAGAAAAAGCCCACCTAATGCCTGCTCTAACAGCATTTGGCTCTAGCTTGCTGCTTTGCGAACTCCAATTCAAAGGCTGGTAAAGCGACACATTATGGCAAGAGGAAAAAGAACGAGAATAACAAGGGAAGGAAAACAAACAGTCCTATCTCACTCAACACCACCAGAGACTATAAAAGACGGGAAGAGGGTTCCCCTGAGCTTGGTACATCCCTCTAGTGGGAAGGTCACAGGACAGCTTTTTAAAGTTACTGACCTGAAGGCCTTACTGCTCTTTGAGGGGCACTATTTCCACATTGTGTTATTCCAGAAAACAGAGACCATGCCTCATAGTTGACTTCAGGCACCAAGTCAAGGTCAAGGTAGTAGGAAAGCAGTTAACATTTACTAGAAAAAAAATGCTTAATATTTTCAGAAGCTTCCTTGACTTGGGAGGGGAAAGGTTAAATTAGTATGTTCACTGATGAAGAAAAACTACTGTCACACATAGCCTAAAGGATCGTTTTACCATTCATCAGTGGATTTTATGGTAATCTGAATTAAAAACACACTGGTGGATTTCAAAGCACACAGGCTTTATCGCTGAGTGGGGCTTTCTATAGAAGGGACCACAGGAACTGGAAAACAAGACTTCAAATGTAAGGCTTATTCTATTCAATTAATTCAGCTTACAGAAGGGAAGTTTTAGAGGTGACATAATTGCTGAATATAGGGATTTACGCATAGAAAAGCACTTAATAGGAGGAGGAGGAGGCAAGCAGTCAGGCATTTCAGTCTTTCTGACAAAGACATAATGTGAGCCAAGAGTTGGAAGTTCAACAAGACAAACTCTGTCTTATTTAAATAAGATGTAATTTCTGCTAGAACTACAACAGCATAGCTGTGGAGGTCACCATCTTTTGGAGTCTTTATGACAAGACTGTATATCTTTTAAAAACACGCTGTCTAGCTTGAGGGGGGAAATTGAAAAGAGTGTGCTCAAGCTGGCTACTTCCCTTGTGAAGTCAAGATACCTCTGTGGTTTGTTCATCCTTCAGAAGAGGCAGCCAAGTTTGAAAAGGAGCTGATGGCAGAGCAGCCTACAAGAGCACCCTTGGGATGAGTGTCAAAGTGCTCCAGGCATTGTATAAGAAGCCAGGGTCCAGTGCCCCCCAACTGCCCTTGCACATGTGAGACAGCAGACCAACAGCTTCATGCCACAAAGGTCTAGGAGGATATTATGATCAGTTAAGAATAACTTACCCACCACAGGGATCATGTATCTTTCTCTGAAGCATTTGGCAGTGGCTAGAGACAGCAGACTAAAAGAGACAGCCTACTGGGCAGACACAGTCTGGCTGTTGCTGTATCCTTGGCACAAGCTGATCAGCACACAGGGTGTCCTTGGAGGTCTCCTATGCGTGCATCCACCAGAGCTGACCCTACTTAATTTATGAGCTCTTCTGAGATCACAGCCTCATGTATTATGGCTCCAGGCTCTATTGAAATGAACTTTATTAAAATAAATTCCAGCTGCTTGGAAGGAGTTAGAAAAATTACAAAAAGAAGGCAAACTCTTCCATTCTCTAACTCACTGAAAGCAGAGAAAAGAACTAGTTACAGGAGATGGAGCAAAATTCATCTGGCTCAATTGAAGGGGCATGAGAAAATTATTTGATCAAAGAACAAACAATTTTGGTAAAATGAGATGGGTACAAACACTGAGGCAGCACTCAGAGCTTGGCAACAGAGGGCAAAGAGGCTTCAAGCACAGAGGCAAGAGGGACAAAGGGTCAGGAGGGCACTTGATAAGGGTTCTGACTGGAGGTGGGATGCATTTCAATAAATCAGGTTCATTTGCAAGGGGTCTTGAGTGCTTGTCCCTTTCCTGTTTTGTCTGTTCCCTGGCCTTTGGTCTGCTGTATTTCCTTCCCCAGGATGCCTGTGGCCTGTTAATGGAGAATATTAGGGAGCAGCACCAGGATGTACCTCATTCTGCATGTTGTTGCCAGCAGCCTACATGTTGATTATTGTCCCTATTTGGTAGATGCTCTTTTTATCCTTGCTTGGCTCCTGGGGAATGTTGAAAGGATGAAATTTCTAATGAAGTCTGGCGTTCTTGTCCAGCCACAACTAAGCAGAATTGTGGTCTGCTAAAGACCTCAGAAGAAAAGCTCGACTTTTCTGCCCTATCATGGGCCAGCATCTAGGACAACAGATCTAAACCCTTCCAGAGCAATAGAACCGCTTTCCTTTGCTGTGGAGTTGCCAGGAAAAGTGCAGTTTCCAGAACTTGGATGCTCAGAAAGGTACTGCAGTGCATAGCGGGGAAGTAGCTGAACAAATGTGATTAGTTGTCGATTTAGGTGGGAAATAACACATGTTTATGAAGCACTCATGAACTAGCTACATTTACAGGACCTACACAAGCTGTAACATTCACCCGTCCACCGTCACATGCTGACTCTGTGCTGGCCTCAGTGATGTGGAGCGGCACGGCAGAGCCACCCACCATTCCCACCTGACGGATTGTCACTGAAACCGCCCCTTGGATTTCAATGGGAGTGCCTAAGCTTTCAGGAGTCATGGGACTGAGACATCAGCGGTGCCTCTGTGACCTTGTCCCTACCCCTATCTTTCTGCTTCCCAGCAGTGAATTCTCATGGCTTTCTGACAGATTTCTCCAGATTTAAACAATATGGCTAAGACCCTGCTTTCAGCAAGGCATTCTGGAGTCTCCTCACAATCCTTACTTGATAGTACTTGCAATAGCCTTTCCTGCCTGGTGTCAAGCACCACAGACAACACAACTGACATTTTACCTGAGGTTCCTAGATCCAAGCCAAGTGCAGTGCAAAATAAAACCAAAAAAACCCTAGTAGTCTGGGATCTGTTAGTTCCAAAGAAGTGGAAGCAGCACATCTCTAGTACAGTCAGCAGAGCAAAAACATGTGCCAGATAATGCCGTAAATAGAGAAGATCTGCAGATCTTCAACAGTTTCATGGCATGCATTGCCACTATGGGAAGGATGTGACACCTCAGCCAGAGCAGGCACTACTGAATGAGATGAGAACATTCCAGTTCAGCGGTCATTTCACTTAATGCCAGCTCCATAGCAGGGGTTTAATGTGAATACTGTAGCTGAAAGCCATTAGACTTTTCCCTCATGCTAGCATCAACCACTTTTGGCAAGGCCTGTTAAATCGAATAACTTGCAGTGTGAGCCAGAAAGAAAGCCTGGGGAACAGATTCTTCAGATCACAAATGTTAAACCATAGAGATGGATTGGTGACAGTGAGGGTGGAGTGGAGTCAGAAGTTTCCACATACCATTTTTTCTTCCCCATCACCACCACAGATGTGGTCTACACCCCAACATATGTTTGCAATGAGTGTAGCCCAAGAGGCATTCCAGATCTTACTCAAGCGTTGAAACTTGAAAGAATCAGCTGAGTTTGAAATTAATCAAAGGGCAGAGTGACTGTGTGTGCTAAGTGTGATGGAGTTGCCCACGTTCAGATTCTGCAGGCAATGGGCAGAGAGATACGAATGGCCCTGAGCAGTGCCTCTAGTCTATAATCTGAGGCTCCAGCAGCTTCTGAAGGGCTCAGCTCACAGTTTAGATCAGGTTTTCAACTGTAACCAGGCTATCAATTTAGGCACCTCAGGTATGTTCCCAAATTTAGAGAGATGAAGCTTACCGTAGGGAACTCTTGGCTTTTGAAATAAGGTTCTTAAATGGTTCTTCGAATTTTATGGTTCCTTCCTGCCTTGCTCCTGCCTCTCTCCCCACTATCACTGAAGTCAGACCCCAAGGGAGCCATATCGCTTTACCAATTTTTGCAGAGGCTCCCTGAGCATAAAAGAAAATGCCTCATTTAGCTAAATCCAAAGTACGCCAGCATAAATGGTTGCTGAGGAGTGAATACCACATCAGGTCAGGTCAGATCAGAAGTGAGGAAGCTAAATGTTAGTAGCAAAAGATAAATTAACTACAGCAAGAGGCTTAGTGTGGGCCAGAGTGTTCAGACTGCATCTTATACAGCTCTTCTAAAAACTGAACTTACATATGTATGTTTCATGGAAAGATTTTGCAAAAGTCATTTTGTAAGTTTGATGGACTTGGAGACTTGTAATTTCTTTAAAATTCCTGAAAAGATATTACAGAAAAGCAGGAATACAAATATATGTACTAACACATTACCCTGATAATATAAGTTAATTTAGGGAGCACCCATTAGGAGAATGAGATAATATATATAAATACATTGTTTTATTTATCACAAATGTTTGTGTACTAGATTTAAAGGACAGCTAAATATTTACTGGGACCTGGGATGTAAGGTGGAGATTTTTATAGTGCTGTAAACAAATTGGGAGCAGAAAGACAGGAGAAACACACTTTAAGTTTATATACCCAGTACTGAGACTTGAACTAAATACAGATCAACAGAACAATGGTCCAAACCAGCCACAGCTCTGTCCCACGGGGGCCTGGCAGGCTACACCTCTGATATCACTATGGAAATGTTCATTGGGAAATGGCCCACCAATTTTTGCCTTAAGCAGAAGTTTTTCCCAATGGAGTAAGTGCAGTAACTAAATAAAAATTTGTGGAATGGGCTGAAAGCTGCAAAGCCATATCTTATCGGAGTTTGCGCCTATGTTTAAATGATGAATTGGTTTTGGCAACTGAATTTAGAAATTTATAGCCTTAGTACTGCAAATCTATTTATTGCTGTTTTTATTTTTCTTCAATGGAGGAAAGGCTAGTGGCCAGGAAGGAAGCCTATAAATCTTAACATTAGAGAGGAGAAAGGGTAAGGTGTTTTACACAAACACAGGGGCTAGACAAGATTTTTTTTTTTTGAGACGAGGGGCAATGTGTGACAGATTTCTTTTGAAGATTTTAAGTTACTGAAAAACAGAAAAAATCTCCAGTACATCCCCTTCATTCTTTTCATTCCAGATTTTATTAATTTTCACAGCCAACACTGTTTCTTTTAAATGAAAAGTGATCGCAGATTGTTGCCAGAAAGAGAAAACATGACAGAAGAAAGCAAGCCTGTTTATTTCTTTGGAAGGTGATATAACCTTTGAGTTTTTCTGGGATGAGAAGAGTTTGGGAATCACCTCACCTTTAGATGAGGTATCTGGCCCAAATGATTGTTTGCTGCCCTCCACTATGGATCACATGTGGGAATGCACAGTCCCCATGGGAACACTGGAGCAGTATGTGGCACATGGCTGCTAAAGGAGTGATGGAAGCAGAGCTTGTAAATGATAGAAGATCTTGGCATCAGCTGAAAGTAGTCTGAACAGTTCCAACCTGTGTAGGAAAGCACAAGAAGTGGCAACAGATATTTAACTGTTCTTATAAAACTTTCCATTGGCTATTCGCAGTGATTCCTCCTATCCCTGGATGAGATGAACAAAATTACCAAATTAAGTCCACATCTTTGGATGTCCCAATTAAAACAGCTTCTTATCTCCTCTCGCTGAGAGGCACCCTGCATTCTCTGATTGAAGCTGGTGGCAGCATTTAATGTAATATGCTGAGAGCTTATGGCTAAAGTTTGAGGCTCTGAGAATCTCTCCCATGCCTTTGGGATGGAGCTGGTAAGCAGCAGGATCTAGAAGGAACACGGATTCTTTAGTTTGAAATGAGCCATTGAGGAATTAATAAACTCTCTGGTAATCGCAGGTGACGACAAGAAGCACTCGAGGGTAATGGGGTTGGCAGTAGCTTCAGAAGAGGATTGCCTCTTACCTTGGCAAGAACAAGGGAAACTCACTCCTTCTCCTCCTCTTTCACTTAAACAAAAACAACCCCCTTAGAGCATTTTGGAAAGGAGTATTACTGTACTAAGACAACAAGGCGGTCCGCCACATGGGTCTGAGGAACTGGTTCCAAGAAAGAAATCCTCATACACACAGATCACAGGAACTTGAGTCCTTTTCATATCAAAGTGACTTCCTCAAAGGCCGTCAAAATTCATTCTCCTTTCAAAGACCTAATGGAGTCGGAGACCTACAAGGGAAAAGATAGATTCCTGCCAAAGCACAGGATAAAATGCTTCATTTTATCCTACGTAACAACACTACGTCCATACTCCTTTTTCTTCAGGTCCCCAGCCTGAGAAGAGTTGAGGGCAGAGGGAGCTGAGCAAAGGAGAAAAACTGCTAAAAGACAATGCAATGACATTGAAAAAAATGGAAAACTGAATTATCCTGAAATATTATTGTATCATTGGAATGAGGCAAGATCACATACATCTGTGAGTTATTACATAGCATGGCTCTTGATTTCCAAGGAGTAGAATCAGCACTTTGATACATTGTGTGACTCATGAAAGAACAGTTTCAGGTTCCAACTGTAGGACAATGGTGACAGCAAGAGCAGCAGCTGATGACTCTGTAGCACCCCTTCTAAGTTGTTCTGGTGCAATTTGCATACAACGATGAGGTCAGCTTGTCGCTGAGGTGACACATTAGATCACGACAAGCTTTGCTCTGGTAATTATTTCATGGGGCTCACGTAGGAACAGGCAGGAACGTCTCCTTAATGGTTAAACACAAGATGAGAAACGTGGGATTCTAGGATGAGGTGCTAAGAAAGCAGTACTCAGCTGAGATCTTGATCCTCTGGAAAGGAATACCATGAAGTTTATTCAAAGAGAATTTTTCAGACATTAAGACTCATGTTGACACAAAGACTACACTGAAGGTCTCATGAGGACTCTACTTTGCCTGCTGTCTCTCAAGGGTAGCGCTACTGGTCCAAGTCTTCATCCAAACACTGCGTATTGTACAGAGGTCACTGATAAGTCCATCTCTAATAACCATGCTTTCTCCATTTTAGTTTTAAACCTAGTTCAGTGACCACTCGCCATGTTAAGCCCCATGTAATTGCCAAGGCTTTCTCTTAATACTACAAACCCTGAATGGAACACCAAACCCCCTTTTAGTCCCCAGCTCTCCTGAATGGTGCCCAACTCTAGCCTCACCTCAAGCTGTCCTGACTGGGTCTTAAACATCCATTGGCCCTCCCTTTGAACCAGCTCTTATTCTTGCCCTGTAGGCAAGTCAGGACAGAACAATAAATGTTAGTGCCAGCCCAAATCCTGGCCTTGGCTCTGATGGCAAGACACCAAGCAGTTCTGTTTAGGGGCCCGTCGCCTGTGCTGAACTTCAGCCTTATGACTGTGCTCTCACTAAAAGATAGAGGTAAGAATAACATTTCTCAACACTAAGTTGTTTTTCACAGACACATCCCAAAGGGTAGACATCAGCAACATCCTAGGAACTACCATTGCTTTGAGAGCATTGGGCCTTAGCAGACGACAGTTTAGACTAGCATTAGGAGGTAGTAATAAACAGCTTTTGCTGCAACAGCAGAAGGCTTGCAGACATGATGAGGCTGTTGTGGCAAAGCCCCAGTGACTCCTGCTGAGCTTGCAGGGAGGCCTATTTCAGTGCTAAGTGAACTCGAGTGTTCAGATTGGATTTATACTTCTTTTTCCAAAGTATAAGCATCAAAGTGTTTCAGTCTGTCTCTTGCATGTAGGTTTCCAAAAGTAAGCTGTGAATACATGCCAGAAAGCTCCTCCAAGCCATGATTACTTTCGGGGACACAGTGCCTCAGCAGCCTTTTATTAAAGTTAGGATTATGGATAGGAAGTAACTAGGAGCTCCTTTTTTTGATAAATCCCAGAAATGTGCACAAGTGGACAAGAACTGTTGCAGCTATGGTTCCTGTGTTTGTGCTTAAACAAAACCATAAATAGTGGCTGAGCCTGCAACATCAAACTATCTTGAGCACTGGAGGTATAGCTGGGGTTAGGCTTTGCTTTTGGAAAATTGGTGAGGTCCATGACCAGTTCTTATGATGCCCTCGAGGCTTGCACAAGTGGAACAAGAAAACAGCAGCATCCAAGGTTGTTATTTAGAAGACGCCAGGTCTCAGCAGTTACGATGCAGCATCAGGGTTTGCAAGAAAAATGAGGAGAACATGAGCTGGTTTTACATACTAAAAGACTTCCATAGATGTCAAGAGGGTGGGACCAGGCTCTTTTCAGTGGTGCCCAATGATAGGATGAGGGGCAATAGGCACAGACTGAAACATAGGAGGTTCCATCTGAATATAAGGAGAAACTTCTTTACTTTAAGGGTATCAGAGCACTGGAGCAGGCTGCCCAGGGAGGCTGTGAAGTCTCCTTCTCTGCAGACATTCAAGATCTGCCTGGACACATTCCTGTGCAATCTGCCCTAGGTGTACCTGCTTTAGCAGGTGGGTTGGACTAGATGATCTCCAGAGGTCCATTCCAACCCCAACCATTCTTTGACAGTTTAAAGAACTACATTCAGTAGGATCCTAGAGCTTGTAGTTATTTCACTGACACTGTGCTGTGACAAAGCCTGGGCCAAAGCAGGAATCAGACTGACCTTCTGTCTCCCCTGACCAGGTAACAAAGTACTGGTAGCAGGCTGGCCACAGCTGCTGGTTATTCTGGGCACAGTCCTGAAGCACTGCAGGACCACGGGTGCCGAGATCACAGTCAAAGGTTATTTTAGGAGCTTGTATCCAACTGGCACCAGAATGTTTTATTTTTACTGCCTGGACCTAATCCAAAGAATACCTGGACCTTCTCAAGCCATTTCACCCCAAACTAAAACATAGTTTATTTTTCCAGTGTTACAGTTTTTTAGAATTCAGCAGTAAGATGTGTTCTTCAATCTATCGCATTCCCAAAGCTAACCCTAAATTTAGCCACATGTTAATAAGGATTTCCAGTACCAGAATTTTTCCTAAACTAGAACCTTCTCTCACAGTTACTCATCCTTCATTCTGAACTCATTTCATTCCCATGAAAAAGAAGTTACGGAAGCCACAAAATTCTATCAACACCAGCCTCCATTCATTCCAAAGGACTGGGCAAACTCCACTGTCACTGTTACTTGCCCCAGCCCTCACTGTACTTGTAACTAACTCCACGCACGCACACACAAAAAAACCCTAAAAAAAATATATAAAATAAAATAAAATAAAATAAAATAAAATAAAATAAAATAAAATAAAATAAAATAAAATAAAATAGCTGTTAGACTTTGCTTTTTTCATTCATCACTGTACACTGTGCTCTGCAAAAACTTCCTGCCCAAATTCTGGATAACCCTAAACCTGACACAGCATGCCAGGCTGCGCTCCTCAGCATGTCTCACAGCAACAGTGTTATCTGGTCAGGCTTAGGCTCAATGACACAAATACACTCCCCTCCACTCACTAACAAGATTATCAAGACATTCTCTGCTTCTGTCACCAGCTGGCCATTATAAACAGGTGAGCTTTACAGTTCTATTTGTAGAATAGAACTGTATTCTATCTTTACAGCTTTTATTTGCCCTTGCATGGATCCTAACCATAATATTTTCTTTCCTGTGAGGTAGGTTTTGCTATACTGATGGAATCTGACAACAGCAGCCATAAGCACAACAAGACTTCCAGGATCCTAAAACATGCCATACTCTCAAACCACCTGGTCCTGGGCTCTTATCCTTATGTGAAACATCTCTACATATTATAAACCAATTATGTTCCTCAACTGTAGTTCTCCCCCTGCAAACAACAGCTAGTTTCAATGCTGAATTCTAGCATGACCACACACAGAGAAGAACAGGCAGGCAGACATTGCCAGGTTAAGGAAAGAGTTGGGAATGCATTTACATGGCATCTAACTGCTGGCACTGCTGCAAAGTTCTTACAAGGTCCTGATGGCACTAACAGGAGCACATGACAAAAGTTCTCTTAGTTGGTGAGCACAAAGGATTGAGTGGGAAGCAGTTATGCTAGAGATGTCACCATTGAGATAGGAGCTAGCTGACTGCTCTTTATTACCAGGCTGATTTCAGGGTGGAGACAAAGAGACTTCTTCCTCCTCTACTTCTGCTTCACCCTCCTCTCTTTGCTATTGGAGCACGGGAGTCCTCAGCATGGCTTCTGATGAATTCAAGAGGAGAGAGAAGATCTCATTACCATTTTGTTGCCTATTAAAGAGTGAGACAATCCAGCTGTGGTAAAAAATAAATAGCTGTATCTAATTATGAGAATCGCCAGACATCTCATTTTATGTCAGGCAAGACTATTGCCTAATAGGAAGACAATGTAATCCTGCTGTTGCCTTGCTCAGGTGAGATGGCCTTGAGCTAATTAGCTTCCACTATAGCCAGGCGTGAAATCGCCAACTTATGATAGCCATCTGATCAGCACTGTGCTCTCTGCATCTTCTCATCACATCAAAGCTGGTGTAACCAGCTTCTTCACTACTATGACAAAGTGCAAGCTCCTCACTATTGACTGCTGGGATATTGAAGGAAATTTAAGAGAAAATGAGAGGATTCCCAAATCCCAGGCACACCTCTGCTCTAAAGCCTTGGCCCCTGTTAGAATGTCTTTCCACTTCTGCTCACAGCTCACCAGCGTGAGGGGATTCTTTGCAACCAAGAGCCTGCAACCCAGAGTATTTTGAAGCCAAACTTTCTCATCAAGTTTTGGTATTTTACCAGCCAAAGCAGGAGTTGCTGGGGACTTCAGGAAGAGCCAGCAGGCGTGAGAAAGAACATTCAACCCAGGGTGTTACAGGAGGCAGAAGATTGTTTTCATAACATCTGTGGTGAGATTGTATAAAGCAATAGACAGACTGCCAATATTTGGAAGTACTCAAAAGGCAATTCTGGCAACCTAGTAGATTGTTTTATAAACAATTGGTTTCAAACTGATCCTGAAACTAATGGGAAAGACAGCAGAGCCACTTAAGGATAAAGGTGCTATGGTTTCTGTATTTGCTGCTGACTACTTGCAGCCATGCACTGAAGCAGTACCACGTCCACCCCCTCACATTGCCGGTGAGAACTGTCACAGCAAACCTCGACAGATGAAACACAGCTGCCTGCCATCCTGCCTGTCTCATGGGCACAGGTTCCTTAGAGCAGCTCTTCAGAGAAATCTGCCTCCCATGTCCCCTCCAGGGCTGACTGCAGCTTGTGCCGCTGCCCTTCACGGCCAGACCGCAGCTTGGCATTTCCTCAGCAAACCAACCTGCCTGGCCATGCCAGCTGGCTCCCCGGGGCAGCGTGTGACTCATGGGCACTGCTGTGTGGGATCGTTCCTCAGGCTCCTCCAGCTACACCTCCCTCACAGACAGGACCTGCCCTGTACGCCGGTCCCGCCACATCCATGGTACCTTGCAGAACAGGGAAGAGAGGCCTTGGCATGGCCATACTTGTCCTTGGCTGCCTCTAAGGCTCCCAGGCACACTGGCTCCACCACCAGACAACTCTTGCTGGGCAGAGAGCAGGCCCTGAGATGGGGGTCTCGCCATAGCCTTACACACTGCCCTCGGGCAAAAACTAGGTTTCCAGAAAGAACACGAATTACAGCTAAGCCCCTTTCTAAATAGTCGTTCAGATTTGCTAGGGCAAATGGCTACAGCTAAATGCCTGGAAATGGATCCCTACCACCTTCCCACCCAGCCTGCCCCCTGCTCCGGCTCCCTCTTGTCAGGGCAAAGCCCACGCGGCCTCCACCTGGCCCAGGCACTGCCCTGGCTTCCAGGCCCTCCTCCCCAGCCCCTGCCCCTCACCTTCCAGAGCCTTCCACGCTGCCCCAGCCCAGCTTCCTCACCACCTCACTTCCACAGGCCCAGACAGACCTGCCGTTGGTGCATTTCCACTTAAAACAGAAAAAAAACAAACACCACCACATAAAAACACACAAAAACCCCAAACCCTATAAATACTGTTGTCAGCATGTCAGACATACAAGTTATGGGATGTTGCCTTCCAAAGTCATTAAAGTTGTGCTGTTGGCTCACAATTACAGTTGTACCTTTTACTGATCTTACACACTGCTTGAAGAAGTTACTTCTAAGGGCATAAACAAATGAATAAATAAATATTAATAAAACAGTAGCAACAGGAGGCCACGATTTTTCTGCATTTAAATTTGCACCATAATATTGATGTATCACCTATTTTAGGTTTGATTTTATCTGGAGTTTGGTTTCCTCTCCCCTTCTGCAGCCGAGCAAACATCCAATTAAACCGTTGTGGTGGGAACAATGTGTGGCACACAGATAAACAGTGCTACAGGCAGCTGGCATTACCTCAGGTGGGATTTCATGTCCAGTCCAGATCTCACTTCAGGCTGGGATTTCCCAGCTATCTCCATGGCTTTAAAACTTGAACATTGCTTTCTTCCAAACTCCATGCACTGGCTAAATAGTGTACTGCTGCAAAAATAACTTCCCCAAGCAGCAGTTGCATCTGCCTGTTTACTTTACAGCCCTCAATTGTTTTTCCCGTGATTTTGTCCAATCCCTCTTTGAACGTACACAACATTAGTAGGGGCGGCAGTGTTTCATGGTGTTTCCACCAGCCTCTCCCCAGCCTCACAGGACACGAGGAGGCATGTTAACTTTCCACCAGGCAGCAACATGAAATCAATGACACACTTGCTGCCAAGCAGGCGCTGAAGTTGAAGGTCCTGCAAAACTCTGTTCTTGTTCCCAGGTGACCATGTAGAGTTTTGAGGAAAGGACACGCACTGATTTCTCCAGGCAGCTCCTCTCATACACCATGTGTAGCCCACATCACCGCTGCTCTGCCCTGCTAAAGCCCAGCTGAGTTCTGCAGCTCTGAAGAATTGCCCACAGGGGTCTAGAGGAGCCGCTCCAAAATACGAAGTTCTTAGGTGTCAGTCTCTTTTCCTGAGTAACAAGCAATAGAACAAGAGGAAATGGCCTCAAGTTGCACCAGGAGAGGCTGAGATTGGATATTAGGGAAAATTTATTCACCAAAAGGGTTGTCAAGCACTGGAACAGACTACTTGGAGAAGTGGCTGAGCCACCGTCCCTGGAGGTGTTTAAAAGATGTGCACATGTGGCACTTAGGGACATGGTTTAGTGGGGAACCTGGCAGTGTTAGCTTTAGGGTTGAACTTGATGATCTTGAAGGTCTTTTCCAATCTAAATGATTCTATGATTCTAAGGAGTGAGTTAAAGCAGAACTGTTTTGCCCATTTGTTACAGACACCTTTACTTGAAGGGGAAGTAGCAGGCAGACCCCACTCTAATTCCACCCAGCCCAGGGACAAGAGTGGTTGGGTAGTTTATTCTTTTTGGTTGGTTTAGTCTGCTTCCCCCTCCCACTTCTTTTTTCTTCAACCCTCAGATCTTCAGAAATGTAGATTTAAAGGCAAAAAAATTTACTTCTTCCTCTCAGATGCAGCCAACACTTTTGACTATTCACAAGGAGGAAAAAAAAAAGTACCCTTCTCCCCCATCTATCTCACCTCAGAAGACGAATACAGCCTGTTTGGTCATATATTTAGAGTATGGTTTTACAATCCTATTTTGTCCAGTTCCAGGTCTTTTACACAATGTTTACTATGAGGCAACACTAATAAAGGAGAAGAGAGAAGAAATCCCTCCATCAGAAGCTATCCAACTATTTTCAGTCCTGTTTAAGCAGAAAGAAAATATGCTATAAACAAAACACTCTGTTTTATAGGAACCTACACCCTCTAGGGAAAAACTGCTTTGCCAAAAGAATTCCCAACCAGTGCTAACCAGAGTTAATTACAACATGGCATTAAAAGGACAACTTCTTTTCAAATACTTAAGAGCATTGTGAAACAATCTCTGCCAAAATTAAAGGTCTGCTCTCTGCTGGGTTATTGTTCCAGGCTGTCTGCAGACATCACTGCAGGAGTTATACTATTCTGACATCATTTTGCAAGTTCAGCGCCCAAAGCACATGCCTGCACTATAACATGGTCTTGACAGGACCTCACATTTCCACCCTAGTAAATCCTAAATAGTTTCCAGAAGTGCTGTGTAGAAAATACCCAAGAAGCATGCTGGGTAAGCAATTCAGATGATCACATGCTCTGGGATTCTTGCTGTCTCTGAAGAACTTCCATATGTCCAGTCCCTAACTGTAAGCAGGGCAAAAAGAAGAAAAAGTCCGACGCACATTCCTCTGATCTCCAGCACTGCCACAACTGTTGTTTTGGAGTTAATTACCTGATGCCAGGGCACCCAGATCCAGAAATAACAGTAGAATGAGAACTTCCAGGGAAATTGCTCGGATAAGACGAGACAACATGGAGAAAGCTCGAGGTTCCAAACAACAGATAATGCTAGCAAGAGTCACACGATGGCCAAGGTCTGCCACTATGTTGATATATTGAGGATCTGGTGCCCTGGGGGAGGTCTGGATCTGATACAGGTTTGGAGCAGCAGCATGATGGCCTCACATAGGTGTAAACCAATAGTTCCTAACCCGGTAAACACTCACAGAAAAAAGCACTGTTGAGATAACCCCTGAGCTGCTGCCATTGCTCAAAGCAACATTGTGAAGGAATGGGAGTTACTAACATCTGGAGCCTATAGGAGAGAAGGGAAATGCTCTCTGGTTTCCTGGAGATGGGACCTGTTGTGGTTACAGAAATAGGTTTCTGTATTTTCTGCTTAACTCCACATTGTTGTGGACAGACAAGTCACCTCATGATGCTGTTCCTTAGCGAGAGAGGTATAGGAAAGAAGACACCAGAGAGAAATTTAATTGAAGTGTGTGCAAATACCATCCTTGCGGGCTAAAGCAGGATTTTCCCCACTCAGATTCCATGCCTCTTAGAGCACCCATATACTACTTGGAGCCTTATCCTTCTTTTAAACCTCTGTTTTAAATGGGCGTAACATTTTGCCTGGAGAACCAAGAATACCTTTTCTCCAGATACAGAAATTTCGATATTTCCTTAATCCCCCCCACAAAAGCCAAACAAAATGCACACACCCCAGCCAATTGTATTATTAGGTGCTTAGAAGGGAGAAACCAGAAAATTCATACCTATGAGAAATAAGAATGTATGGCTAGGGTTACACAATCTGCTTAGACAGAAATTTTTCATGTTTGGCAGAAGATTCCTGCCACAAGGCAAGAAATTGCATGCACTCTACCGGCACATGCCTGCTAGAAACTGTTTATAATGCCTAAAGCACACTGTAGCTTTACTAGCAACATTTTACTAATAGCTTTGGTTCACTAATGGCATAGCTTTTGTTAGGGACCTTTTGCCAGCTTGCAATTATTTGAAGACTTCCATGTTAGTAGATTTTACACTGACACATTTTTAGTGTCAACCTGGCTTAAGATGTCATTCAGAAATCCTGCCTGCTAACTGAGGTTTATTCTTTGTAATGAAAGGCCAAGGCTAGAGCCAAGAGTCTCAGAGGCTAATGGGTTAGAGCCAGACCATGAATAATTGAGGGTATGTTCTCCATTTATGGCACTGAGTGGCAGCAACTGGCTGTGAATACACACTTGTGGGACTCCCAGGGTCCTCAGGCTTCTCAGCAATGAGCCCCTGTGGCTGCTGTTCCTCATCTTCCTCAACCAAGTCACAGAGTCTGATACCATCACTTGCAGCCTGTCCTTTAGCAGCCAGAAATCAGACTTTTTCTGAAGTCTACCCAGTTCAGCCTCAATTCCTGAGCAAAGCTGGGAGGGACCAGCCACACCACCACACATGGGATAGTTACAGAGAAAAGAACAGCTGCCACATGTTACATTTGAGTATGTGCCATGCAGAAACCATCACAGGAAACAAGATGTATTGTGACCTATAGGCTTACCCATACCCACTCTAACTAATGCAATTCCTCTTCCCTTTCCAGGATAAAAAAACACCTCGTGGGAAGAATTACAGCAGCTTCTGAGTTGCTCATGACCACACAGAATGAGGAATGTCACCAGTTCATTACTAGGGGCTTTGCTTGAAGCCACAGGGGGGTCACAATTATACTCTTGCAATATTAATTATTGGCCTGGGACAGCTATATAGCAGCTTATTGGTTACGCACAAAATGCTTCCATGTGCTGAGCTACTGCGGGGGCTGGTGCTGTGGGTTTTGCTAGAGAAACACTGCAGCTCCCAAGCAGTCTGAGTGCTGTTCTGATTTCTGGTTCCAGCAGAACCAAACTTTTACCTCTGGAGATGAGCTGGGAGCCTGGCCCGAGGAGCAGCGGCAGGTGTCTTGCTCATGGAACATCTAAGGACTTTCTTCCTGGAATGCTTTTTTTAGATTAGCTTAATAAGCATCAAATGCCCCCTCTTTCCCCCCAGATTCATCACACAAAGGAACTGAGGATGGAGGGAAACAGGAAAAAGATGGGCACAGGGAAAGAATCAGCAGGCAAAGCTGCTCCTGCTATCTTCAACTTCCAGAACTACTTTGGGCAGAAACCTGGGAAGTAAGCATAACCCATATACAGTAGTGGAAGACATGCAACAACATATCCAACTGTGTGCTGCTCAAAGAAATGGAAGGGGAAAATCATCCCTAAAAATGCCAAGCATGCAGCACAAATCGTTTACGAGGAGCATACATTTGTAATTACAAGTTATTTTAGCTACCCTGCTGCCAGGGGTAACTAGGAGCAGAAGGAAGCGATCAGTGTCATCATCCCGTCCCCCAGGGACCAGCCGAGGCTGCTGGTCCTGTAGTACCCGGGCTGAGTTTTCTTGGTGGAACACCTCCCTCCAGTGGCCAAAGGCAAGTGGTTTCCACAGAGCTCGGGGAACCCAAGCTGGGGACAAGCAGCAGTCCTCACCTTCCCTCTTTCCTTTTTCCGCTTCCACATCAGACTGAAGGAGAACCAGCAGTGCCCTTCCCCACTGAGCAGCCATCTGGTCAGGTTTGGCAGCTTTGCCATGAAGTGTAGCGCTCTAAATCATGAGGCCCTGGGAAAGCATTGCCACCCGATTAAAGCAGGGTGCTCTGGGAAACCAACCAGAAAAAGGGGAGATTCCCACACGGCCAAGAACCAAGCCCTCCTCAAGCACAGCCTACAGGAACAAGGTGTAGTCACGGATCAGACAGATCATTGCACCCTACTATGGGTCCATGATCCACTTAAGCACCTCTCGCTCCACACTTGGCTGGTCAGGGTAACTGAAGTCTTGATTTCAGACCAGTTGCCACCAGCGTTTGCAGGTAGCACCCCAGCACCTTCCTCTCTACAACCTTCACTCTGTTTCTTCAAATGTGTATGAGGACTTAGGCCATGCTTATCACTTCCTAAAGCAACAGCTCCAGACTCCATTAGCACACTGAAGTAGGTCCTCCTAAGAACAGTCTTTTTAAATGGACAGAAGTACCAACATGGAACAGGACCTGAAGGACTTTTGGGATCCAGCTCATATCTATTTGTCAACTGTTTAGCTGAGGGAAGCAAGAAGATTCATACAGTTGCTCTATGTACTTCTCAAGAGCTTTTCAAACAGTCAAGCCCCGTTTTGTGATGGCATAACCTACAAAAAATGGCTAGCTCAGCTTTCTTCCTCCTCACAGTGGCAGGGCAGGGGCTGAGAAATCTTTTCTTAAAATAGCAGCCTGGGAGGCAATAGCCTACTGAAGTTGAGTAGGAACAGGAAAAAAAATGACAAAGCTAAGCTAGCAAGAGTTGTATGTACTGTGGGCATAGCAGCAAGCTTATACTTTGTTAGTTAGTCCCTGAGGCTTATGACTTCATACAGTACAGACTGTACAGATTTGAAGCAACATCTTCAAATACAGAGATCACTTAGCTTAGGAGATGGCAGGTAAATCAAAAGAAGCGCCACTCAGATCACCATAGGACAGACATATATCACATAACAAGGCAAAGTTTACTCTAGAATATAGCCTAGGAAAATTGTCACCTCCTTCTGCGGGGCAGTATCTTCACAGTCCACATTGATCTCACATGTGGGCCTCAGAGCAGCTTTTGACAGGCCCTTTGCTACCCTGAACAAACAAGGTATCAGCGATTCGCATGTAAGCAGAAGGGGGTGGAGAGGAAGGAAGTGGAAACCACTGCAATGCACAAATCATAGGCAGAGATATTTTTTTTTAGCAAAGTCTTTATTACAGAAATATTCACCCTCTAGACTTTTATATCTGTACATGCATTTCTTCCAGTAGGAAGATGTTGCTAAAAACAGACAAAAAAACAAAAAGGAAACCCAGAATGGGTTCCTTTTTACTTGCTGCTCGGCATTGGCATCTGTAACTGAACAAGAATCTTACAAATAAGAACACATTAGAGAACAGACTTTGTGCTAAAAAAGCTAGCAAGCTTTACTGCTAAGAAGGGTGCCTTCTGCTATAGCAAAGGTCAGCTTCAAGGATCTGTGCAGGAGGAGGCAGGTGTCTCAAAAAAGCAAAGTCTTGTCAGATCTCCAGAAAAACCAGTTGCCCAATTGTATCTACTCTCCCCAATCACTGCTGTGTCTATGGATAAGGACAGAGCAGCGACCCACTGCTGGGGCCCTGATCCCCTGCACGAGCCTTTCTTCCCAGAAGGAAAACCAAGCAGGTAGCAAAGCCACCCCTTTGAACTGCTACTAGGGTTATTCCTACCAAACCACCCCAACAAGAGACAGTCCTGGGACCAACGCTGTAAGGCAAAGGCTCTTTCACCAAGTACCTTGTATCGGGTCTTGGCCAAGGACCATCCACTTCTCTCTCATACAGCTTCCTGCTCTCATGGTGATTACAGGCATGTGCAACTGCAGGAAACCTGTTGTGCCCAAGCCACCTCTAGAACTAAGGATTTGCACCCAGCTCCCTTTTCTAAGCAATTGAGGCAGTTTTTCATATATATTTCCTACTTCTGCTCTACACCACTCCTTGCTGCTGGTCACTGGCTGAATAGAGTGAACAGCCCAGCCATTAAATACAGAAGCCACCCAGCCTGCATGACTGCAGAGCCAGCTACTTATCTGCTGCAGTGCTTACACTCGAGACAGGTCAGGATGCAGCCATGGTTCCTAGCCACAGCGGAGTCAGAAGATTGGACAACTGCAATAAAAGCAACTTATCCTTGCATCCAAACTACAGAACCTAAACTGGACACTGGTAGGAGTGGTATCTCCAATACACACAGCATCAGCAATCCAGTCAGATCCCTCCATGTTCATAGTTAAAAACCACAGCTAACGAATTTTATGTTCATAAAAGGGGCATGGGAAGAATCAAGTTAATTGTAACCTCTATAAAAGTTGGCAACCCACAAATACAACCAGCAAAGCCAGCCTGTTTCTGAAGTGCCTCCAAGCTGACAGGAGCCAGCAAAGCAGTGCTGGGAGGGAGAGGAAGAGGTAAAGAGGCAAGTGGGAGAAACATGTAAGTGTCAAATCCAAGACCCAAGGGACACATTCCAGAAGCAGCTGAGCACCACCACCACCACCACAATCTGCCAGGCCACACTTGGAACAGGCAGGCTTGGCTCCCTCCTGGTGGCTTCTGATCACACTTGAAGAGCTCTGCTGAAGGCAAGGCATAGCTGACTCCAGAAGCAGAAGCGAATATGACAGTAGCGCTCAATACTTCATATAAGAGCCTAGGCTGGAAGGTACACAGTGGGAGCCAAATCAGGTTAACTGCAAGGGAGGAGAAGGCCTATAAAGCATGACTAGTTACCACCACAAGTCAGTGAAGTAGGTGAAGCTACCAAAGCACTGGAATCTGAACAGCAATCCTGGCTCGTGGGACAAAGAGATAGGACTTCTGGAGGTAGGGGAAAAGATATGTGGGAGAATAATGAGGGGGAAGAGGAGTTACTGTATGTTAGGCCCAGGGGGCTGTAGAATGGAGATATGAATAGTATTGTTTAACATGAAGCAGGCAGTAAAAGCATTGTCCCCTCAGGTTAATTGGTGTCTCATGTGATACGAGACAGTTAAGTTCAGCTTCTTGAAGTAGAAGTAATCCAGAGGCAGGATGCAGGTGGCCCAAGGGCCCTATTGCCAGAAGATCAGGCTGTATTGCAGCTCTAACAGTTCTTAGCAGAGTGGTATCAGAAATGAGATGTCACAGGAATAATGGTCAATGGTTGGATAGTCTGGGTATGAGGCAGGAATGTTCTGTTTGCTCCTTTCTCTGTGGTGCTGTAGCTCTGGAGTCAGTCAACTCAAGACTTGGGCACTTTGGTGTAGTCTTCACTGTGTATGTTCTTGCAGAGTGAAATGGACAGTATCATCCCCAGCAGCTGGAATAAGGAAGAATGGGAACAATATCAGCAACCAGACAGATAATAAGGTGAAAAGAAAGGGTGGTGCAGGGGAGCAGAATAGAGGGGTCTCCTTTCAATGACACCATACAAGTGAACAGAGGTGGTCCCCAATGCAAGGACAATGCAATAACCAGGATGACAAAAAAAATTTTGCTGCAAAAAGATGTGCCTTCATCTGCAATCTATGTTACGGCCTTTTTAAGGCACAGGAGGTATCTCACTAGTGTGCTGTTGCTTGTCTCATTCTTCCTGGTTGCAGACACAGTGAATTGCCAAGTGTCAGACACAGTGGCAGGAAACACAAGTAGTCAGGGCTTCATCCTATTTTGAATCCAACCAACGAAAGCAGCAGTTCAGAGCTCCAGGTAGACACAACTGAGAGCTAGAACTGCACTGCCATTAAACCAGGTGCCTATTACTTTTAAAAACAGTTTTACCTCTCAAAAAGTCTGCATGTTAAGACAGTACTGGTTCACATCAGGGAGTGACTTACCTCTATAACAGCAACACCAGAGCAGACCCCAAGAATGACACCAAGGTTGTCCTTCAACCACTTCTCTACGCCATCCATGCATCCCTATCAAGAAAACAAGGTCACAAGGGAAAGAAGGAAAATTCTAAATATCTCAGGACTGAAAATCCAGAACATATCTCCTTGTGCATACAGAGCTTATCCCAATTACATGCCATACCAAGTTTCACAGTAGCTTTAGCAGAAAAGGGGAGGATCCCTGTCCCTCCTTGCCCCCATTTCCACAGGTACTTCAAGCAATGCTGACGTGAAAACAGTGCTTGAAATTATCCCCAGAGGAAGAAAGACAAGGCAACTTCAGTAGAAGCTTCACAGGGCCCAGACATACCCACTCACCTGCTCATGAACAGGCCAGTCAGCATATGTTGCAGTGCCGTTGACAGGGACATCCAGATTACAGAAACCGCTGTCTACCTGTAAGTCCTTGGAGCTATTGGAGCAGGAGCAGGGATACGCAGTCATGCTTTGGTTGATAAGAACCTTATTATTTTCCCAGTCCTGTGCTCCAGTCCAGCCACAGCAGGCGATCTAATAAGCAGAGAGAGATCATCATGGTCTTACGCTTTGCACCAGTAACATACTGCACGTGAAAACAAACAGGCAGTGGAGGTAGCAGTACACAGGAGCTCTCCATGTAACAACAGTCAGACCATACAGTTGGCATGAATTAGTTATATCAGAACATCACCCTGGTTACCAGATGATAACCTATGCATAGGACCATCCAGAAGACAGGGGCATTATTTTCCTACTAAAGAATCACTCTTCTAGCAAGATCAGTGTTAAAGTGCCACTTCTAGCAGACTTTGAGCATAGTAGACTATAATATGCATAGGCCATCCACAAAGTTCTAGCACACCAGTCATGCTAGAATACGAATCCTTCACACGCCTTACCGCGTGAGGCCTAGATACTCAGATTTCAGCGGGCAATGCAGCTTGGCATCAATTCTACAGAGTGTAACTACGATTAGTTTTTTGCAGACTAGATACTAGCAAACCTCCTCTTATCTCCAGGTGACAACGCTAAACAGAAATAAACATACAAAACAGATGTTGCTGGTGGGTCAGCTGTAGGAGGGCAATTGTCCCATGTGACACATTTGAGATATTTTTTTCAGTCCCTCCAGCTCATCACCAGCAGATTGATTTGGTGAGGGAGAAGCAAGGCAGGCAAGAGATTACTGCGTTGACAAGACATCCCTTGTATTCAAAGACATCTCAAAAGGATTAGCACCTAGTCTTCCACTAGCAATGCCATTTCCATAGGTTTAAATGCTAAGACTTTATTTTTCTTTGAGTAGCACCATTTTCTGAGAATGCACAAAGCAGAAGCTTTTCATTTTCCAGTTCCCAACTGCAAGGAACCACTGATCTGAGCTGTGGCCCCCAAGGGACACCAGCCACCGCACGATGGCGTTGACATGCTGCCGAGCCCCAGCGAGCCACCACGAGTTTGCACCCACCCGCCTGCAGCTGGGACTGGCTGGAAGATGGGATGAGGAAAGTTTTCCATCCAAAGAAACACTTACATTCCTGTACAGCCACATGATAAAAATGCAGTTGCTGGAGGGGAAAGCACATCAGGAAGTCCAGACAAGGCTAAGACGTTATCTTACTCATGGATCCCAGTGCTTGCACAGTGGTACAGAGCAGAAATGCTATCAAACTTGAGGTGGGAGTTTAGGGAAAATCCCCCTCTGCTCAGAAAGGAAACGTAATGTTTCAGTCTGACATAAGAGACGTGAGAGCAGAGGTACAAACAGCTGAACAGCCACACCAGGACAAGCATTTAATTTCTAAACAAGCTCTGAAGATCCAGCCTCCAGAAGGAACTACCTCACAGAGGTTTGGGATTTAACTCCAAGACTGGCCTACAGAACACCCATCCCCTTTCAAATGCTAACTCTAGGGTATGAGAGGAATTAGACTCCTAACACTTGGACTTCTCCATCTCTACAAAACCTTCTTCTTTTGTTCCAACATAAAAGAAGGGCTCAAGCAGGATCCCCTCTCCACAGTAGACTCAGCCTTCTCTTGAGTCCACTAGCAAGGAGATGCAACTACAGTGATAAAACATAACTAAATAATTCTCCCTCCAAGGACGAGAAATACTGCAAGTTAGTGTTTTGCAAACCAAAGAACAGGCAGAAGAAAAATCCTATTACTTGTACTTACTACACACCAGTCCCATGCTGGGCATGTATTTAACCACAACAGCCAGTCAGCTCTCAAGCTTGTGGTTTGGCAGTAAACAGCTATCATAACTCCAGTGTGCCTGAACACCGACCTAGTTGCTCAAGCACTGACCCTGATGTTAAAACAGAAACCATGGGTGGTTGGATGGCTGCCAAGACCGCGGACACTCACAGAAGAGCCACCACAATAAGCCACATGTAGAAGGGCAGGCAGCGCTGCTGACTTGCCTGGCAATAAGAATAGGGAGTTTACTCGCTACAAAAATAGCATGCACTGCGGCTTTCACACACACTAGTATTCTGGAGGACTGCAGAGAAAGAGAAGTGTTGGGGTGTCATTTGATAGGCTAAATACCTCAGGCTACGCAGTCAATACTAGCTAGTTCTAATAGCCAGCATGCAGGAATGGTTCAGAGTCTTACCTAGGAATAGCAAGCAAGCAAGTTTTCTAGTATGCACGCACCAAACTTCACAGGCAACTTCATAGGTCAGCCAGATCAATGTGCTACAGCACTGCCCCTTGCAATTTCTGCTTCCCTGTCCTCAGCCTAGTCTTAAGGCTATTCACTGCACTGACAAACAGCAACATCTGCCTCTTGCTGCCCCCTATGACTCACCTGTGTTTGCACATAGTCCCACGCATCTTGTAAGTTCCTCTCATCATCATTCAAAGGGTCGTAATTTTCAATCAGAGTTCCAACTATGTGGGACAACTCTTCTTTCAGCTGGCAAGGAAAAAAGGCAGGAGAATTAAATCAGTTGATTCCTTGTAGTCTCTTCTTTGAGTCTTAGGGTACATAACACCAGTCTCTACCACCTGTGTTAGTCCTGCTGTGGGTCCACCTTCCCCACAGTGCAGAAAAACAGGGGCTCATCATTGTCACGTGTGAAAACATTTTGCGTTGCTTTAGCTCCAGCAAATGGGGCTAGAGCAGAGGCAAACTGCAGATGAAGATTACAAGCACTGAAAAAAAACTCAAACCAAAACAAACAAAAAGGAAATGGACAGTAGATTTTGCCTAGACCTTCTCACACTCCCACAATACAGCTATTTCTAAGTTACAGCAAAAAGACAGCTAGAACCACGACTAAAATATTCAGAAAATTAGCATTTAATTGGCACACAAAGCAATGGTTAAAGAAAGAAAAAAAAAGCAACCAGGCAGTGACAAATTCCCCAGACTGACCTTTAAATACCTTACTCTGCAGTCTTGTCTATATTTTTGAGAGAAGGCAATAAATACAACCAAGAGGATGAAATACAGAATTGGTGTACCAAGATAAAGTCCCACTATGATGATCAGGTGGCATTTCCTGCTAAGAAAGTCTTTTTCCAGGCAGAAGTAAAACCAACAAATCGACCCTAGCTTTCAATGTTGCATGGCCTCCTGCTATGTAAGAGGGAAGTTATTCTAGGGAAAATGAGTTAATTCCAGGTCCCCATTTCCTCCATCAATCAATTTCTTCTCAAGCTTATTAAGCAGATGGAAGAGTGTTACTCAGGTTCCTCAGAAGTTGAGGGTTAGAATAAATTCCTTTCTTTATTAAGTACAGCACTGTGCTTGTTACACTGTTGATGGGAAGCACATTCAATACACAGAGAAGTTCAGACATCAGACCGAGCAATCACGCATCCCCTTAAGATCAGAACAGAAAGGAAAATAAAGTTAACTGACAAGAAACCAAAGTTTTCGAGTCCTGGTGTTATAATATATGGAGGACAACTGGAGATCTACCACAGAAAAACTTTGGACACTTGATGGCCACAAAACAAACAAAAAATCCTATAGGCTCTGGTGGCCCTAAGTCAGAACAGAAGGAGTCTTAGTATGCACCAGGAAAATCCTTCAAGGAGACAGAGGAAAATAGTAAAACAATTGTTCAAAGCACCAACTGTATCTCTTCAGAAATGTGATATGCAGCTTTGGTCACTTAAAAAAAAGCGAAGTGCAAAAAGTAACAAGTACAGATGAGGTGATATACGCAGCCTCAGTCTTGAAGGGAAGGCAAAACGGCAGCTTTGCTATGCAATGCAACAGCCAAAGCACCAGTACTTCCCAGCAAGTCGCTGCCCAGGCACAGAGAAGGGCTCCAAACCTGATAAGCAATAAGGCAACAGAACTGGGTATGGTTATCCTGGTAAGACACATGGCTGAATCACTGCTTCCTGCCCCAGATGAGACAGAGGTCAAAAATAAGTGCAAGCTGAAGGACAACACTGCCTTAAGCACTCACAGGTAACATATTTCTAACCTTGTGCTACAAAAGAGACGCTAGTCCAGAGTCTGAGTCATTGCAGTTCAATTCCACTGCTCAGGGAAGGCCCGAGTCACTCTGCTCCTCTACACAGCTGGGTTTCTGACATACAGCTGGTGGAAACTGCCCTTTTCCACAAGGCATTGATCAGCTTCTCCCCAGACTCATACAACTGCTGCTTCCATATTAAGACATGTGTACTACAACTATCTAAATTGCTCATTACGAGTCTTACCACAAAGCTCAGGTGCATAAAATTATCCCTTCACCCCCATTCTTTATCCAGAGATATTTACAACACCTTTCAGTTTGATGAGAGGTGTGAGCTACCACCCAGCAGACTCCTTCACCTTCTTCCTCCCACCTCCTTCTGAAGCTCTTCTGTCCTGGTTTTGGTTGGCATAGAGTTAATTTTCTTCCTAGTAGCTGGTGTAGTGGTGGGTTTTTCTTTATTTAGAACGAGAATAATGTTGATAATACACTGATGTTTTAGTTGTTGTTAAGCAGTAAAGGACTTTTTGGCTTCTCACACCATACCAGGTGCACAAGAAGCTGGGAGTGAGCACAGCCAGGACAGCTGACCCAAACTGGCCAAAGGGATATTCCATACCATATGATGCCACACTCAGTATACAATTCTGGGGGAACCTGGCCAGGCCAGGGGAACTGCTGCCTGGGGACAGTCAATTACTTGGTGGTGAGCAATTGCATTGTGCATCACTTGCTTTGCATATTCTTTTATTATTATTATTTTCTCTTCCTTTGCTGTCCTATTAAACTGTGTTTATCTCAACCTAGGAGTTTTACCTTTTTTTTTTTTTCATTCTCCCTCCCATCCCACTGTTGGGGAAGGGAGCAACCGGCTGCGTAATGCTTAGTTGCTGGCTGGGGCTAAACCACGACATCTTCTCAGCCAGCCTGTACATGACAATAGCTGTAATCACTAAGGACAGACCCAGATCACAAGACGTTGGAGAGAAGTGTCATTAGACTGCTTGAGTGATTAAATCAGCCTTGAGCACTAGGATGCTCCTATCCTATGTACTACCTTTTTGTCTGTGGCGCTACAGCATATTTCAGATCAGTGGAAATGGGTTTTCAATTTCATTTTACTGTTAAACATTGAAAATGACCATGGCAAACCCAGGGACACCAGCAAGAGGAAGCAGTGCCTACTGCTACAGAGAAGCTTCTCTACATCAGCAACTCTTCCTCCTGGGAAAACTGCAGCTCAGCTCACTGGGATCAGCTACGTCAGCCCAGACAGATGGGAGCTGCATGATCTTTCTTCTCATGATGTCTAGATCTTCCCCTTTTAATTACTTCGCTTCCCCTTTTCCTTCCCTTCAAATCAAGGCAACCTGACCTGGTTCTCACTAATGAGATTGGCCTTGGCTGCTGCCATAAGCCTTATCAGTTACTGAACCTCTGAGTTCCCACCCTTGCCCCCCTGCACACTGCTGCTCCACATGCAAGGAGAACTAGGTTTGTTGTCCTGCCCATCTGGCCCCTTAGCTATTAGGCCAGGTCACTTCTGCAAGAATCCCAGCCAGTGCCTCTGTTCTCCATCCCAGGACCCCACCACAAGCAGAGACACGGCCTGAACTAGATGTCCCCAATCACAGCTGCATAGGGAAGCTGCACTTCTGCTCCTCCTCTACCCTTATGCGAGAACAGGCAAGAAATCTTACAAACAGCCCCAGTTCCCAAAAGTGAGGCATTTTAGTTACAGAAAAACTCAGGCATTCTTAGGTGTTTCAGACAGTAACTGGAGAAAGGGAGCATATTACGCAAACAATAGTTCAGGTCTGGAGAGCACACACAGGCAGCTTGTCCACAGGTTTCCCTGGCAGAGCAGCCCAAAGGGGAAACACAGGCACCTGGAGCTGATCGCCCTTTCACACTTGGCAGAGGAAAACTGAAAGAGCAACAAGCTAGAAAGGCATATTGAACACTTAGGCAGGCTCTCAACATCTCCACCCATTCAAGGCCTGTCAGGACTCAGCTGGGGAAAGCCAAACACCAGAAGCAAGAGCATAGGTCTTTGATTCCAGTCGCTGAATGAATCACACAGGCTTCTTCCACTGTCGGACACCATTGGTCATTTCTCCTGCCCCTCTGTCCGACACTCAAGCTAGATCATTCCCCCAGAATTTCACAGAACAGAACACCAGCTTGGGAGGGACCACAAGGATCATCTGGTCCCACCTTTCTTGACAAAAGCACAATCTAGATAAGATGGCCCAGCACCCTGTCCAGCTGAACCTTAAAGGCGTCTGATGGTGGGGAATCCACCACTTCCCTGGGGAGATTATTCCAATGGCTGATTGTTCTCATAGGGAAAAATTCTCCTCTTGTATCCAACCGGAATCTCCCCAGGAATAATTTGTACTCATTCCCCCTCTTCCTTTCCATGTGACTCCTTCTAAAAAGGGAGTCTCCATGTTCTTCGTAGCTGCCCTTTAAATACTGGAACATGGTGATGATGTCTCCCCTAAGCCTTCTTTTCTCAAGGCTGAACAAGCCAAGTTCTCTCAGCCTTTCCTCGTACGGCAGCTTGCCAGTCCTTTGATCATCTTTGTGGCCCTTCTCTGGACCCTCTCCAGCCTGTCCACATCTTTTTTGTACAGCTGGGACCAAAACTGAACACAGTATTCCAGGTGTGGCCTGACAAGCGCTGAGTTTTATTAGCAGCTAGTCTGCACACAAAAAAAAAGGCTCAAAAAAACAGGAGGGGGCTTTCAGCCCCCCAATCACTTCAGATTCTGAAACTAACACATAGTCCATAGCCCCAGGCAAGTCGCTGCACACAATCACTCAGGCCTGTTTGCGGCAAACAATAACCAGCAAGTAGGGCAGTTCCCATAGGACCACTGCTCTCCTTGGCTCAAGGCAGAGAACTGCAGAGAACTGTGCGAACCAGGCCAAGGGAGACCTTGCCCAGGCTCTCGCATGTTCGTGACCCACTAGATGTAGGTGAACAGCAACATTCAGCTCACAAAGCAGAACACCATTCGCAACACTTGTGACATCATTATTTTCTTGTCCCTAAAAAACCCCACCCCACCACAAAGTTTCAGTCACCAACAGATGTAGGGAAATGGATGTTGCATCAACGCCCTCCCAGTAGTACTGGGAGTACCGAAGGGGCATTCCTCTAGCAATACCCATGGGAGAGGCAAAGCAGCAGCCTTCCTGTCACCCAGCCTTTTACAGTTACACTATTTCAGCATATTTTCATGTGTTGGGGGGAGGAAAGATTTTGACACAGAAAAGAAAGAGCTATTCCCCCCAAAAAAATTAAAAAAAATATATAATTTAAAAAAAAAAAAAATTATATATATATAAAAAAATCAAATTAATCTGTTCAGCAGCTACTAATCACAAAAAGGGCAGGTGGAAATGAGTACAAGAATCCTGTCTACTCTACTCTCCTATAGTGCAGAAACAAATACTTCAGTTACAAGAAGTGCAGGAGCAAGTATCACTTTGCTGCATTATGGATCCAAGATCCTTTTTTCCCCCCACTCCTGCTATTCCTTGTTTTGTATCTAACCAAGTTCACGGAGTCAGAAAGACATAAACAAACACAAAGAACACAATAGACCATCTAGGGACTGGATCTTGAGCAGTTTTCAGTTTGCTTCACTGTGCTCTGAGCTGCCCTGGCATGACGCACATCAAGTGAAGCAGAGCGACATGCATCACTGAAGCACAGCCACAAACCAGTGTGTGGGAGGTTTCAGCTGAGACCCTTCTGAAACCATTTTTCTTAGTGCTCTAGGCAGGTACTTCAGATGATCCCTGAAGTAGAAGGGCTCTAGAAGAGGTTTTCAATAAGTTTCGCTCACTGAGGATGGAACAGAAGCATTTGTTCAAAGCCCAGCTTCCCCTACCATTCTGCTGGATCTGTACAGTAACGATCTCAGCCAGTGCTGAGCCAAGTGCTGTCCACAATAACCCCTAGTACTTTTATTTTCTCCCTGGTCTGACTAAGGTTCAAATTAAGAACAACAGCTTGAAAGCTGGAGTTTTCTAGAGTAGAGTGACAGCTGGAAGAAAAATACCAACAGAAGTATGGAATTTCCTGGTCTGAAAAGTCACATTTCCCCATTGCAGTGGAATGCCCATCCCCACACCTCCTCCACTGCATTAGTCAGAGCTCTTTGTTGAGAATCAGCAGCTTGTTTAAAGCTGTAACGTTACACACCAGCTAGCCAACATTTCAGTTTCTCCTTCAGCTCCAGCCAGCCCGGCAAGCAAGCTGCACTCACACCAGATTTGGCAAGGAACGCAGCCAACAGCTGCTCACAGTCACCACAGCCACTTGCACAAAGCTCATATCAGCGATGCTGGGGGCATGCACCTTCCCCCCGCCCCCAAACTTCACCACCAGGCCCCATCCACAACTTCCTCAATCACTTGCTTTCTGTGACCACCTAGCACGAAGGCTGGCTTAGGAGAAGCAAGCACAGCTGTACAATGGTATAGATATACAGTTCTGTGGCAAAGGACAGGGCTACCCACAACAGGTATCAGAAACCCGCATACCAGGACAGAATCCAGCAGGGACCCCACAGTTATAACCTGTTCCCACTGCGTGAATGTGGCTCCCAGTTCAGCTGTCCAACAGCTGGAGGCCTGACCGGGCATTGCCCTGGCCAGGGAACCTATAGCCAGGATCAGCTGTTGCAATGCACTTAAGTAGCTCAAAAGTTATTCCCTTTACACTACCAAGCCTATTGGAGCTCTAGAAGCACACACTGTGAAACTGCATTCCTGACAAAGCGGTCCACTTCAAAAATGTTGAACCACTTGGCTTCAAGCTCAAACTGTAGTACAGGAACTGTGAAATATTTGGGTTTGCTCTTAGGGAAAGAGGACAGCTCTTCCAAGGAGAGTTTTACATACAGATGCAGAAGGACTGAAAGGACAGCACAGCATGACACAAGGAGGGAGGCCAGTTACAACAGCAGTCACTCAGGCTGGTAAACCCTCAAGGCACCAGTGATGGCAACATGGTAGTAACCCCTGCTACTGCAAGCCCAAATAATAGTCTGCAGCAGGATCAAGAGGAGCTCTGCTCAAAAGCCTCCCAGGAATTGCTTTTTACTGTTCCCACCACCCAAAAATGAAGTCTGCATAGGGTCTCTTCCAACGGAAATTATTCTATGATTCTATTAAACAGATTCATAATCCTTGAGAAAGTAGCACTACTGAGGCTGGCAGATACAGAAGAAGCAAACTGTACAGCAAAGCTGCTGAGCTGGGGTAGAGGAAAGGAGAATCCAGTTATGCTTGCTAATGGTATAGTCCAATTTGGAAGAAAGAACTGCCAGGTGTCTCCTGTTCCCCCAAACCAAGACCAAGGAAAACATGCACAGTAAGAAACACTTACTGTTTCCTTCTGGAAGTAAATGACCAGTCCAGCAGCAACCTGAGTTATGAGGATTACCATCAGGCAGGTGAAGTACTGGAAACAAAAGAGAATAGATGGTCACTATCAGCCTTTAGAAAGGCCTGTACATAACAGCACAAGTTTTAGTAATATTTCATATACAGGAGAAGTCACAACATTTAGCCACCACCTTTGCCTGCAGAAACACTCTGCTGTCAACAATGCTGTCCCCAGTAAAAGGCTTAAGTATGAGCACCCACATCAGACCAGTGCACTTCAGCACTCCTCCCATCAGGCCAACAGGAAGACTTCAGGAGGTAAAGAGTTTACAAGCATCCTCTGCATGTGTCATTCTAGCTGGGACTCCCTCTCACGTCCAGCTCCATTCCCAGCCCACTCTGACCTCAACCAGTCAGATGCTGTCTACCCCAAGCTTCCACTGCAAGAAAAGTCAATTTTACACACCTAATTATCTTTTTTTTTTAAAGTAAATTACCTTTTTAAAAAAATGTTACTTCACTTGTTTGAGGATCTAAATTTAAGATTCACCACCAAACTGCCTTTAAGGCAAGTTTGACATCCGAGGCTACTTTTACATGGTAGCAGTTACTACCATTACATTAGATGTTCCTAATGCCAGGACACACAGTGTGGCCATACTTGGTTTCCTATACACGTGTGCTCTGAATAAGCAGGAGTCAAGTGGCAGCTAAGGTCTATCAAGCTAGTGTCATCCATCACAGCCACAGAATTTCCTACAGATGAACCATTTGAAGAGAGGTCCTGACATACAGGACATTCCTAGTCAAGTCTCTCTCAACTCTTGCACTTTCCACACAAGTTGAACTTTGCAGCGCAGCAGGACACTGTCACTATTCCTCTTCTCTCTCGCTGCCTTTGATACTTGTTCCTTGCACCACTGAGAGCACAATGCCAACTGGGAAGTCGAGGTGGTAGGACAAGGCACAGGGTCACCTGGGACATCTCCCTTTAGTTAGCAGTCCTCAACCCACTGTTCACAGAAAGTGGCGGTGGCATTCTCTTTCATTTCACAGAGTTATTAGCTCATAATCAGTAATGCCTGATGAACCACTGCTGCAGCCTGTTTAATGCTGGAGAATTTAATGTGTGCAAATTAAGAATGGGATCTAAGTTAACCTAGCAGAAGTACTGTCCCCAGGAGACCCGAGCCCCAGCTACAATCCAACAGATGTTCTGCAGGAGAGGTATTAAAGGGTGGATCTAAAACACAGCATGAATTCTCTCACCAGACCCAAGAGACATCGGATTTCATTGACGGCTCCAAGACAACCCAGGAACCCCATCAGCATGGTCAGAGCCCCAACACCGATGAGGATGTACGCACCAGTCTTCAGGGAGGGAGATGACATCTCTGTAGGGGCCAGGAGAGGAACAAAATTAGCTACTGACAAAAACTACATCAGCCATCACCATTTAGAGAACTTCCTTCATATCTACTTAAAATACTGTGTTGTCTTCTACAAAGAGACTGCACAGAGGCCTGTTGAACTTGGGGACAGAAGGCTGCTTCTGAGTTTCTTCTGACAAAGGAAGACTTTCAAAGCCAACCTGTAGGTCTCCATTATAGGAGAGCCTGGAAGACTCAAGGTCACTCCAAACAAATGAACCTTGTTTGGAGAAAGTTAGCTGCTTACTGGATTTTTAACCCCCTCATGAATGCACTCTGAGTGACAGTAAGATAAAGTATGTTCTACTCCACGACTGTTGCCTGTTCGCTTCAATTCCCTTTGCTATCTTCAGGGAAGCTTTTTTTCCAAGTCCTAAAAACCCTTTTTGGTTTGGCTTTTCACTTTAATGCACTATTCCTTGTTCCAGCCATTCTGTTTTCACTTTTCCACTTACAATCAACACTGGGACACACAAACTCCACGGAGTGAAACATGATGCAAGAGCTACAGGTAGTGTTGAGCACAGATGATGTGACAGGTTACTCGACAAGTCGGTGCCGAATGGCTTGTGGCCAGGCACTCACTGCAGGCTGTTGCAGCACCTGCGTATGACCTCCTGCATATAGATACCATTTCAAGATCAAAACAGATATCATGCCCAAATTAGCTACTTTTAAGTATCCTCCTAGCTATCCCCTGCTATCATGTCTGGAATGACTGTGCTCTTGAACACTCAATGTTTTTTTCAACCAAATTTAGGTAGTATTACTTCAGACATGCTGGTGCTGTCAGTCCTCTCCCCTCAACATTTAGTACTGCAAGCAACAGAAGAAACAAGCTCTTACATTTGGGTTGGTGACAGGACTATTTCTTGCAGAACAGGATTGGAGGAAGCAAGCATTACAGCATTAAAGTTGAAGAGATACTCTGTCTAGAAATAGTAATCAGAAACCTCATTTATCATTCAGAGACATTCTTAAACCTGCAAGCTGCACAGTGTAGGGGAATTCTGGATGTCCAGTGATTAATGAAAATAATGTTCCTAGAGCTTAGTGTTTAGTTTCCTGGACAGAAGTCCCAGGAGGCAAGCTTCCTCTGAGCTCCTCCTGAAATAGGTTAGGTGCTGACACTGCAAAGCATTTACTGAAGTAGCAGCCTTACAGCAGTGGCCCTCACAAGACTGCACTATACACTCCCCCAGAATCTGCTCAGCCATCACACGAGCATTCAAGTGCCCCAGCTGCAGAACCTCCACAGTGCTAGAAAGCAGTTGCTTAGTCAACTTCTCATTAGAAGAAAGGAAAAGGTATTTCCAACTCAAAAGCCATTCGGAGGAGTGTGGCAAAGGCACAGGAGCCATGCTTGCACTTCTCATCTGCAATACATCTTGCCTTGCAAGAGAAGGCTCTGCTGGCAAGACAACCCCTGCTCAGTTTGCTGTCACTCCGTGTTTTCCCCTGCGCTGGGCAGGAGGCCAAGCGAGTACAACAGGCTCCTTGGCAGCGGCTGGAGTGCCCTGCTGTGCTGTGCTGGGCTCCCTCCCTGACGCCTGGGTTACTAAAGCAGAGGGAAAGAGGGGCAAGGCATGGGAAAGGAAACGAGGGGGCAGGGAGAAGGAACTGATGCTGGAAATCTCCAGGAAGGAAGCAAAATCCTTAAATGCTCTGTTAGCAGAGATTCTGGGTAAAATGGGAAGAAGCAGAGCCAAGCTCAGGGAGTTTGTACGTCTGCAAGTGGCAGTAAGGCCCGTCAGCCCAGGGGAACAGCTGCTGGCCCACTGGTACCAAACACAGACTGTGAAGGGGTGCTACAAATAGCCAGGCCCCGACAAGCTCCTTTTTGGCTGCCTGTATTGTAAGTGCATTTCTGCTCAGGCTCCCACTTTATTAACCAACACCCCTTGTGCTCCTTGCCCTTCTAGTACTGCAGTAGCAAGCCAGATGCCACAGCACAACAAACAGAGCAAGCAGCAGTATCTGTGTGCGTGACATTAGTGGGGGGGTTGTCTCCAGTTGTCTCCCAGTGCCTTCCAAAGCCAGGCCAGTTTGTTCAGCAGGACTTGGGAGACAAAGCGCTTTGCAGGCTCAGTGTAGTTGGGAACAGTGCTATGAATGCCATTACTTTTCACTTCTTGGAGCTGCAAGTAGTGTGCAGGCAGCCCTCCTGCAGCATCTGACACAACTGCTGGAGTCAGCAGTATTGGAGATATTGGCAGTGGGTAACCAGACCCACCAAGCAGAAAAGTTGTTTGAAACCCTCTCTAGGAAAAAGCACAAAGGAAGCAAAGCTTGTGACAGTGGGGCTGAGCTACCCATTTGGTGAGACTCTACTTACTGCCCTGCAAAGCCCAAGCTCTGCTAAGCCAGCTCAGTTTTTTGGTTGCTGCAGAAAGCAGACCCTCTGTTAAAACAAAGACTCGACTCGATGCTCTTGGCTGACTTTAGAGGGGAAGGAAGCTCACCCCTTGCACATGCAGCGACATGAAATTCCTCTGATGGCCAGGCTAAGTCTCATGAGATGTGTATAACCGAGTATGTTTCAGAAGTCCGAGCACTAAACACTTCAGACCCACACATTCTGTCCCCCCTCAGATGTACATCCTCTACTGCTTAGGAACAAATATACTGGCTACTTCCAATGTACATGAAGCTTCAATAAAACCAGATGCTTTCTTGGGCATTTAAAATAAATCAGATTGAAACAGATCATTACAGAAAGCAGTGGGCGCATAAGGAACTTGCACAGCAAAACTACATTAAGGAACTGGGGGACTTCAGACATGATGGTAATAATGAAGCTGTTGTGGAAACACCAGAGTATACAGTGAAAATAGAATGAAGTACCTATGTTTAAGTATTTGGATTGCTAGGTGAAGAGGCAATGGTCTCACTCAGTCTGACTCTGGTGTTGCAATCCACAAGACCAGGAGAAATGCTGTGTCTGCAGGGCTGCTCCCTTTCACCCCATCCCTGATAAAATCCCATCTTGCTATATGTTACTGCTCAAGTCACAGGCCACACACAAAAGCATCGCCATACCTAGACTACACCATGCTCAAGCACAGCCCTGGACTAGAGTCAATTCAGAAGGAGAAAGAAGATGAAGAAACACGGTCTTACGTAGAACTGCGATGAAACTGGTTTTGTCAGCCAGAATCCATATTCCAAAGCCAAGGATCACAGCACCCAGGATCTGAAAGAGTACAAACACCACATATACAAATGGCTTGTTAGTTTAGACAAATAAGAAGATGCAGTCACCATTCTCCATACTTCCAGAGTAAAAACAACCATTCTTTTGCTGTTCCCACCCATCTCCCCCATGGTACAGCTCCCAAAGTAAACAGGATTAGCATGACTCCAGGAAGAGTGCCTTGGCCAACTGCACAGGAGCCCCAGGTCCTGCTTGGCAGTCCTTCACAGGGTATTTCAGTAGTACGTGATGTTGTATAGGAGGACTGTTCAAAACAGTCTGAGGAAGAGACGCCCTGCTGCTAGAATCTTGTTGGCAGAAGCAAAGGGTAAGTGCACTGCTTCTGTGAAGAACTGAGGAAGGACAAACACATCTAGCATACGATTTTAAAGATTTTTTTGAATAGAGAAGTCCCTGACCCTATGGGACCAGGCTGGGAGCCAGCTGCCAAAGGATTAGATATCTGGCAGCTGGAACCTTCCCAGGAAGGAAATCTTCAGCTTGTCAGGCTCTGTTATAACGCTATGGCTTCAACCCACAAATGCAAGAAAACAGCAGCATTCACTTTGCATGCAGGTTCCCTTCAGTGAAGTGCTATGCACCCTCCAAAGCCAAGCTTAGGCATCTCATCTTGGCCACTACTTTATGCCAGAATACCCCAGCCCGTCAAGCCAACACATCTTACCACTGAGTCAAGAATTATGAAACATCAGTCACAGTCTCTGCCTCACTCACCAGTTTCTTATCTAGGGCAAGGATTAGTAGAGCAATATGTCCCTGTGAGGACTCAGCTGAATCCAGAAACTGAACTGAGAAGGCAAGAGACAGTTTTCCCATCTTATATTGAAGTGAGGGGGGTAGCATGCGTCGTTTTACCTTCCAGGTATCACCACATTTTATACTACACTGTGAGGTGTTCGCATTTAGATGATCCTGACTCCCAAATTAGGATGAGAGCATCATCATACCCATAATAAAGTAACTATGCTGAGAAGCCTGTAAGCCTGCAGGTTTGATAAGCAGCTGAAACTTGTGCTGTTCAGCCAACTCGAAGTGGCAAAGGTTGGAAACAACTTGCTGTGCAAAGATCTAAAACAGACTTTGAAGGAACAAGGGAAGGAACAAGGAGTTCAAATGAGATGCTTCCTGAGGACATGAACTGCAAGCAGCAGTTCTTACACCAGCAGGATTTCAAGATGGGATGAAGTGAAATACTAAATAAGCCAACAGGGCTGAAGAAAGATTGCAACTCTGTGCTTCATTACAGAATGCTCTGATATTTGGGACAAAAGGCAAATGCGAAACCACCAGGGGAAGCAACCTGGCAGACAGGGTTGTACGGACAGGCATCGGCTCCACATTTTGAAAGTTTACACTATGCTTCAGCTCCTCATACAAACAAGCTTTTCCAAGCAAAGATAAAGCAATGGTCTGAAATAAGCTGCCTGCAAGCTTTCCTGGCTTGGCAGAGGGCACAACACGTAGTTGGCTCTGGGGACAGCATTAGAAAGTCACCAAGCAAGCTCCCATTATGAAGATGGATGAAGAAAACTGACTGAGCTGCTGAAAGCATGTAGCTGTTTTATCCCAGAAAAAAAAAATAAACAAACAACAAAAGACAAGACAGCGGTAACAAGAATTCCCCCTTGTCTTACGTTCCAACATGCTACACTACAGCACTCAATCTGCTGATCAAACTAGAAAGGCCTTTTGAACATGCAACAGCTGTGGCATCTAAAGAATTCCTCTCAAACTTTGTATTGCCAAGAACTGCTGAATTTACAGTCTGAGGCAGTGCCACATTTAAACTATAGTCTTAATAAAATATCTGTCTTAACAAAGATGCAAACTGGGCTGTATGTGACATCTCTCTTGGCTCGCTGACCCTGAAATGTCACCTAAGTTTTGCTGTTGCTGACAAAACACAGAAGGGCTGCTGAGCCGAGTTCCTGGGAAGTTATTTGTTATGAGGTGCTCAGACTATCCAAGGCCTGTTTTCACTCTGATCTTTGCTCTAGTCCACAACTCGTGCGTTTGCCAGGAGCTGCTGTGGAAAACACTGAAAGGGGAAGGCAGGGAGAAAATAAACCATGGGGAGAAAACACTGTCCTATTAACAACAGCACATTTACCTCCTAGCAGTATAGTATCTCTGCTCAGCATCTTCTGGAGTTTGCATAGCATAGCAAAGCTGCTTCTGCCACTGGCTGGGCTTCAGACCCTCTACAGAAGAAATCACATCTGCCTTCCATTGAGTTCAATTGCTCTGCTCCACTGCTTTAGACTCCTGAAGTGGGGGACAGCAGTGAAATCTCCACCCCCAGGGTGGAGGGGAGACTTCAGCAAGAGCCCCTTCCACAGCCAAGCCAGAAGGATGCAGCTGCCCCAAGGCAGGGCCAGCAGCTTCCCACAGCAGAGCCCAGTGAAGAGGGGCACGGAAGAACTAAACTGTGATGGAGCTGACTCACCTCTCTGGAGGGAGCAGCTGGGGGCCCTCAGCTGCCCTCCCCCAGCACTGCTTTCCATCACACTCAGACTGTGCAAGGTAACATTGAGCCCGACACAGGGGCCAACAGAACAGCTCTTAAACTCTAGGATTTTAGGTTGCAGCCTTCTGCTGTATTTACAGAAGGGTTAGAAGCAGGACAGGCAGTGGTATATTCTAAACAAATAGTTTCCAGAGACTCTTGAATGTGTCTCACAGAACTGTTTTCCCTTTAAGGAGAAGCATCTGCTGTGGCCTGCATCTGCTACCCAAGGCAGAGATGTATTAAGTTTTGATTAGAGAAACTAAGCTTATACTCCAAACTTATGTTTTTTGTATCTTTTGTAGTAAGTAGGCAAGCAGTTGCACATAACTTTCTTCCCTTTAATCAAAGCAGGTCAAACCCTTCCCTGAACATAACGCTGCAAGACTGCAAAATACCACCAAGTCCCTGAACTACTTCAGCTATAGCAAGGGACCTTCTCATAGACCTCGAGCTGTAGAGGAGTGTTATTTCAATGACTGACTTCTAAAAGAGTCACTAGCACATCTCTAAAGGCTTAATTCATCAGCTCCGAGCAAGGCTGGATAACACACTCCAGACAGCGAGGGCTGCCCTGCACAGGATGCAAGCAGAGGCTCATCTCAAGGTCTGGAGCAGACACTGAGCTCCATCGCCAGCATTACTGTCCACATTCCTGCAAGCACTCTCCTCAGTAGAACTCAGCAGCTCCAGGAAACCAAGTATGAGCCATGCAAAACCTCTCTGTGCTGGGAGCTCACAGCGACTCAGAAGCAGTTTCTCGGCCAGATTATTATTGATCTACCACTTTGTATAGGCTCAAGAATCATCCCCATTCAATCTCTGAACACCCATAACTGAAAAAGCTCCTCATGTCAGCTACTTCTTGTGACAGCGAGAGTAATGGATACCACCTTCCTCATCATCTGGCATGTGCAAAATGCCTGGCACTGGTCAAGACAGAAGCACACTCAAAATCCTCACTCTAGAGGAGTATCAAGCTCCCCAGCAGAACACAGCAGCTTCAGAGACCTCACTTTCACAGAGCAGCTTGAGGGGAAGACAGTGCCCATGTTGGGCTTAGCGAAGAGGTCATTAAAGTGGCTTCTCCCTTCAGTCAGCACAGACTTCCTCACATCCCACCTTAAAACTCTTACTCTTCAGGCCCAGCTCAGTGCATCTGATCAGCTTTCCTCAAGAGGGAGGGGGGCTGGCTGCTATACCAAAGGAGTTAGTTTGGAGCAGGGTGTGCACAGGACGAAGAGCAGCTGCTTCCAATCACTTGCAACCCAGACAGAAGTGCTCAAGCCTACCCAAGAGCCACAGAGAGATTCATTGCTTGTCATCCTCCCAGTCTTCAAAATATAGGAAAATGCTTTTCAGAGCAGACAAGGGTCAGCCTCACAGAGCAGCTCAACTCTTCCTCCTGACAGCACAGTTATCCCCACAGGCTGCCCTCAGCCATGCCTGGCTCAGCAGAGAGGGGAGAGGAGGGTAACACGGAAAAGGGATACCACAATGACCATTGATAGCATCCAGCAAAATCAGCAACGGTGTTGTAAGGCACCATAATACTTCAGGCTGTTGTCTTTCCCTTTTCTCCCCATGCTAGGCTGGCTTTATTGAAGAGAACTTTCTCTATACAAAGGTTAGCTAAAGAACCTGGATCCAGGCTCAGGGATAAACAAAGACTAGAGAATGCCCAGTTACTGGGCTTCAGCAAGGCTCAAACACTACCTTAACAAATGGAGCTCTGCTTCCCAGGGTAGACCGGTTAAGTTATACACTGCTTAAAAAGCATCTTCTCTTCAAGACATAGCCTGGATGCTAATACGTCTTCAGGAGTCCTGCACCAGTGAGAGGACAGGCTTGCACTCAGCTGGATTTTTTCCTATTCTTAAAGTAAACCAGATCATACTCTGAAAGACCTAGCAGCACTTGAAAAACTTCTCCTCTCCCCTCCCCGCAAGAGTCTACCCAAGGATGCTTTGAGCACCCCTGACTTTAAGCCCTTAGGCCAGAGCTAACTACTTTTAGGATGGAAACAAAGCACAGAGAGGAAAGAGCCAGCAGAATAAGCCACGGGAAGCCAGATCCAGATGTGCCTCAAGTTCAAGCCTGTGTGCCAGCAGCACAGCACCCCCCTGCAGGAAGCAACAGTGAATCTGTGTGCAGGAACAGAGACCAGAAAGCAGTACTCACCTTATCGTGT
Organism: Pampusana beccarii; assembly: GCA_013399365.1. NCBI lineage: Eukaryota > Metazoa > Chordata > Aves > Columbiformes > Columbidae > Pampusana > Pampusana beccarii. The sequence continues at coordinate 246,639 of VWYH01010568.1, forward strand.
TCCATTTCCCTCCCTGCCCTCCCAGCCTGGCCCTTCCTTCCCCTCATATGCTGCACAAATGGTAACAATATCAGGCTATTTTCTTGTTGATATGTAGAAAGCTGAAAACTTACGCTTCCCCACTACACTATCCCACAGCAGGAGGGCAGTACCAACAGCACCGTCACCATCTACACGTCACAAAATACCTAAGCTTCACGAAAGGATGCATGTGAGAATGTGTGTGGCCCTCCCAGAGCCACTCTGATCCAAAAGGAGCTCATCTTTTGCTGAGCCTCACACTTGAAAATGACAGCATCCAGTGGGCTGCCTCATTTCCCCATGTGAGCCTGCCTCAGCCTCCCTTACCTCCCAGCTCCATTTTGAACAGGGGACTCGGACTAATTCACCTGGTTAAAAATCAAAACCAGCCATTGGGACTCAAAGAAAATTAGAGTTGTTCTTTAAAGCTTGCCTGGCCTATTTAGGAGGGCACTGCCATTACTTGGCAGATTTTGCAGCTTTGATACTCAGAGGTTAGCTCAGCTGCTGCTCCGGATGTGGCAGACAGAGTAGCTACAACTACTCGCCCTCCTTCCAGAAAGAACCCTTAACTCCTGCTTTCCCTTCCTACTGCAGGAAGGGAGCCGTGTACATTGGGGACAGCAGGTGGGTACTGGGAGCAGAGCAGCTTGACATATCTGTGAGCTGCACAGAAGCCCGATGTCCCTCAGCTTCAGGAATTCTCTCCCTCCTTCCAAAACTCTGGCCATTTTAATGAACGCACCCGGCCAACATTCAGAAAAAACACCTTTCCAGCTATTTTTAGTCCAGGCCTTCCCTTCTACTCTGCAGATGCCCCCAATACTTACAAGGAACAGGAGATTGAAGAGGAAGAGGAAGTACTTGGTGACTTTTAGGCAGCCAGACCCCATCTTCTTTCACTTACAGGACCTAAGGGGAAAGCAGACAGATAACCAGTTACGTTAGCAACAGGTCCTTCAGGCAGCTTTTCAGAGCAACACTCTTACTCTGTGCAGAGCTCTGGATCACCTGGTGGGTCTCAAAGCAGATGCACAGAAAGCATGTACTCCATACACTACCCGAGTTGCCTTTTCAGGGTAGCAAAACAGGACACCACTGTCACTACAAATACAAACAGCCACTGCTGCCAAGATCTCCCAGAGAGTGACAGAGGGCTATCAGCAGTTACAGAAAGGATTTAATCACAAATACACTTCTAATTCTATCACTGTTTATACAGACTTTGCATTAACAGCATCAGCCAAAACACCAACTCTAGCTACTGCTCCCGGCAGGGAAAAGGGATGCACATATCCAAAGAAGGAGCTCACAAGGCCAGGTCCCTCCCCAAGAAAAATCTCATCTCCTCCTGGCCCCTATGCAGCTGATGGAACACTGAAGAGCAAGGCCAAGGGGTCAGTTTAAAATGCAGCATTAAATCAAGTGTCGTGCATGCAGCTCAGCACCTGGTGCTTTGACAACACACAAGGACCAGCAAGTCTGCTCCACGGTTACACACTACCGGTTCTGCTGCAAGATCAAGACAGCCAAAACTTCAACAAGCCCCAGTTTCCACAGCCAACCTCAGAAGTTCCAAAGCAGTGTGAGAGCACCGATAGGACAAGATGCTGGTTTTAGTTTGTTGGTACCAGCTACAGAAACCACACACATCCATGTGATGGCGAGCAAGCAATACAGAGAGGGCAAGAGAAACTTCAGTGCAGGCTTTTACCACAGAGAGAAGGTACTTTACTGTATCTGAAGCTAACCCTGCTCAATTAACATGGCCGAAGCCCATGTAAACCCACATGAGGTGACAAAGTTGCTCTTAACTGTATAACAAGCAGCTCATCAACCTTACCAGGTCTTTGTGCTACAGAACCTGGGGAGTAAATAGATCTGTATTACTGCAAGCTGCTCCAATTCTCACTTGTCTGACACCAAAGAGCCCAAAAGTCAGAAAAAAGTCCCACAAACCATCCATGCTACTGGAGTAAGCCTCCTCCTGTGGAAGCAACACAGCTGAGTAACACATGAAGACTGCTGGAAGAACATCTTAGGTCAGCTTTCCTGCTTCTCCTTCCTCCCCGATGCTCAGTTACATTTCCTGCATAGGCATGAGAGGACTTTTAAGTTCCTTAAAATTCACTCTGTCAAGCTCCTTGCTCAAAACAGACCACGCTGCTTTAAGAAGCAACAGCCAGAGGAAGAGCAATACTAGGCTGGGGTCACCAGTCTGCTCTGGGAAGAGCCAGCCCCAACAGAGAGCAAGGTCAGCAGGGTTCCCTGCTGCCAGCCTGGGTGTAATGAGGGTCACTGGAGCCCAGTGTGTTCTCCTGTTTCAATCAAAGGCTTTTGCTTAATCCTATTAAATATTTAGGTTAACTCTGGAGCTAAACTGGTATGTGGGCCTTGTTATAACCGGCTAGTCTTCCCACCAAGCAACAGTCACCCTCCAGGGAGAGAGCTTGAGTCTGAACTCTGGGGCTGAAGGCAACACTACTGCTCTCACTTCAAAGCCAGAGGCTGTGCTAAACCCATTGCTGCACAGCACATAGCGAGATGCTATTGAGATGGGAAAGCAGAGCAGAAATACAGTTCAACCAGCTGTGCTACAGGTTGATCTCAAAAATCCCACCTATATAGCAGTGATTGCACATAAGGAGCTCTTACTGCACAGCCAGGTTAGCATCATCTCAGTCACTTTTTATTCAGTTAACTCCTCAGGTCAGAGCCCGTAAAGCCAGCAGCACCCAAGAGCAGGTCCTTCAAATTAGCCAGGGAAAGCTCTTGTAATAGTTTCTGGTCCATACTTACACTAAATAGCAAACACACAGCATTCCGATTTCCAGTCCCTCCAGGTGCAGCCATTGGCTAGGAGCTGGTTCTNCAGGGTTCCCTGCTGCCAGCCTGGGTGTAATGAGGGTCACTGGAGCCCAGTGTGTTCTCCTGTTTCAATCAAAGGCTTTTGCTTAATCCTATTAAATATTTAGGTTAACTCTGGAGCTAAACTGGTATGTGGGCCTTGTTATAACCGGCTAGTCTTCCCACCAAGCAACGGTCACCCTCCAACTACCAGGAGAGAGCTTGAGTCTGAACTCTGGGGCTGAAGGCAACACTACTGCTCTCACTTCAAAGCCAGAGGCTGTGCTGAACCCATTGCTGCACAGCACATAGCGAGATGCTATTGAGATGGGAAAGCAGAGCAGAAATACAGTTCAACCAGCTGTGCTACAGGTTGATCTCAAAAATCCCACCTATATAGCAGTGATTGCACATAAGGAGCTCTTACTACACAGCCAGGTTAGCATCATCTCAGTCACTTTTTATTCAGTTAACTCCTCAGGTCAGAGCCCGTAAAGCCAGCAGCACCCAAGAGCAGGTCCTTCAAATTAGCCAGGGAAAGCTCTTGTAATAGTTTCTGGTCCATACTTACACTAAATAGCAAACACACAGCATTCCGATTTCCAGTCCCTCCAGGTGCAGCCATTGGCTAGGAGCTGGTTCTGTTCCAGCACAGATACTCTATACAACAGCTGCATCACTACCAACCTACAAGAAGTGACTAAAGGCTCTTTGCTAGCAGATTTTTACCATTGATTAATGCCAGCGAGTTTATTCAACAAGCTCATGTTAGAGCAGCTCTCCTACCACAAGTCATATGTTAGCCTGCTGCCACAAAACAGCTTTAACCCAAGGACTACCATGCCCTTTAATGGTATCTCACAAAAGGGGTGAGCATCTGAGCAGGGACAGGACAAATGTCACTTCCCTCAAACTGCGTGCTCCCCTCCTTTCCTCTGCAGGAGACACGTTCTCTTGGGCTGTTTGTTAATCCTGGCAGGCTCCAACACTTAAGACTGCACTTGGAAAGGATAACTAAGACATAAGTTTTCCCATCCAGCTGGCTTGCTTACTGGCTTCACCATGAACACATCTCTTAATAGCACCACAAACTGGAGCCTGGCAGTCTAACCAGAGCACTGAGGCAGCCAGGTCCCTAGGCAATGATGAATGTCTGTTGTGGGGGATACAAGTGTTTTTCTACTCTTCAACCTAGCCAAGAACTAAGCTAGATAATAGCCTCCTGCACAGGCATGGACTTCTTACCTTGAGAGGTCTGGTCCCAGGTACAATCCTCCTCATTTTCAAGCTGGAGGGACAACTCCCAGTACTTGCCGATTTGTTTCTTAGCACTAAGAGCCATGCGCTGCCTATTTCCAACTCAGTCCACACCACTTTGGTTAGTCAGAAACAGAGAAATTTGCAGAGCTGTTAGGATCTTTACAACAGTTACGTAAGATAATTAAGTAGTCAAACAAGTTGAGAAGAGCTGGAGCGGAAGAAGACATGCCTGGGGTGACAAGAGTAAAAGATTGCTTTCAGGGCTCTTCTACCCCTGGCTATTTGTTAAAGGCATACCAACTTCAATGCTTATTTAAAAAAAAAAAACAAAAACGAAAACAAAAAAACCCACAACCAAACAAAACAAAATAAAACAAAAAACAAACAAACAACAACAAAAAACCCAAACCAAACCAAACCAAAACACCAAACACCACCACCAAACCCAATTGTGTATTACAGCATTATGCACTGTTTTCTTGCCATGGGGAGATATACCTCTTGGGTAGCTCCTAGCCATAAAGTAATACAAAGTATATCTTTTAAGCCAAAAGAGAATCAGGGTTTTAGGTTTTTGCTTTGAGCTTTTAAGATACCTTAAAGCTCCACATTCTGAAACATTACAGATTTTTCAATTCTGTGCAATCATTAAGAAATTAAACCTACTTTTTTTTCCACTACATGAATGAAACTCCTCAAAATCCTACCTTCTGAAATTGCACAGTCACAAAACTAGCAACACTGCCATACAGCAGAAGCAGCAGCTCAACAAAATTTGAGATGGGTCCGGTCTGGAAGCAAACGTGCTTGGACTTATCACAACTGGGCATATCCACAGGCCACATGGAGGTAAAGGGCTGACTAAAGCACCGAGTCTTGCCAGCCAGTGTTGCCTGTGGACCATGACAGCCAGAGCTGACCACTTGCCTTTTGAAGATGGTCGAATTTTAAGCCTTAACGTTCTGCAGCAGCACGTGCAAAGGTTTAATACATGAAGTTCGCAACTTTTAAATTCCAGTGATTGCCTGCAATTGTTTGTTTCCTCCTTTTCCTCTCCACCCTAACTGCTTTGACCGTTTGAATTTTCCTCTCTAAGCAGGCACACCCAGTCTTTTCAACAATCCTGCCCATATGTCTCCAAATTTTCCCTGCCATTCTCCAGATTGATGCCAGCTGTACAAAAGATTTTGTAAGAGACCACGCTATCAACTCAGAGTGGCATTTCTCCCAGCCTGTCATTTCCCATCCTGTAAAGATACGCAGGATTACTTATGCACATCTGTCAGTTTGCTGCTCTGAGGCACTAATGCCATAAAAACTTGTCCTGGTCAGCTCTGTGCAGTTGATCCTGGGTCTTTCCCAGCACCAGCCCCAGGGCCTGCAGGGACAACTAACTCCAGGAAAGCATCGGTTGATCCAGGACGCTGGGGTTCCCCATGTGGGAGGACAGGACGAGTCCACACAGGCTAAAGTGGCATCATGAGACGGCTTCCCACCCCCTCCAACCCTCAGCCTCATCATTCCCCCAGCAATGACAGCAAGATGGGCACATGGAGCACAAAATCCAGGACACGTGCCTGAGGAAAGTCAGACACAGGCCTGCTTTGTGAGCAACAGCAGAGGAATCCCATCACAGCTTGGACATTAACTTATTTTAGTCACAGGCGTCTGCGACACTCCCAACCCCCTCCTGCCAAAGGTTGATCGTGGCAAAGGACAGGAGATATGGGGAGAGCCGAACACCTCTGCATCCTGGCCCGGCCACCGGCTGGCGAGGCAGGAGGTGGAATGCTCACACACCTTTGTTATAACCACATCACTCAAGGGGCAGAGAGGTTAAGTTAATTTTTAATTGCAATTCTGTTCTCTCGAATTAGATCCTGCACTGCCTCCACCTAGCAGGCGCTGCATGTTTTGTGCTCACTGAAGTTTATGACATTTGGCTCAGGCTGGCGCTGTACGTGCCTGTGCCACGCAGCTCTGACAGTAAGAGCTCAGCCCTCCCTCTTGCCACACAGGTTTCTTCCTGATGAGCTCTGGCAGCTGAAGCACCTCAGCTGCCAAGTTACTGTACAGCACAAATAAGGGGCTCATTTACGAGCACGGTGAAAGAGGAGGGGACGAGCAGGAACAGCCTCAACACAAACCAGAGTAGATCAGTTGTGGAAATCACCGTCTCTGTACATTTACAGGCAAGTGCAAAGTCCCTGCAAACCCTCAGGCAGGGCACACGTGCTCCCAAGAGCAACAAGCTCTCAAGGTCAGCGCCCATACTCCAAATAGAAGAGGATTCACATTTGAATGCATCTACATAACCTGGAAGATTAAGTCTCCTCTCCAGACTCTCTTCCTTAAGAAAGGGAAATGATGAGTAACACAGAACCTGCAGGATGTTTCTATGTACTTTGGCCAGTTGCTCCCCACTACCACTCCTCAGGCTTTAACCCCAGAGAGCATAAAACAAAGGCAGACCCTATAGGATATGCTGCTACCAGCTTTTACCAGGTTAGGATGAGGTCGCACCAGCAGCAGAAATGGGTTTCCAGTTGCTATTCCCCTAGCCCTCACAAACACCTTGAATGCCCTGTATGGCTCGCATGCTGGCTCATTTCTGCTGTCCCTCCTGCCTTCTGAAGGAGAAGCTTCCAGCTTGACAGATGCAGAGATACAGCAGCCAGCGCTGTGCACTAAGCTCCTGCAGCATACCCTGAGGCTCCCGATCCTTCACATGTTGCATCTGATGTGGCAGGTGGGATCTCTGGGTGGAAGTTCAGCTCGTTCACTGAAGCAACCTCCAAAGCAGGCTCAGCTGATCACAAGTACTGCAAGTGCTTCTTACCACAGCAGGCAAGCACGGCCTTCCCCATGCTGCACGAGCCTTATACATCGCAACAGGTTGTTTCCCTCAAGATATCATTAGCAGGCTGGACTTTGAAAATCTCTAAAGCTCTCGTTGATCTGGTCTCAGCTGCCTGCTTTCTTTTCACACCACAACAGTGACCAAGGTTAGCTGGGCTCATGTGCAGACAGATTGACCAAGAAGCCCTGGGGAAGGAGAAGCCCCTACTGATGTACTCAGGTCACAGAACTGTCTCCTTCTGACAAAAGCAGCTAGCACCTTGTCCTTAGCAGGGGATTAGCAAGACACTGGTTCCATAAAGATATTTATCAGCACACTCATTTGCATGAGATTAAGGCCATTTCAAAGGCTACGACAGTGACTTTTTGCAATATTATTCCCATCCAGAAACTAGAACACAATCAGCCATACAGCATGCTAGAGACTCACAGCCGCCAGCTGGGGTTCACTATATGGTCACTTCACCTTCCAGCTCCAGGCCGGACACCCACACACAGGAGAAGCTTGGTAAGGGGCAACCCAGAAAGCCACAATTTTTAATGGCAGTGGAGCAAACAGCCCATCTTTTTCAGGATTTTGAGTCCCTGCACCACAAAATCCAGCTGCCAGGAATGCTTCTCTATCCAAGCACATGAAGAACAAGCACTTGGCAATCAGAAGGCCTCCTGATCATCAGTGATGAGACAGGACAGCTTCACACAACAATTCCAGTTAATGAACAATGACAGTTACTAAGTCTCCTGTTAACCAGGTACAGCACTGCCCTCAAGGCAGAGACTCAAGTTACAGCCACCTTAAGACAAAAAGAATAGCCAAAGCCATTCATCTTGTTAATATTCAAAGGCCCTGGACTTTTAGTACACCTGGGAAGTACATTCTGTCTCTGGCAAGCAAATAACTGCAGAGCAAATGAAAGACCCAGGTCTGAATTCACTGAACTTAACTTTAAGCTCCACTGAGATAATACCAGCTGTGTAACGACCTTGAAAACGTAAACAAGATCATGTTTGTTGTGGACGTTTCCCAAACAGCATCTCTTCTAAAGTTACAATGGAGGGATCTGAGGGAGAGGCTGGATCCTAAAAATTGAGTCTGCTAATTAGAGTTACGCTCTCAAACAGGCCACACTCACAGATGCAGAGATTATTTTTTATATGTGTGTGTGTCACCGATTCGGATAGAGTTTCCTTCTGAAGGATAGTATCTGGACAAAGTAGAAAAATGTATTTCTGCATAATACAAACTTTGGAAACAGAAAGGAAGAAAAGAAGGTATGTGGAACAGATTATCTCTTATTCCATCTACTCTAGAGACAGTTGCTTATGATAAGAAGAAGCAACCGTGTTCGAGATCGAGGAGATGGCTTGAAGGCTAAGCAGAGAGATTGTAGCATAGCTACATCAGCTTGCAAACAGCAGCACAACACTTAATTGTCAACAAACGTTGATCTCAGCACTGTAGGAGTATAGACACGTACAGCGACACCCTGACATGAGCATCTGCAAGACATTTGCAAGCCAGAGGCTCAAGTGTGCATGCAGACCATGCACATTTGCTATCCCTGGGGCAAGGGGAGCAGACTATATTAAGGGATCAGCTGGCTGCAAGTACTGCAGAAACATCCCTGGAAAGACTAGATTCCTGAGGAAACTCATCAACTCACACTACAAAAGTAGACTTGTTCCTGGTGCACCCGTTAAGGCATCAAGCTTTCCCGTTCCACTTCTGTAGTTAGTATACTGTTGTGTGAATGACCTGACAAGCAACAGTGTCATCCAGTGAGAGCTTAGATTAGGAAGCAGTCGTAGGCCTGCCTAGGATGGCAGAGGTTTTTCAGCATGTTTTACCACAGCAAGCACATACCTTGCATTTCGTAAAAAGGAAACGCATATTTTAGAAACGCACTTCTGATGCTTGAAGGGAAGTGATTAGATATTTATAAACCACTAACACACTGTTAAAAAAAAAACAGGTCTCAGTTTGGTATCAAACAGCAGCATAGGTTTTAAAAGCACCCGCTATCACATCTCTCTGTATTTGTAAGGGATGCAATCAGATTTTAAAAACATCTGGACTTCACACTTCAGTTTGAGAGCCAACCTTTAAGTAGGTCTTCAGTCCCTACAACTGGCAAATTGAGAAAGTCCTTTGCTATTTTCAGTCTATACACTCATGCTTGTACAGCATGACAGTATTTGCAGGACAGTATTTCTCCGATTTAAGCAAATCTTTCCATTCAGCAAGACCAGAGATACAAGTCTGCCAAAAAAATGGAAAAAAAAACCACAAAAAACTAAAAAAAGCCCCCACAACCAGTCCCAGAAGTCATTTGGTTCTCCTCTCCCCCTAAAAAAACCTTACCAGAAATAGCAGACAGAAAAAAAAAAAAAACAAANAAAAAAAAAAAGCCAAAGTACAGTTTAGTGGACTTTTCCTCTTGTTGATTACCACATACTAGAACATTATTTGTGCAACAAATGCTGCATAGGGTCCAGAGAGAGGTCTCCACGCTGACTAAAACCAGCACAATGTGCAGTAAAAATGCACAGTTTTCACAAAACTGGTAGGCAACTCTGTCACTTGACTACATTGGCTCTTTAATGGCTCCAAAGCTGACACCAGCTCAGCTTTGTTTTCTGTGCTTGGAGCTGTTATGCTGTAAACTTAACCTCTGAGGCCGACGCTTCCTCCAGCTCCCTGCCTGTGAGCTATGCCTGTGCATCAATGGCAATCCCCCACGCTGGCTTGCCCCACACCACCCCACGGAGGAGCAAAGCCCCCACGCAGGACCTGCACCCCAAACTGCAGCAGGGTGGCTGGCACAGAGGAGCAGCACCCTGCTCACGCTCGGGTGAGCTTCTCCCCAGCACAGCTCTGCAGGAGGCAGAGGATGCTGCAAAGAATTTGTCGTTGCCATCAGACCCATCTGCCTGGAAATCCCCTGTGCAAGTACATGCACAGGACGGGCTCCGGAGCCTCCTTTCTCATGCAAGCAATGCCTTGGAGGTCAACAGATCTCCTCCAAGGGGTTGCACAATATCCTTCCCAACACCACTTGGCTTGGAGACACCTTCCCAAGACCGAGCAGCCTTCCCTCCCTGCCAAAGCACCCAAAGGCTACCACAGCCCAGGCAGGAAAAAAGCCTCCACACAAGCTTTTTTCTTATCTTATGAGACAGCACCAGAGATTGCCAGACTGAGGTAGAAACCAGGTAGTATAACTGATTTTTATCTTTCCCATCTCCTCCTCCCATAAGATGTGAGAGGTCAAGGTCGAGGACTTTCTACTACAAAGTTCCCTTTCAAAACAAACTGGTTTTCAGCTACTTTCATTTTCTCAGATGCTGGGGCAGATAACTAGTGGGTGTTTAGATTCAGCACACCCATGCCAAACATGTTTCTGAGAAGTTATAACATCCGCCTGAACTGGGAAATGAGGTTTCCTATTCTTTTTGGTTCTTTCCAGGAATTAACAAGGATGTGGTAAAGGTGCAGAGGGAGTAGTTTTACTCCAAGTGCGGGAAGTTTTCCCCAGCTTAGCAACATGAACAGCAGTTAAACAAACACCCTTTCCCTCCACCTCCCCTCCACCTGTTGAGCCTTGGTGCACACGGCTGAGCAGAGCCCAGGCACTGGCACCTGGCGTGGGAGGGAAGCTGTGCCCAACTAGGCTTATCCAGCACCATTCCCAGCAACAGCAGGCTCTCCAGTAGTTCTCCCCATAGCTGAAGCCAGACGTTGCTGGAAGCCAAGCACTAGAGATCGCCTACCCAGAGGAGCGTAGGAGGACAAGCACTCCCTCCTGCTTCTCAGGCTGAGCCCCTGGAGGAGCTCAGTCACCCTGGCAAGCTAGCTGAGTGCTCACCAGAGCACTGAAGTCCTACGCTGCAGGGGGACCAGCCCACTGGAGAATGGAAGTGTCTTCTGGCACCAGGATTCTCCCCAAGACCTCTTCCCTGAGGGTCCATCCGCATGATCCTAAGCGGTAGAAGTGAACAACAACAACAACAACATCATCTACCACAAAGCAAACAGAGAAGAGATCTCTGGCTTGTTATTCTGAATGGTTGTGAAGCCTTAGAATTAAGTCAGCTTTCTCAAACAAGAGGAGACAGGCTACTAGTCTACTTTAATCATACCACATGCTTTATATCAGATCTGTTGCTGACAGCAAGGCACTGATCTCAAGAAGCGGAGGTTTTAACCCTTAGCCCCACAGATCAAGGAGAGCTGAAAGACTGCTGCAGACCAAACATGACAGGAAAGTCACAGAAGTCCTACTGGCACAGAAGAGAGCCTCAGCTGACAAAGGGATGCATCTTTTGGCCTGTTCACAGAAACAATCCCTTCACTATTTGTGATCTCACGCATCTTGTTTTTGCCAAATACACCATTTGCTAATTGCAGCATTCTCCCCATTTACCAGCTGTCTGTATGCCTGTGGCTACTGAACCACTCCTGTACCCCTGCTAGCTTGTTGGCGCTGTTACATGCGATTCTAGAGCAGAAGATCACAGATCGGCAGCTGTAATAATCATCCCTCTCCAACAAGGTCTGCCCTACCATAACCATGGCCCCTCCACTCTACAGTGTGAAGAGCCCCATTGCAGGGCTGCCAATACCCAGAGTCAGGGATCTCCAAACTCAATGGACAAAACGGTACAGAGCCATTTGCACAACAGCAGTGCTGCAGCCACCAAAGGTTACAGACCCAGCCCCTCCACTCACTGCCCTCGGGAAGCCTTACTTCACTTCCCTTCAGACCATCCCAGGGTCACAGGACACAGCATGCCCCACCACAGCCAGGTCTGTCTGCTGGCGAGGTGAGCACCGTCACAGACAGCCTGAGGGCAAACGTTTCACAACATCCTGAGCTTCACGCCACAAATACTACTTGACACTACCAGCGGGCATGAATGGAAAGAGAAAGCCAGAACTATAAAAAGCTTTAGAGGAAGGAACTCTGTCTCAAGCAGCCACTCTTTCCAAAACGATGATTTACAGAGAGTAGAGGGGCAAGAAATGCCCTAGAGTACAAGAGTTTAGAGCACAAATGTTTTGATTCATTCCCGTCTACTTAAAAATAGCCACCTGCAACCACATTTCCCCCGTCCAATATCAATGTGAATAATACAAACAGTTTCACATTTGTAAGTGGCAGCACCTGGCCACAACAGCCAAACCCCTCACTGGTCTGACCACCCTGAGGATGCAGCTCAGATGCAATTTTGTGCTTCACTCTGGACGAGTGGAAGGAAAGTGGAAGAGAAAGCTGTATTTTACAGCAGTGAAGGGCAGCACTGCGAGGAGCAAGAGTAAGACAGCACAAGCTGTTACAGAATCAGCAGTGAAGCCGCTACGTTCCCAGCCTAAGCATTTTAGGAAGTGAAATGCCACAATGAGAAATCTCAGCAGACAAAGCTGGGAAACAAAAGGGGCCTCAAGAAAACACTCAGCCAGCTGGAAGAGATGCTCAAAAGCTTTAGGTTTCCCTCTTATGAAGATGGTCCTGGAGGCAGAGGCAGACTGTGATGTACGCAGGTGTTTTGCTACCCTGCTGATTGCTGCATTACCAGGCAGGTAATCTCACCAGACTTAATTGGAGTGACTTAATTGGAGCAATGTGAGAACATTACTCAATTATAGAACTGCCACCTGCAGTTAAGATCACATCTCCACTAAACACCATCCAAAAAAAGGAAAATAATCAATCCAGCCCTCCAAGCGCCACATGCATAGGTTATGGACAGGGCCCCTTCAAGCCAAGAGGAACAGACATATTGGATAAGTTTCCTAGGAATCTGGCAGTTAAAATAGACAGCAAGACTTGGAAAAGTTGGGTCTGTTTTGGGAAAAGGAGGGGCCTCCTTGGAGTCTGCAGATCAACGTCCAGAGGTCTGGAAAACGGGTTCAGCTGAACCCGAACCAAGGGAGGCTGGGTGGCCTCTTCTACTTTCTTGAAAGGGTCTCCTATTCTAAATTTAGAGCACAAATATTTCAGGAGACTATTTGATGGAGCAATGCTAGAAGAATGAGATGTGGAAAAAAAAAAAAAAAAAGAGAAGTACCGAGGTATTTCTTTTAAAAAGAAAGAAACATTATCCAGGATAACTAACTGATGTACGAACATCAGATAAGTCTCAATGCAGTGATAAATGCTTCCGTTTCAGACAGGAAAAAGAAAAAAAAAAAAAGTAGGGCTGTTTCATCTTTAATTAGTAAATCACAACTGAAGCAAAGATTACTTTTTAATAGGGCTGCAGACTTTACTTTCTTACTTGTCTCTGTCCCACCACACAGTGCTCCTTTCCCCCACAGCCCGCTCCCTAGAGACTGCTTCTACTTCACATCAGTTCTACAATAGAAAGAGGTTTCCCATCTGCCTGAAGCTACACAAAGCAGGAACTCACTGTATTTCTACAGGATCAAGTCTAAATCACTGCCACGACAGCATCTGAAGCTGCAGCACGATGGACTGGGAGTGAATGCAGAAACAGCCAGGCTCTGAGGCCATCAGCAGGACGGCAGCATCAAAGCAAAGGAGCCTTTGAGGTCTTGGACTTGGGCACTAAAGCAGCTTGCTGTTCCTAGAAATAGCCCTCCCTTGAAATAGCCTCTTCTGATGAGGTGGCAGCCACTCAGATGCTGCTTTTGACATTAAGAAATTCCCACGCAGTTTCAGCAACAGCATTTTGGTCACCTCAGTTTCGTTCCAGGAAGCTGCAAATCACAACACCTCCCCCAGGGAATGGGGGCGAGAGGAAACTCCGACCTGTCCCGTCCCCTCACATCAGGTAGGAGAGGTGACAACAGCCGTGAACATCACCTCCCACCCCTCAGGAGCTGGCACAGCCACCCCCATTTTAGCTGCACCCAGACCAGGTGTTACGACCCTTGGAGAATCCAATGGGTTCCCAGCTGAGGCCCACGCAGGGGGAGCAGCCACCTCCTGCAGAAAGTGCCACAGAGGGGCTGGGGCTCACTTGCAAGGCTGACCTGCCCCACAGGGCCCCACTCCTCCTCCCCACCAGGCTCCAGGGACCTCTGTTGTACCCTCAGCCTCCCCCTCTGTGGTACAGTGTCCCCAGGGAGGTGCAGCAGAGCCCCTGGGAGCAGAAAGAGAAAGGCTGCACCTCCACCTTGTTTCACATGGCTCACCAGGGCTTCTCTGCACAGCTGTGGTCTAGCACTGTCCTGCACAGCAGCTGCTGAGCAGAAGTCTTCTCTAATTAAAAAAAGCTTCCTTCGGGAATAGGTAGGTTCACTGCACAACTCAGAGGGCTCTTTAGTTATTCTGTGTGCAGTGTCTCTGCAAACCTGCATTAGAGAGGGACCTGAATGCAAAGAAGAGCCCAGCAGCTTCTTAGACTGTTGGGAAAGTACATCCAGGCAGCTGGGTTTTGTCTGGCTGAGTTGTGTCTGGCTGGGCTTTTTTTTTCCCCCAGAAGAGGCTCCAGAGATGAGCATAATTAGAACTGCTGTCTTTTAAGCCCTACTTTCTTCAAGCATCTTGCATAGATGCTGCAAGACAGTTCCCATCTCTTCTTCGCAAAATTCAAGGTAACAGCAGGGGGAAATATCCTTGCTAATCTGCAGGTCAGCAGTCTTCTCAGTCCAAGTCCAGCACAGTATTCTGGATCCATGCCTCTGTATGAACAGGGAGCCCAGCTCCACGATCACAAGACACGGAAGATGGGGAGTGAGGGGACAGGAGACAGAGTTTACTCAGTAAAGCACACTGGAAAGTTGAGAACGTTCCAGCGAAGCCTCTCAAGACTGACTCATCACCAGCAGCTTCAGTCCACGCTGAAATACACAGCAGACATATGACTGGCTCCACAGCGTGCAAGAGGACGTTTTGATTGCAGCACACCACCAGCATGGAACAAGCCCCACAACCAATGCACAATTACAATTGTAGTACTAGAGATGGTACCCTAGCACCACACCAGCCAGAACAGCAACCTTTTACGCAAAGAGTACTCTACAAATTGTTTGATTACGAGCAGAAAGGAAAGTCTCTAAGACTAAGCACTCAGAAACTGAAATGCCATAAAGGTACAGAAACTTCCCTGCAAAGGTGTGACTACAGCACTGAGCCATGTTGTGCAATAGTAGAGCTCCTTTAGTCAATTTAGACTTCACAACTGATTCCCAACCAAACCGCTAATCATCTATCACAAGAGACATGCTGGCTCCAGGCATTTAGGATTTGCATATTCTTATATTACGGGACGGCAGCAGCAGCCCTTGCAGCCCTAGCCAAGTGCCGAGACGTCACTTCCACACCTGCCAGGCGTGCCACTCTCGAAGCCCCACACCAGCACAGCACAGGTTGTGATCCCACAGCCCCCGCGCAGAAAACACCCAGAGGCAACTCACTCGTGAACCTGTGCCAGCCCAGTATGCCAGCCCAAGCAAAATCAGGGCCCTGGAGCGGGTTGCTTTTAAAACTAGGCAGGTGATTTGCTACACGAAGCCTCTGCTGTAAAGGAAGGAGCTGAGGGCATTGAGCTCCCATGTGGGAGCTCGACCCCATCCTGGCGAGGGCACATAAACCTCATGGATCGCAGAGGCAGCAGCCAAAGCAAGGTGCTGGTGGAGGAGACAGTCACAGCCAGCGACTGTATCTCCTTCCCCACAGCAGCTCTGGGAAACAGCCTCCTTCATTCCCAACAGGTAGAACTACTTGACAGCAAGTCCAGCCCTGCTATGCAAATCCCTGTAAGCCAGCTCGTCTCCCTCCCCTTTCCCAAACCGCCTCCATGGCAACGGATGGGGAGCAGCGGCAGAAGGGAGAAGCAGCAGTCCCCGACTCCAGCTGCGGGAAGGTCAGCTCAGCTCAGTGTCCATGGCTGCAGCTCTGGCGGCTCATCCTTTCCTTTGCTTGTGTATGAGAAACCTCCCTCTGACAGAAGCAGAATTATTTTTGCCTACAAGGGGACCTCTCCGTTATATAACTTCAAACCTCTGGGCTGCTGGATATCCTAATGTAGCTCACCCCATGTCAGCATTTCTCCAGTACACATGGGGCCATGGGATTATCATCATGCTGGAAGAGATTGGCAATCTGTTTACAGCCCAGAAACAATTTTGCAGTAAAGGGTTAAGTGCTTTTATGATGCACCTGTTTGCTCAAAGCTGCATTGCAGAGAAACTGAAACAGCAGCCCAGCAGCATCCTTAACAAATGCCATCAGCCCTTTGCCCATGTGCAAGGCTCCTGGTGGCACAGGAGAGCTGGCCCTTCCCAGCTCCTGAACTTAAATACAGACAGGCCACATAGCAGCAAGTTTCAGAAATTAAGTACATGGACCACACTTTGATTTGACTTGCTTTTAAATGGTGGTGTCCCAGTTCTGAAGCTCCATCAAGGAGATAAAAGAACTAGAGCACTCAGCCAGACAGACCATGCATGTGCCTCTTCCCACAGGAGAAAGCCTACCTTCAGATTAGTCTCCTTCTCTTTCTCCCCTGTATTTACTTCGGATGAGCCTCAAGCCACCCAGCTTCCCTGGCGCTGCTGCATCTGAGAGGACGCATGCTTGGGTACTGAGCTGGCAGTCTCCGATCCCCATCCCCATCCCTTTTTCTGCTGTCACCTACCAGCCAGTCTCTTTCACAGAGCTGCCCACAGTAACGCCTCATCTTTCTTCCAGAAAATTAGCTTGCTCTGCATCTGTCAGCACAGGCAAGCAATGATTCAAACAATCCCCAGCACACGGTTCCTCGTGCTTCACTTATCACCCTGTCTAGGTCCAAGCCAGCCATTAATTGCTCCAGTGTTTTCAAGCCCTGACAGCCCAGAACGCTCTCAGCAAACAGGCTCTGCCACAGCCGAACAACTGTCAAGGAAATGCTGGCGCTGGCTGTGCCTCCTGTATTATTCCTTTTACCATGCCAAGAGAGAGCCTATAATTTTTAGCCTTTCTTCCATTTAATTCCCGCTTTAAGAATACAGATGAGCCAGAGAGAGACAGTTAGGTGATGACTGCAGCTCCTAAAGGGAAAGTGGCTCACACAGTCACCCCTTCACACACGTGTCATTAATCATTTGCCCATGGAAAGCTGTGATCCCGCACTCCTCCAACTCAAGTGTCAGCGCAAGACCACAGTTTATTTCTTAGCCCATCAAAGCTGACAACCGCAGGGTGGGGGACAAGGCTACTGGGCCCAGCTCACCCTTTGCTGTACATGAGGGCTTCAGATCCCAGGATGGCACGATTCACGTTCAGAGGCAAATGAAGGCAAGGAAGGAGAAGAAAGGGAGGCAAGATGTGCTCCTGTTTTAGAGCGGTGAAAGCACTCCAGGGTGAGGGTCAGAGTTCCCAGCAGTAAGAAGATCACTTTGATGCACACAAGTTTTTCCGAAAAGTAAACTGAGGAAGAAGTGCAAGAAATGAGGCTCTGATCACCCCTTGTTGCACAGGCCTATTGGAAGAATCACTACCTCCTCCAGCTTTCCAAGTCACTGAACCGCAGCCCGAGCCCTGCCAGACCCACGCTGGCACCTCCCACTCACCCGTGAGCAGAAACAGAAAGGAGAGCAGGAAGAAAGTGGCTGCCACAACATGCACACCATAAGTGGAGCAATAATGATCACTTAGGATAGCGTGGGGCATGGTCCACCTCCCAGCATCACCCTGGCTTTCCTGTAACAGACCCTGTGCTGTCGGTGCCCAAGCTCACTGCAGAAGTACCTTTTGCCTCTGCTGCGTCCTTCCCGCTGTAACAGTGTTCGTGGGCACCCAACAGCCACGGTTTGAGTTGGAAAGCACCTTGGGGCCTGTGGTTCCTGGAGGTCTGCAAAACTCCCACCTGCACCTGTGATTTAAATGTCTACTGGATGAACGCCTGCAGTCCTGGATGTTCTCCTGCTGCCTTACAGCCATCACGCAGGCGCCCAGAGATACAGGAGAGGGATAAAACCTTTCCTCAGCTACAGCCATATCAGAAATTTCAAAAGACACACACACCCCAAACCCCCTGCTTAATGGCATTTGAAGCTGAGAGTGGCCTGGGTAGCAGGGGCAGGAAACCTCCATGGAACTGCAGGAAGGTCTTGTTAGAGCATCTCCTGCACCAGCTTACAGTTGTAGGTCACCCTACACCTGCCTGTCCCCTGAGAACTAAAATAGAGACAATAACAGGAATGAAGAGAGTCCAGATGAGCTGCATCATTAAAGCCGCTAAATCCTCTTAAGGGAGGAGCTTCCATGCAGCAGGACGGAGACTGCCCACAGAGAGAGCTTTCTCCAGGCGCTGCGCTTGCATCTTGCTCCGTTCCCGTCGCACGCAGGTAAGAAGCTGAGCAAATGCTGCAAGACCACCCAGACACCCCTGCCCTGCAGCAAAGGGACAAGGATGTCATCCCAGCAGTCCCCAGAGCCATCAGCAAGGACAGAGAAGCCCAGGCCAAGAGGGGCTCAAGCCCAAAGAGGCTCCACTGAGTGAGCGGACTTTGGAAGCAAGATCCTTCTATGAAAGAGGTGTTAAGTGAGAGGGCTTTAGGAGTGAGGAAAGGCTACTCACTTCCCTGAGCCACTCCAAATCCACACGCTGGCTTGCAGAGCAGTTGGCAAAGGTCCTTTTCACCCACATGAAAAATGCCCATGTTTTGGGGTTTGTTCTGTTGTTTAAAGCACAACTGTAAGTGTAGGAGTCTTTGCTCTAACCAAAGGACCAGAAACAAATGTGAATGTTAAAAACCACCCCACTGTAGAAACCACAAACAGGTCCTGCCATGGGACAATGGCGGGACTGCCACTGACCATGCTGTGACACTGCAGAACCAGTCAGTCACTGCACCACCAGTGCCCTTCTCCCCCATTAACACTTTCTTCCCACTTAGAGCTCTTGAAGTATTTAATAAGATATGAGTAACTTGTCATTTTTCCAGCTTGTTTGTCATATGCTTATCTCGACATCAGCATACAGCAGCACGCTACTGAGACTGCTCCTCTCACTAGACACCTCCCTCTAGATTTTCAGAGCAGTGTTTCTACACTTGGACCTTGTAATACACCAAAAAGATCCTGGCCACACGCTTCTGCTCGATGGTTCTCATGCAGCCAGTAAGCCTCACAGCAGCAGGCTCAAGCCGCAAGCTTTGAAGAGGTTTTTTCTCAGGCCCAAGGTGTCTGAGAAAGTTAAAAAAAGTCTTCTGTGGAGAGGAAGTATTACTGACAGCAGATTTCAAGACAGCACTCTCCAGCTGTATACCCTCACTTGCACAAAAGCACATGGGCGTTTTTGGAAGCTACACAGAGAGCCCTCACCAGCGCTGGGATAGGTAACATCCCTGTGAACCTCTACCACCAGCAGCAGCGCCAACCTCTCCAAAAGCTGCTCTTCCTCCCAGCCACCACCTCTGCGAGCACTGCAGTAGGATACTGTCCCTCCCTCGCACAGCTAGTTAAGTTTCAAGCTCTCATCTCATGCACAAGATGGAAATGCTAGAGCTGGTCCAAGACACAGGAACACTTCATCCTGAACTAGCTTTATAGTTTACTGAAGCCAACATTTAGATTCCAGGATGTTGGGGGTTTTTTTCCGCTCTCTGTATTTTGTACCAAGTGCTCCATTTTATGTGAAAGCACACACAGCAGAGCTTCTGTGCTCTAGGGCAGATACGGCATGCCTGGCTGGTAACAAGCCCTTATCCCTGTATCAACAGATTTGTTAACAGTTACACTCCAGGACAATTCACAGCCAACATCTACCCAGCTGTTGAACTACAAGCATTGCTCTGAACTCTTCTCTTAAAAAGGAGGGGAGACAAAAAGGGACACAGGAGGCTGGACCAGGACCAGGTTTCTGTAGTTGTAGTAGGGGTAAGACTGCTACAGAGGCATCTAATCTACGTCTTGGAAATCAATCAAGACAGTCCCGCTGAAGACAAGCAGCATAGCCCAGTCTCACCCGTACGCAGCTGAGGCACATTCGGCCTGCCAAAATCACTCTACAGCAACACACCGGGCCTGCAGGGCTCATTCCTGCGTTACACCAGGTCCGCTGCACCTGGCGACGATGATTTTTTTTCTTTTTTCAGGCCGTGTACCAGCTACTCAAAGAAGATCAAAACTCAGCCACCACTCTAAGCTCGGACGGGCACACACTGAGCCTGTGTGAGCTGCGAGCAACGGGACTGTCCCTCCCGCCGAGGGGCTCCCCGCGGCCCCGCACTAACCCCGGCCCGGGGGAGGCGCGGGACCCCCGGTGCGCAGGGGGGCTGCCTGCCCGCCCGGCCGCCCGCGGGTGCTCCCGAAAGGGGCTGCGCTAAACCGCGCCGGGACTCGCTCCCCGCCGGGCCGGGGGAGGCGCTCCCGGTCCCGGCCGCCAGCGCCCCGCGGAAAGCCCCCGGGCAGTCCCCGCCGCTGAGATCCCCGCGGGACGGGGCCTCCCGCTGCGCCACGCTGAGACCCCCAGGCCGAGGGGAGCGGGGCCGCCAGGCCTGGCACCGGGAGTCCCGGCCCTCGCCCTCTCCTCCCGCCGCCCAGAGCGGGCGGCCGCAGCGCGCCTACCTGCTCCGCACAGCCCGGCACCGCGCTCCGCTCCGTCCCTGCGCCGATGTGGCCCTGGCTCTGCCCCTGGCCCGGCGGGGCGGAGCCGGCGGCTGCGCTGAGCCGCCCCCAGGGCGGACCGCCGCCCCCGGCACGGCACGGAACGGCCCCCGCGGGGAGGCTGCGGAGCGGCGGCGCCTCTGCCGGCGGCCGTGCGGGGCCCGGGGCTGCCTGCATCCCCCGGGCGCTTCCCCCGGGCTCCACACCGTACCGCTCAGCGGCTGCTGCCCCGCTTTGGGGCCGGCCTGTCGCTCGGCTGCTGCGTCCCCTTGATACTCACTCCTCAGACCAAGTAACGCGTTTTTCACTCCCCGTGGAGCTGAGCTCCTGTTAGCCCTTGGCAGCCTCCACTCCAGCTGTGGTCAATTAGTCTTGCTCCACTCGCACAGGTAGCCCAGGTACTGCTGTGTCTGGTGTGTCACCCACCTCACCTAAGGCTCTCCTTTCGTGGCTTATCAAGCAGGTACCTACGCACCTCAATATTGAAGGCCACTCACAGCTTGCCTGCTCCTGCGAGATGCACGCTGTGGCTCTCTGCCAAGTGAAAACAAGCCTGGTGACCCACTCAAACATATTTCCAACGAGCAATTTTGCTGCCCTAGTGAACCCTGTAAACATCAGCAGGGCTGCTGCATTGTTCCCTGTCCAAACCCTGCTAAGCTGAGTGATTACAGCGATGTGACGATGGTGAGGTGCTAGCGTCATGTGGCTGCTGTTGGCTGACCAGTGTCATCGCATTGTTTCCCTGGGCTTCCCCGTTCTGTGTAGCGTATCCGCTTTGCACAGCAGCCAACAAGCTCACAGCACTTTGTTCTTGGCGTGTGGCATAACTAGCCCAACAGGATCCTGCCTTTTCTGGCAGAACAGAAGTAAAAATAATTGAGATAAGGCAATCTAATAGTAACAAAACTGTGAACCTCTTTAAATATTCATTTCAAAGACACCAAAGCGAAATCAGGCAAGCCTTGAAAACGGGGGAAGGCCGGGAGGTCCCTCACCCTTCTGAGGAGCAGCGTTCTTCGTTTTCATGATTTTTGCTGTCCTGGCAGGAGGAGGAACAGCGAACTCATGCAGCTCAAGGCCCCCGTCCTCATTCCTGGGGACAGAAAAAAACCAGCTTGGCCTTTGTACTGAGACAGGTGTACCACGGCCACCTTACTTTATCCTCTGATATCCAAGATGCTTCTCAATCATCTTTCCTGTGCCTGCAGGGTGATTCCTCACCATGCTGCCAGACTTTGAAGAAAAGATTTTTAAAGCTCCTTCTCTGTACTGTGCTTTATTTTTTGCATGCACTGGTTTTAAATTCTTGCAGTTAGTGCCCTATCCATTTCAAACCTTTCCATGCAGCTCTCATTTTCTTCCCCTGGCATCAGGTTTAAACATGTCCTTCTGCATTTTTGCAGCAGCGGTGCACAGCAGCCTTCCCACTAGCCTGTATCTTATCCTGCAGACATCTTACATTGTTAGCAGGATAAGCATGTGATCGTGCAGCAGGCAAACACAGAGCACATAACAAGTCCTCCTTCATGCGCCTTGGACAGCGTGAGCCAGGAGGGGCCGCGGGAGGTGACTGCTGAGGGCTGTGTGCCCTCCTCCGAGGCACTGCAGGTAACTGCAGGCTCACCAGCTGTGGCTGCCGCGCAGCCTCAGACGGGGAGAGGGGGTCAAAATGAAGGTGCCGAAGCAGAACGGGGTTGATAAGGTGGAAGTGAGACGACTCACCCTGCACAGGGGCTTTTAAAGGTGTGGTCTTGTCATCTCTTTCTGCAACTGTCGACAGCAATACCAGGCTATCCATGGCCTGCAAACTGTCTAGTAAACCTAACTTTGCTCAGGCTCCTCTCTCTTACCAGAAGAGTTGAAAGGTCAGTGCCTAAGATGACGACAAATTTTGCATCAGAATTATTTGGGCAAGTGTCTGAAAATACATTTACAACCAGTCTTGGGGACTATGTGTGCTATGGCAGCACTCCAGCATCTCTTTTCAAGCAGAATTAACCGTCATAAAAACACTCCTATTCTCAAACAGAATGTCAAATAGGCTTGGTAACAGGCTTTGTCTTTAATTTAAACATCTGGTCAGGCTTATGTTTGTACTCTGTAAGCTAGAATGCTTACCTGTAAAGACGAAAGGCTCTGTGGGGCAGGTGAAATAGTGTCTGCCTGTTCTTATATTCAGTCTACCTCACCTGTGCACTGACAGAGAATCCAAGCCTTCAGGTACTGAACATGTAGCTTGTCTCCGATTCTTACCAAAAGTGTCCTACTTTGAGGAAGGAAGCCTGGGCTGAAAATATTCCCCAGAGGGTTGGTGCAAAGGCTGTTTATTAAAGAAAATGGGTTAAAAAATTTTTAAAAAAAAAAGTGATTACAAGGTGCAGCACAAATGGGTTGTATATGTGCCAGCAGCTCCAGTGCCTGAATGAATTTGTGTCATTGGCTTTGAGAATGGGATACGTGTTAGCAAGGGCAGCGTGGAGGTGTATATGCACCAGTGGTTGCATGTATAACTGGTTATGCTTCAGTGCCTCTCAGATATTAATCAGTGAGTATGTAGAAAAGCATTAAGTCTATACCACTGCATTTGCTGAGAACAGGGGATAGGTTTTGAAAGCAAGCTTGCGAATAGCCTGAATTTTATTAGAAAGTCTGAAGTAAATCATGTTCTTCTGAGAGGTTGCAACAGGGACTTGGCAACAGAGGATAAACAGATCCGCAGAGATGTTGCAGCTGAGCTGTGCACAGATGGTAAACTAAAAGCCCAAGTATAAACAGCATCTTTTTCAACGAACACAGTAAGCTGGATTCTCAGCTAGTGATTAGACAGAAGTGCTTGTAAGAAAACACACAGGCTGGAGAAATCCACCATTATGTGACGTGTAAGGCCGAAGACCAAATACCATTTCAAAGGCAGACAGAGACCAGCCAACAGGTCATTCAGCCAAACAATCTTTTTCCTTAGGCCATCTTCATTTCAAACACAACATTTCCTGTCAAATGAATACTTTCTTCTTAGAAATGATTAATCTCTTTACCCAATCAAGTCATGACCTATCCTGCGGATAAACAGGAGAAGTCTGCACAGGAGTCCAAGTCCCTGGGATGCAGCCTTGTACAGGTCCTGATTCATTTGTACACAAAGTCTGTCTCCTTCAGGCATGGGGAATACTAATGCGCTGCACGCAGCTGGCTGTGCTGCATCTTCACGGCTGTTTGCAGCCGTGCTCTGGGCTGCAAGAAGCTGCACAGTCCCCTGAGCCCCGCTGCATTGCAATGAAAAACGCAGCTACCACATGGCTGTCTACTAATTGTGGGTGGCTACTAATGATGGAGGGAGCTGCAGCCCCTTATTCTCTGCTGGTAAAACTGTGCTGGGTAGGAGCAATTCTGGAACAGTGGGATGCAAGCAAGCAAGTTCCCACCATTTCATCTACAGGCAGCACATCACATCTCTCTGTAGAGCATGGATGGAAGGTCTCAAGGTAGTTCTGCAGCAAGCTGCAGAGTGGGAGAGACTTTAATCTCAGAAGATCTCTGAGAAAAAGGGGTCTGAGGTTCAGCTGGCACAGGTTGCCACCCAGTGTTACATGTATCATAAGCAGGAAATTAGTCCTTGGCATTAGGGAGAACAGAGGAAGAGGGTGACACGTGGATTTATACAGTTTGCGTATTTATTTCCCTTGAAATATCTTTGAACTGGCCCATACATTGCTGTGATTCTAAGATTTCTGTGCTGACAGGGCCAAAACATTGAGAGGCTCAGGTGGCGTGGTGATGAATGCTGTAACTATCAATACAAACTGCCTAGGTTTGAGAAAAATATTCTTTCATAATTGCTTTGAGACAGAGGAAAGACTTCAAAAATAGAGCAAAGAATTGCTGTATTTTTTCTGTTCAAATTCTAAGTTAAAAAATAAAGCAAAAACATGATCAAACAACTTAGAGTTCACAGTGCCTGTTTAATAACACAGGATAAAATAGATAGAATGCAAAGCACAATTTAGAATTATAGAATTTGTCAAGTCTAATTTGACAGAAGCGCTTGCATGGCACTGTAAGTGGAATCCTCTTTTATTTGCCAAAATCTGTGATTTCCTAGCAGGTTAATCATATACAAAGAATAACGGTTAGAGTGAACATCAATGAAAGTGCAGTGGTTGCTGGGGCTTACAGGGCAACGGGAGACTAATTTAACTTTAGGGAAAAAAATATGTTTATCAAAAGGTATATTAAAAGTAGGCCTTTTAAAATTAATTATTTTTACTAAGTCTGAGTTTTATGATTTCGAAGTGAACGTCAGCTTCAGTAAACTGAATTAGTTTTCCTGATGACGAGTTGCCCTCCCCTGGTTGTAGTGAGAAATGCAGGCAATTGACGTTTTCCAGCCGAAGTTCGACTTGGACAAGAGAAAGCGAAACTGCTTTGCCAGAGCCACCACGTAACTGGGAAGCAGATTCCTCTGTAGCTTGGTTATTTTGGACCCTGCTAGGGGTCCCTCACAGCTGACTGTTACAGAGGTGACTGCACTCCCAAAGTCGGTATTTTGCAAGAAAATATTTCCCTTCCCTCAATGGGCACGGGAAAATGCAGCACACAAGGGTGTGTCTTCCTAGGCACTGACTTTGAGGCTTCTGAACTTCAAGAATTTGTGATCCGTTGAGCATTAGCAAGTGTGGGAACATGTGTCCCCATGAGCTGGACTTCTGTCTGACTTTCGTGATGGGAAATTTGCTGGAACAACTCAGATTTACCATCCTGTGCTTTCTAGAATTTCTCCCTTTAAAAAATCCTCATAGGAAAAAAAAATAATAATTCGGAAGGTCTTCCACAGAGTGTAAGAAGGTCACAGATATCTCTGGATTGAGAAGAGACCATGACCATTGCCATGGTCTTGCTCATTTGAGGCAGATAAGACAGAAAATGCCAGAGAAGTTTAAAAAAAGCATCCCAGTAACCAAGGAGCTCTTGCTTGTGCTGCTGAGTGCTGTTCAGTACCTGGGCATACCTGGGCTAACAACATTCATCGTGTGACTTGTGGAACTTGATAGAGCTAGGACTTAACACAATTTTACAATTCTCTTTGTGCGTTTTGCAGTCATTTTGGGGAACCACAAACTAATTCTAAAGAGGTAGTATTTGGGCTCAGTCCATTTAAACACGTGTAGATATGGATGGACACCTGAATAACTTGACCTTACTCCTGAGGCTTCCACACTAGATACCAAAATCTTTCTTCTTCCTCTTGCACAGAGACATTCTGCTTCTTCCCATGTGCTTTCTCTCCTTGGAGACACAAGGTGTCTTGTTTGTGCCTTTTGCAGGAGAGACCTTACCTTGAATCACAACCTCCTCTTCAGAGGGCACCAAGCATTTCCACTGCTCCTTCAGGACCAAAGCAGTGTCTTGTTTCTAAACGCAGCCTGCAGGAGCACAATAGGTTCCACTTGCAACCTTGTTTTGATTTAGTAGTTACAGATTGAAGTGATATTCTGGGTTTTATGTCCAGCTTTGTACTGGAAGGTTAGGAAATGCCAAAGCACCATGAGATTGCTCCTACAAGATTCTAGCTATTTTGCAAAGTATCTTTCCAAAACAGTGTTTCTGAGGGTAAGCTGCCTGGATGACTATATGCATTTTTCTGCATAGGAGGAAGAAAGAGCCAGAGTGCTGATAATGAGGCTACTTTCCTCCTAGGATCATAACTTGAATGTGAAGTTGTATGGATCCGCCCTTTTTCCGAAAGGAAGAACAAAATTGGCATCAGAGAAACACAGGCACATCTGGGCAGATCTTGTATGTGATTCACTCCTGGCACTCATGTTGATCTGGACCACCTCTGTCTGTGACACGGGGCTGAATAAATGTGTTTAAACACTCATCTGTTTCTTGACAGCTCTTTTAACTGTCTGTTACCTTGGATTGAGAGGAATGAGTGTGTCAGGACAGATGCTGTCACTTAGGCAGTGTTAATTCTACACCCCTCGGCCCCAGACACTGGTTAGAAGTCACCCCCTTCAGTCCAGTTAGCATAAACACTCCAGAAAATCCAAGGAAGGGGAACCCATTTAAAAGTCTGCCGAAGTAAATGAAAGCACTCAGCCACTGGCACCACCAGGCTGGATATTTTCTCAGGGAAATGCATGCAACATTGACAGGATTTACCTGCAGGAGCAAGGCAAGTGGAACAAACAATCCTATGACACTAGTACTTCTTGTGTGAGCTCAGATCCACAGAAGTGTTAGAGACTTAATACCCTTCAACTTCATTTATGAAGGCATCCAAGCAACTCCTTGCTATGCAGAGCCAATTTTAAATCTTGCATTGAAAGAAGTCTCTTTCCACCTTTGCCTCCCTGCTCTTTCGCACTCAGGTGCATGTTCCAATGCCCACATGGGCAGTGAGGTGCCCAAATCTGCCTCTGCATCAGCTATTTATGCACATAAAGCTGCAGCGAACCCCATGTAGGAGTCAAATACTTGGGGTCCACTGATGACTTGCAATTGGTCATGTGCCTTTCTTCCACTGGGTGTCTCTCTTTAGCCTCAAATCTGAGGCTGGAGCTCCAGTAGTGCTCTCCTGCGGAGGATTATTTGTTATTTGCATCGTAGAAGTACCCCAAAGTTTCAGCAGAGCACTATGACTCCGCAGTGGTTAGCAACATAGAGAACTCACAAAATGTGAGACTCTCTTTCCCTCCCCTCCCAGCTGTATAGTTTTGCTGTGTGCTCCCTGTCAGCTTTAAATGCGTTTAGGAAATTCAAATATTTATTTTTAGTTGCTGTTTTGTTTCACGAAAGTAACATATCTGTTTTCCAACCTGATCTAATTCGTGTTACAGAGAGCTAGGGCTGGTACCCTCTAAGGAGTACTAGAGAAGTTTACAGGCATGCAAGTGAAACATAAAGGATTAATTTCAAAATAACATCAAATTAAAGCACAGTCTTTGCCTTTGCCCTCCCTTATGCAAAAATTGAGAAAAAAAGGGAGAATTTAAAAAACCCTGTACAATACTTCTAATTATTCATGTTGTAGCGGAAAAATTAGCAGAGGGTGGAGGGCGTTATTTCAGCCTTTTTGCACCAGAACCCAAATTCTTTATGGTACATAAAACTGGTTTGATAGGGAAATCCACGAGCTTTATCTTTTAGATTTCTGTGTAGTGCAAGCCAGTTTTTCAATGACAAAAGCTACGCTGGAACTCTCTGCTTTGAAAGGCTTCAGAATTTGCTGTTACACATGGAAAACACTGTGACTGACAGCATAAATGCCTTAATGTGCCTGATTCGCTCCTGTTTCTGTGCTTTTTCTGTTTTGCTGGTTCCTCTGAGATTAAGTCTCTGAGAGAAAGTGATCCAAATCTAAAGTGGTTGACAGTCCCCTCAAATAAAACCTCCTTTCTCCAAAGACCTCTTGGTGTCTTGCTTAATTCTGATCTGGAGACCTAGAGACTAGACTCTCAGCTAGCATAAATGTGGGAAGTATACCACATAACAGCAGCTGAGGATCTGGAAAATAGTATCTACCAATAACTTCTTACTTCATGTGGGTTCTACCCAAATAATTCACTAGCCCTCCTGTGGGAGAACAAAGCACTGTGTATTTCTTTTTACGAGCTGTTTTGCACATAAATGCTCTTTGCAGTCCTAGTACATCTCCACTGAAACCAGTGAGAGCAAGTTTGCAAAATCTGTGCACAGCTTATTTTTAAATCCTTTCAAAATCACAGAGGAATGTTCATCAGATTGCAGATCTCCAGTGCAAAATAATGGCGAAGTGTGCCAGAGTTTTCTCAGAGCAGATGCTGAGATAACATTTCATCCTTTTGCTGTGCATGTGTGTGATGAGCGGGGACACCCTGAACTTTCATGGCTATAGGATACCGAGCCTGGACAAGGATGGACGTGCCATCTAACGGCTGCTCATCCTGATTGCTTGGATAACCCCAAAATCTTAACTGGATCCTCCTCATTTCTCTCTGGAAAATAGCAAGTTAGGCATTGCAGGCTCTGTCTGGTTAGCAGGATTTGCCACTACCAGTGTTTCTAATAGTCAATCGATTGAGGGTTTCTCCCGTGTCGCTTGCACTGACCCAAGAAAACAGGCTTCTGCTGCTTGCCATGGGTGAAGGTTTCCCTCTCCAGAAGCTTTTCTCCCTCTTCCACTTGCAAGATGTTCCCCGCCATGTCCCATTTCACTCGCACTCTTTTGAGCTGCCCTCAGCAGCCCCTTTCGGTCCCTGGTGCAGGGGGGCCGCAGGGGAGGCAGCACTTCAGAGAAGGCTCAGAGCAGCTATAAACAACCCTTTAGCTCTCCTCCTCCTCATGCCAAAAAATGACTAAGGCAGCTATGAAAGGGATGTTAGATGTGGGAAAGCAATTTGCAACCCTCAGGATCCTGCTTGCCACCAGCAGAGTTTCCCCAGCGAGAAGAAGGCAGAGAGACATACTCCACACTGTCTCTAGACACCCTCTGCCGAGCCAGCACTGAGCAATCCCATACATCAGGCTAATGTCAAATGCAACCGCAGAGGAGGCTTCCCCTTATCTTTCAGGACAATTACCAAGCTATACATCACTTGAGCAGTCTGGGAACTATGGGAGACTGTGGTTTCTGGTAAAACGGGAAAATCTTTTCATGGTTAGCACTGGCAATGAAATTTGTATCCCACCTCCATCTGGGCTGAGCCACGGCTGATCGTTCTCTGAGAGATGAGCTTCTTTCAATGTCAAGGGGCAAATAAATAAATAACTATGTGTGAATGTGCATTTCAAGGAAAAATCATGCTTTTTTCCCTTCTCCCCTCCTGCCTCTCGTTTTGCGCTGGAGAAATTACGGGTTTCCTCAGGTCCTCAGAGAGGCTGAAAACTGTCCAAAATGTGCTTCAGGAAAGTGATTGCTCAAAGTGAATCAGTTTCCAGGGTCTGCTCACCATCTGTGAGCCTCTAGGAGATTGTCACACTTTCGGTTGGCTTCATCCATCTCTCTTATTCCTTGGTTACAGTCAAAACAGTTTTAAAAGGGTTCGGTTCCCACAGTGGGAAAGTAACTGGGATGCTGCCTGCTAGCATCGCTTCACCCAAGAGCAGCTGACACCTCATGGAAAACTTCGAAAAGCAAATTTCTCTTCTGAGTCAGTTCTGCTGATGCAGCTTCCACTTGGATAATTTCTCTGCTACCTTCTGCTCTATATTCGCAAGGCCATTTGTATGAGAGGGGATCTTGCTTTCCTGGAAGGATGCACTGCTTCTAGTGAAGTCACAAGCATCTGTGCCATTGATTCACCCACCCTGAACAGTCTGGACCGGTTGATTTTCAGGCAGAAAGAGTCTGATACGATGAGCCGTGGTTTTCTGGTCTGGCATGTTTTGAATTATTGTTCCTCCTCTGTTACATTTTTCACAGAAGTGCCCCAAGCCACTGACAGACTCTGTTTAGCAATAAAGAAATAATCGTCTCCGCAGCAGCTAATGGGATGCCAACAAAGATGCTATGTGGTTGAGTCATCTTCGTGTTGCAATAGCGCTGCCCAGCTAGCCACCCTACAAGATTTAGCAGGCCCAGGCTTTTCAGCTGGGATAATTCATCTCTTGCAGTCTCTCTCAATAAGCTTCACTAACTAGAAGGGTGAAAAAAGAGCCCCTTTCATTGCAGAAGACAACTGATGGTCTCACCACCTAAGGTGCTGACTGTACCAACATGTATCTTCATTAAATGTGGCAGTCAAGTGAGGAGGCTTGGGAAAAAAACCAGTCTTTTCATTGTCTGAGAGCTTGGAGAATGATCCCATAGCACCCAGTCATCTGCCGCAGACAGCTCAGACTGTTGGCCAATAGCTGGGTTTCTAGTGCTAGCCAAAAGAGCCCTGGTAACTCCAGCTCAGCTGCCGCCGCTTTGCAAAGTCGCTCACGTAGTTTGGTCTGTGTTGGAGACTCGATGGATGATGCTTGAAGGTTGTTTTTGAACACTTGTGTCACGTCACTGGAAATCTCTTCGTTTTTTGGGGGGTCAGCATGCCTGAGTTGGACACTGAGTTGGACACTGAGGCAGTTTTGGCACTCTACCCAGACAGTCATAAGGTAGGGATTCACCCATCCCACAATCCTGACCCAGATATTGGGTGGGATTAGAGATACAGAGTGCTCTGTTGTGAATAAATGTCTTCTGATTTTATGAGGTGCTCTAGATAACTCAGGAAGGCAAAAAGGCTGCTGGTTTCCCTGGTCCTCCTTGAAGAAATAAAAATGCTCTACTGGCTTGTTTGTTTTCTTTCAGACTGATGGTGGACCTGCCAATTCCATTTGCAGAAAGAAATCAGGTTCAATGCTGCTTCTGAGAATAAAGTTTACCCATCCCAGTATTTAGAGGTATCTGTTCTTTGAACGCACAGCAGCACAGGTACCCACTGAGTGCTCTGAGAGCAACGGACTAAATTCTGTTCTCATTTCCACCAGCAGAAAAAATGAGTTAATTGACAGAAATCAGTTACTGCTAGGATCCCAGGTTCTCTAAATGATCTAGGCATCTGCCTCTGATCTAGGCATCTGTCTCCTGTTTAGGAACGTTTCATTAACATTAGTGGGAAGTATGTGTCTAAAGAGGAGTGAGATATCTGAATAAACCTGGAGGATCTGAGACTGGATTAGAAAGAGATAGGCAGCAGAAGCCTAAAGTTGGTTTACTCTGAATCAACAATCACACTGTGTGACTTGCCTGCTCTCCAGAGGGTTACTTGCATCCAACCTGCTGGTGAGCAGCACGCATTCTGCTGCTTCCATGTTGTGAGCAGCAACAGGTGTCTCCATGGCTTTTCTTGCCCCTTCTCATCTTTCTGCCTCTCACTGCAACATGAAAACTGTTTGGCTTTGCTCCGTTGGACCATCTGTCTATGCTAGATCCATCCTAGCGGGGCAGAGCTGCTGTTGTCTCATGTTAAGTTCAGTGAGGTTCTCTGCATCCTGCTCAGGAGTGAATGGTACAGGTTAACTGGGACTTTCCTCATCCACCTCTCCTTTATAGACTGTTTTTTTAGGGCTTGCTTTCCTGTGGCCTAAGGGTACAGCCTGCTTCATCCTGGCAGTGTAGAGGTCCAAGTGGACATTTATAGCACAGTTCCCCACAAGGGATTTATGGCTTGGCGCTGTGCTGCAGCAAGCTGCTAAATACTCAGAGTATGGTACAAATTGGTTGGAGGAGAGGCACAAAGCCAGAGCTCCATGAGCAACATGCAGGAGGTCTTGCTGACTTATGATGTGTGTGGCAAAATGATGGCTGAGAAGGCTGCTACCATAAATGTGGGTATCACGTGTTGCTCTGGTAGAAGCAGCATCATGTAAACATTAACACTAGGGATCTTAAAATGGCATTCTGTAAAAATAGGGTTGCTTCCTCTGCAAAAGAGGCCACCTCTCTTCTCCATTACCAGAAGAAATGAGTGCATCCCTCCATTCCTATTTCACTTTGCCCTGCTGTACTCTAAAACAAAACAAAAAGAGAGTGAGGAGGGAGGTAGCAAAGAAAAAAAATGTGGGTTTGTATTTCCAGCATTCAAACAGTTTGGACATTGCAGCTTCACTTGAACTCTGAAGCACACTGTGGACCCTAGCTGAAGGCCAGCCACTTTTGATATGTTCGCAAATGGCTACGGCTTTGTTGGGCTGAGGAGGGAATGTCTGTGCACGGAATTAGCCACCTACATGCCTTCCTAGATTCGCTCTGCTGGCCTGAGGATTGGTGTGCCACGGCAACATGAACCCAAAGCCTAGCAGGGCTTCGGTGTGCTTCTGGGTTTTCCAGCACCTGCTTTTGATGTGTGCTGAAGGGCTCTGGTGACAGAGGGGAATGATCTGGCTAAGATCCCATTGAGAGCTGAGTGTTATTGGAGGTCATCACTGCTGATGTCTCCTGCCCATACGAGAGGAGCAGCTCAGTTTTCACCTAAACGTTAGACTCAACAGCAGTGAACCCATCACCACATCTGCTTGTACAGCCACACAGGCCCTTGCTGGCCAGCTCGGTGGAGAGAATGGTGCTGAAATATGGTGCAAGGCCTGATGACACAGTGTCTTTCATGGAGATAAAGGGAGTCTGATTCCTTTCACCACTGCTTAAGCAATTGTTTCGGATGTCTTTGCCTTGCTTTTGTTCTGGTTGGTGTGGAAGCTGGGGGCTCTGGTGGCTGCAGAACAACCTTTCCAGAAGGTACAGCTGCCTGTGGGGGTACGAGCTGTTCCCACTCCCTCTTCGTTGGAGAGCAACTCCACACCAGGGCATCTCCATCTGCCCTGGCCATATTCAAAAAGCCTGGTGAACGGAGACGTCCTCACTACTGCCCATTGGGGTGTCTTGTGAAAAGAAGGGCTCTTCGGGAAGGTTTCTCCTTCTGGCTTATGAGCAAATTGCAACGTAAACCAGCAGCACTCACTCCCATCTGACCCCCGCCGTGGTCTTTCTCCCAAGCGGAGGCCCAGCCCTGCTGTTTCCCTGCATGCAGTATGGCAGCCAGGAGCGTGGCTGCAGAACATCTAAGTTAATTACCATCCAAAAGAAAATAAATCAACCAATAGGTTCCCAGCCCCCTTAGAAAATCTCTTTATTGGGAACCAACCCAGGCAGGGACTCCCAGGAAGAACTACAGAGAAAGAGATTCTCCAAAGCTGTAATTTTTAAGGTTTTACCACTTGGAGAGTAATTATAACCAGCAAAACAATGTTCACATCTCACATTAATATAAAGTAATGACTGCATGCCTGTAGCCAGCTAACCACAGAACTGAGAAGAGACTGTCAACTCTTCTGTCCTGCCATAATACAAAGCATCTTGGAAATGCTAACAGCCACCGCATGCCAGCCTCTTGTCATCCCTCCTTCTTAAAGACACAGACCAAGGGCTGCTTCAGCCTCCGAATGCTGCTTGTACAGGAGATGTCATCACTGATGAGTTTCTTTTCTGTCTAAACTAAAAATGAAAACTAATATGTTTATAATTTTCAGCGAAGCAGAATTTTAAGATCATTTCAGACATTTTAAAAGGCTTTTGTTTCATGAAAATACTGCTTCCAGTTTTGGAAATGTGTCAGATTTCAAAATACCGTTTTGACTTCCTTTCTACATTATATTTGCTATCCTTTTTGTGCTAGTTCCAAGCGTGTCTCTAGGATGTTCTTACGGTGATGTGCAATGAAATAGTGGAAGCAAGGACAACATACAAATAAATGAAATTAAATGAAGTAAAATAAAACAAAACAAAACAAAACAAATCAAGATAGTATTTTTTGAAACTCCAGCACAATTTCTATAGCTGGAAAAAATCCCAATATGGAGTATTTTTCTGTGGGAATTTGGCTGTCCCGTGAGGTAAAGCCAGTGACGGAGGTCTGACCCAGACCTAGCAGATCTTGATGCCGAGTTGAAAAAGGATTCAAAAAGTAAATTAAATATTTTATTTGTTTGTTTTCCTTGGCAGTCCTGATCTCAGTAATAAGAAGGGGGCAAATATTATTCCAACCTGGTCCTCAGCATTGTGTCTATATTTATGACTATTTAGTCTGATANTTTTCAGCGAAGCAGAATTTTAAGATCATTTCAGACATTTTAAAAGGCTTTTGTTTCATGAAAATACTGCTTCCAGTTTTGGAAATGTGTCAGATTTCAAAATACCGTTTTGACTTCCTTTCTACATTATATTTGCTATCCTTTTTGTGCTAGTACCAAGCGTGTCTCTAGGATGTTCTTACGGTGATGTGCAATGAAATAGTGGAAGCAAGGACAACATACAAATAAATGAAATTAAATGAAGTAAAATAAAACAAAACAAAACAAAACAAATCAAGATAGTATTTTTTGAAACTCCAGCACAATTTCTATAGCTGGAAAAAATCCCGATATGGAGTATTTTTCTGTGGGAATTTGGCTGTCCCGTGAGGTAAAGCCAGTGACGGAGGTCTGACCCAGACCTAGCAGATCTTGATGCCGAGTTGAAAAAGGATTCAAAAAGTAAATTAAATATTTTGTTTGTTTGTTTTCCTTGGCAGTNAAACAACAAAACAATGAGAGTGAAAATCAGAAATCAGGGAGTGTGAAATCATCTTCCTTTAGACTGAGACAAAAAGTGAATAAAATATGGCAAGAGCGTTCTGGAGATGAGGATCCAGAGAGGACATATTTATTGCTGGCAATATGTATGAAAGGGATTGTTACAAGATGATCTACCATCAGAAGGAGACTTCTGCAAGGCAGTTTGAGCACGAAAATGGATATGATTTAGAGGCACTCCCTGCTCTTGGTGGTGGAGGAGATTCAAGTCACGATCTTTAGCTGTCAGATTAGTTATTTGCCTTTAGCCAAAGTGGTCAGGAGGTCATACTATTTTGTCAGCAATTTCTTTGGACACCAGCCCTGATGCGGCTTCTTTTGACGCTCTGGAGATCATAAGGGTTGGTGTGGCCTGCTTATGCTTCAGCACTCAGGTTCTCCTGCAGGGTTTTGGAAGTTTCCCTTTTGTTCTCCCTCTTCGACTCTTGTGCTTTTAAGGCTATTAGGAGGATTACTAAGGCAGTTGCTCCCTGGCTGCTCATGGCTGCTGATGATAAACTAACTAAATAGCGAAAGAAAGGAAAAGTCAAAGGGATGTTGAGGGCAGAGATCATGGCAAGATCCACGAAGTCAGCAGAGCCTGCAAGGATTGGTGAAAGATTAGAGCACCTTCACCGTGGTTTTAATGGACTGGAGTAAATCTAGTGGCAAAATTATACCAACAGCAAGGGTGCAAGGTTTTGCAAATGGTTTTCCATGAAACAACCGAATTAGTAATGATGGGCACAGCAGAAAATTAATTCATTCCCAGCCAAGAATGTGGCATGGGAGCCAGATACAGAGGAGGGAAGAGCAGCCTCTTCTAAGGTTACTTGGAAACCTGACCGTGTCCTTGTTTGTTTCCCAGGAGATTAAACACTGACTGGACACCTGCTTTATCTCCTGGTGAGGAGGAGCTGGGAGACCCTCGTGTGCCCCTTGCCATCCAGGGAGCTGAGCCCTGGCCTGAAGGGAGGCCAGCCAGCATCTTGAACTGCGTGGATGGGAGTGTCCCACTTGGCAGCCACTGAGGACATTCTTTGGCTGATCTGCAGAGCTTAACACCAGAGACATTCGTGCTGCACTGGGGGGAGAGGCTGCAGGACGGAGCAACATCTCCATCTCACTTCAGTCCTTCCACACCCTCCAAAGAGCCCAAACTTGTCGCATGTTCCCAGTGCAGAGCTGTCACCAGCAGGCACAGGGAGACAACAGCCCACGCCAGTGCTGCTCTGCTGGCACCCCCTGAGAGACCACGGGGAGGGACTCGAAGGGGAAAACATGGCCTGAGAAATTGTACTCCCTGCCACTGGAAGGCCAACCCCAGAGATCTGTCAGCAGCTGATGTGTTTAGGGTAATCTGAATGCTTCTGCAGCGCAGTCCAGGGTTGAAAGTAATGTACAGAAGGTGTCATCAGCTCCCAACCAGAACCTCACCTTCTTCACTGGATTTGATTGCAGTAAAGTGGGGACTCTGTCCCAAATTCACAGGATGAAGAAGCCTGTTGCTTTGCAGAATGCAGCAGCGTTTCTGGGTGTCCCGTGCCTTCGCAGCGCTAGGGAATAGGCAGTAAATCTCATTTATCTTCCAAGAATCTCAAAAAGCCTGGCAACTGCTCCGACACCATCTCGCTCCAACTGAGAACTAAGCAATTTTGCTGCAAGACCCATCAGAAACCCGCTTGAGTGTTCCAAGCCCACTGCTCCCTTGGGGCAGTGGAGGCAGGGAGAGAGGCTTGTGTTGATTAATATCAGAAAAAAACTTCCGTGAAAGAATGATAGATCATGGCTTGGTGATTCCAGAATCTTTTCTTGTTTCTTTCTTTGATGGCAGGAGGGGGAACTGGAAACAAAAGGCCTAGGAAGGGGGGAATGGACGAGGGGTGTGTTTTGAAATCTGCTTCCTTTTGGCCACGCTTGAACTTCCAAGAGCCCTGCTTTGACTGACATCCCTAGGAAATGGGAGAGAAAACTCCATGCTGAGCCGGCTCTCTGCCCAGCAGAGGAAGGAGGAGGCATCTGGCTCCAAGGAGCTGAAATAGATGCCTTTAATGTGTCTGTCATCCAGCATCACAGAGGTGCACTTGGGTTTTTCTGCTGGCGTGCTCTGCTCCTGCAGCCTTCCAGGGCCTCTTTATCCCCATCCAGGGTCCGATTACCTGGGCACCCCATCCGCACTCACATGGATGGCTCCAGGTGGAGCAGCAGAAGGGACCCACCGCATGTCTTCACGGCTAGCAAGAAGGGAACGGAGCCACCATTGCAAGACCTGGCTTTGCCCATGCCTGCAATCCTCTCTGCTGGTGCAGGAGGGGTGGCAGAGAACCGGGACTGTCACCCAGAGCGCATCAGTTTCGAGGCCAGGGAGGAAGCGTGATAATAAGGGCATCACCCATGCCATGCAGCTTCCCCCTGCCTGCAGCCCCAGGGGGCTGAACTCTGTCACATGTGTAGGGCATATTGCTGAACAGAGCATCACAGGAAAAAATGGGAAAACAGCCCTGAGGGGGGAGATCTGCTGCTCCTGTTGCATGGAGCTGGGATGGGAAGGTGCGAAGGGAGTCAGGGAGAGGTTGGGGGACAAGTCTAAGTGTCAGCTTTATCTAGAGCTTGCAAACTGCTGGGGACACTGCAGAGGCATTTGCTGGGTGGTTTGTCGCGGCTGAGATGGACAAACGACATGGACCAAGTTCTTCCAGGATGAAAGTAGTAGATGCCATTTATTGCCACAAGTGCATTTTTATACAGTTTTACCAATTCATGTCTCTTCACTATTGGTTACAAGTTACAGCACTAACATCTCATTGGCTAATTTTGCCATCATCAATGTTACTCTTCTACTCCCTTCTCTCTCACGGGTACATCCCTTCTCTCTCACCGGTACACCTTAATATCTCCGGATACTCCTTTACTCCCATCTTTCTCACAGGTAGGCCTTAATATCTTCAAGGCTAATTTCTGTTCCCATGCCCTCCGTCAGGGAATCCACAGACCCATCGTAGACTCCCACAGTGGTTGTTACAGGGCAGAAGCCCAGAACAATGTCTAGGAGCATTGCAATCCTGTCTGTCTCCAGAAAAGCTGAGGTGAGGCCACCCCAGTCAGGACTGATAGAAAACCCACCAGATATTTGCAAGTGGATCTACATCTTTAAAAACACCTTTTTGCCTTCTAATGTCCCTCACATCCATCACCCTGGACGCATTACTGACATTGTGTTTGCCCCTGTGGCCAAGCTAAGTGCTTATTGCTGTTCTGTGTTATATCTCTTGTGCTGGATATGAGCTAAGAACACGATCTCTCTCCCAATAACCAGGAGCTTCTAAAAGGCTCTTGCTTCTGGCCCTCAGTTTTCCATGTCTGAGCACATGAATTTCTCAGCAGAGGGCTCTTGAGGTTCCTCCCAGCAGAACTCAAAGCCTACTGCCTTCTACTGTGTGTTGAAAGGTTTAGATGTTTGCATTGGCTTTTGCTAACTAGGTGGGGTTTTTTTCTGAAAGGAGGAAGAGACAAGTTCCTATGTTTCTTTTACCACAGAGTTCTCATTCCGTTCTTTTATTCTGATACATAGGATATAGGACATTGGGCAATGGATCTGTCTACTCACAAGTCTGATTATGTGCCCATTTATGCTGGTAGGTACTTTCCTAATGCTCACCCTAAGTAGTAAGCGCTAGCAAGCCATTAATCTAGAATGTGGTCAAACCATACTTAATAAAAAGAGAGGGAAAGTCAAGAAGTCAAGAAGACCAGATGATTTACATGGCCTGTGTAAATGCTACTGCAACTGCAGTTGTCCTCTTGGAAGCCTCCTGTCAATGTAGCTTTGCTGAACTTGTATTTTATCATGGAAGTGGCATGACACATTGTCGTGATCATGAGTGACATCAGGGTGGCTTAAGGAAGACTGTGGTCTCTGTCTGTCACAGGCTTTCTTTAGGTTAGGGAACTGTAGGTGAGGGAGTGGGGGTGGCTGATGGCACAAGATGTTGCTACTGACAGTCTCCCTTTGTGCAGATGGCCTGCTGAGTCCATATTGTGTTGGACAAAATCCTCTGCTACATGTTACACTTCCAGTCAGTCAACTGGCATTTGTGCAACCGTTTTGGACCAGTGTTGGTGTCCCTGGACTGATAGTTTCTCCGTAAGTTCCCCTTTTCTCCATGGGCTTGTCTTCTAACACTGCATCTTCCCCAGCACCGCTAGGGCCAGGCAGTGCCATCGCGGAAGACCTCCCCTTGCAGAGGAGATGAACAGAGGGCAAGTTCATCCGGCCTCTGGCCAAGAGCAGGGCCAGCCCGGCCGCAGTCCCCCGTCTTGGGGAGTGATGCCCAGGCTGGCTGCAGAGCCCCCCCTCTGCAGACAAGAGCCTCCAGCGGGAGCCGACCGTGCTCCATCCCGCGGCCTGTCTCCAGTTTCGCACGCTGCCTGTGATGAATAGCAAGCCAGGGGAAACCCACGAGGCTCCAGCTCCCCATGTTTTAGCTCTCCCAGCACACTGAAATCCTGCCCTCACTGTTGAGAGACAGTAAGCTTGCACGCATCCAGACGAGGACTCTACAATGATAGATAATACCAATAAACCCCTGAGCTGTTCTGGGGAGGGGAGGGTGATTTATCCCCAGCCAGACGGCTGGACTGACCAGAGCGGAGAGCGGAAATCCTACGGGAGCTGCGGGGCACACATCAAAACTGCATGTCACAGCGTCCGCAACACCCGGGGCGCCAGTTCAAAGCCGTCACGTGCTGCGGCTGGAGACTTAAGGTGATGCCAAGCTAATGAGCAAACGAAACAATAAATAACCCCAGCGATCATTACATGTTCCCCCTCCTTGGAGCTTGCCTGCTCCGGCCCTGTTGAGCAAGCGCTTCTCACACCCAATTACTCATGCCGAAGCCCCTCAAACGGAGCCCAGAGCAGGCTCAGCAAACCATTCATCTTTGCAAAGTGGAGCCCTTTCAAGTTTATCCACAGCAGCCGCTCTGTTTATTGTTAAGATGAGCACACAGTTTACACGGACTGTTCTTATTTATCTTTGACTTTTACCTTCTAGGTCATTTCTTTGCACATCCGGCGCTTTCCAATGCTGTCTCAACCAAATTTTTATTTATGTCCTAGGCTTTGCTGTCTGAAACTCTCCAGCTCCCAGTGATGGAAAGGAAAGTTGTTCTCCTGACCGGGGCCTTTTCTCCACCAGAACTGGAGTCCCCGAGGCAAATCACTCCTCAGGATGGAGATTTAGGAAGCTGCTGAAGGGAGGGGATGGGTATGGGTTGTGTCAGAAGGGGGTGCTCAGGTAAGTGTTAGCAGCTGAGTTTTGTGTGACTTTGGGCTGAGGCTGGATGTGCAGCCGTGTTGGAGAACGAGATGGACAGGTATGTGGTTTAGGCATGATGAAGGCACATGGGAATTGCTTGGCCATGGTGTTAGCTTTGCAGGCTGCTGAGGTGCCTGAGGGTAGAACCGGCCCAGGTATCATGCCGTGTTGCATGTTGACCACTGCTGCATGCAGATATAATCTTTCCCAAATTCCAGATCTTCCTCAACAGTCACCCCAGCCACTGCTCCCCTGCCTGCTGTGCCAGCCTGTGCCTCTCTGTGCCCATCTGCTCTCTGCCACCAGCCTTGCTCCTAGCGTAGAGCAAGGCACAAATTCTGCTACTTTTCAGATCAACCCTGTAACAGTGACAAGGAGCAAGGAGACTTTCCGTAGCTGGATTTTTATTCTCCTCAGAGCCAGGAAATATCTTTTATAATATCATGGTTCATGGTTAAAGACCAACAGGCCAAAACCTCCACGGGGCAAGGTGTCACCGGGCATGGTCCAGTCTACAAGAGCTGGAGATCTGCCTGGTGTGTGTTCACATGGGAGGAGGAGACACTAACATATAGGCTAAGGAAGGAGGGAGCACTGCAAGAAGAGAACCTCTCCAGCAAAATAATCACTTAGAAAGACAGGACAGTGTGAATTGCATTGCAGCTGTCTCACAGACTCAGAGACCTCGAGGCAAGCAGCCAGAGTCAGCACGGCAGAGCTGCCAGTACCACTGCCTCAATTGCAGCCCAGGAGAGGTGGCATCGCAGCAGCGGGAGCCAGAGGGACCGGTGCTGGGCTGACCCCGGGCTCTGCATGGGACTGCTGGCCTCCCCACGGCTCCCTCGGCTGTGGCTGCAGGAGGCTGGGGGGTCACAGCCCCGCTGCTCGCAGCCACGTTGCGCAGCAGAGGTGACAGCCCGGGAGGAATCACTGCCCTTCACAGCCAGTTCCTGCTTCCTGTTAAAAAGGAATTTTGCCAAAGAAAAAACTGACACATTTGAATTTCCTTCCAGGGGTTGGTAACTCCCACAATGATTAAAATAGAAATAATTTTTTAAATTACATATTCCTTTTCACTGTTTGTTGCCTTCTCTGGCCTGGCTAGGGAAATACCTCAATAACTTTTGCTGCTTCTTCCTACTCACGCTCGCTGAGTTTTCTTTCTATCTCTCTCACCAATGTCATCACATATTAGCCAGTACCTCTTTTTACCTCAGCTCTTTGACCCATGAAATAGCTGAAGAGCCTTTTCATCTCACATGTCAAACCATTACATGCCAGCAGAGTGCTGTGAGTACTTTCTGAAGGTGGTACTAAAGAAGTGTGATGTCTTCACAGTGTCAAGGATATTTTTCTCACCCGAAAGGGCCAGCCTGCAGGTGTCTCAGTCCAGACTTAGCCCATCACAAAACTGCTCAGAAACATGCAGGGACAAATTCTGCTCTGAACTACACCTACCCAGCTCAGGGGGAGCGCATGGGAGCCACGCAGGTTCTTCACAAGGCAGGTGGAGAGGGAGCAGGAGCTGGACCCACTGCTGGTACGTGGAAAAGTATCCTAATTACTGGGGTCTGTTGGTGTAAGAGGGGTCTCTCAACCCAAGAAGTTGCAGACCTCTCTTTTGAGAGGTTTGAGAGTCATCAGACATAACCAGGTTGCATTTGTGTTTTTCTTCCTTTCTCCTGGGGATCAGAAAGGGTTAAAAAACCTGTGATATAGGTCTGTGTTCACATTGTATCTACACCCATCATATATATATTGGGTTTTGAGGAGGGAGGGCGGTTTACACATGTCACTGGCCATAACTCAGACTTTTATTATAATCGTGACCATATGGTTAATGGGACTTAATAAACCACTGTTGACCTGGACTCTGTGCACACAAATCTCTTGCTCCCTTTCCTTTTTTCCTCACTTGTCTGGTTGCACTATGCCAAGCAGCTGCAATTTAATGACTCTAAAATGCCAGTTTCAGTGGCCAGCAGCTAGTTAGTTTAGAAAGAATAAAGCCCAAAGAAAGCCATGCTGCACCACAACCCGACAGAGGCAGGGACTGTCGTTCCCAGGGCGATCGGGCTGCTCTGTGCGTTGGACAGACATGAGCAGTGCCTGTGTGAAGGCTGGAGCAGGGGACATGGTGGGGACATCACGCAGGCTCCTGCCCCAAACACCAGAGGCCCTGGGTGAGCTCCAGTGATTGCTGTGGAATTAAATCTGTCCTTCTCCTGGTGCAAGAGAGAGGAGTGTTCAGCCAAGCTTTTCAAAGAACCCTTGCCTTCTGGTTTTGGCAGGCACAAAGCCTTCCACTTGATGGAAATTAGAACTGGGGGGAAAAGCTATTAAATCGTATCTCAAGCTTTCCCCTGGGAACTCAGTGTAGGACTGATCCAGGCCATGTCTTCTTCAACTCCTTATCTAATCTAGTTTTAAAACGACCCAAACGTTGGGCATGCGACCCCAACCTTGGGAGGGTGTTTGGTTTTGGTCAGCGCCATGCTACCAGCTCTCCTACTTTTAGTAATGCTGCTTGTCACCCATCTGTCCCTGACCAGCCTGCTCATTACCCCGAAGGGGTAATGCAGACCCTCAGCAGGCACAGCTGGATAGCTGCTCACCTGAGCTGCACCACTCCTTGGGCTTTTGCCTATAGCTCTTTACAAGACCTCACCATCCAGAAATTTCTCCTAGCTCAGTTTCATTACATTACTCCCAGGAACACTGCTGCCAATGGATCTTACAGGTGAGGGTCCAGGAGGAGAACCTCCTCAGCTTTCCCGGAGAGCCAAACATATGTGCCTTGGAGGAATTAATAATCTTGAAGCTCTAGGTATTGAGGCATGTGGCTAACACATCAGGCTGAGCAAGAGTAGAGGTTTTGGTTCATTCCTTTGATCTTGAGCCGAAACTTAATGTTTTTATTATTTGATTGGTGTTTTTGTGATTACATGCACCTGCCAATAATGACATCCAGGCACACATGTAGGTGGGGTGCTGTTGAAATTAAGCTCTCCTTCCCTAAAATGACTGTGTAAACACCAATTCCAGCTCCTTGTGTCATGTTTAGAAATCAGGGCTCCTGGTACTGTATTACACTTTCGGAGCCATACAGAACAGACACAGAGGAAACCTGCACTGTTCTGCTCTTCTGGCCTTTTTTTTTTTTTTTTAAATCAGTTTGCCTGCTGTTAGGGAAATGTCATATCTTTGCCACATCGTGCTCTTAGGGCTGTGTTCCTTCTGTCCACAGATAGTTCACATGGCTTCATTTAGGACCTGATCCAAGGGCTGGTGGTCACAGCTGGGGTATTTATGCTGTCTTTGATGGATTTCGGAGCAGCCCAAGTAGATTTTGGTACATCTTCAATCATGTTGGGTAGATTTCAACTGTTCCCAGAGCTCTGTCTCTCCTGAAATTGGAGGCGTTTATTTCCTAACCAGTGGCAGCCTTGGTACTTGTATAGCCATAGGAAGCATCAGAGATAGATGAACAGATAGACTGCACAGTGAGCCAGAAACGCAGAAGGATATGTTTAAAATGTAAAAGCCAAAGATCTACATAAAGGTTTGGCCTTCAACAGGTGAGATATGAGAGCTGAATCTTTCCATGCCATGAAGAACCTGACCCCAGAATGAAGCCAACTCCAGGACATGTCACCTTCTGCCCCATCCCATTGTTCAAACGAAAAACTCCCTTCCCATGCTTGCCACAGCATCCTCCTCTCACAGCACCCTACCCGTTTCTGCAGCAACACACACCAGGGCTGCCTGGTTAACAATAACCAGGTCAAGGGCTGGTTGCCAGAGGTGGACACAGCCTGTGTTAGCCTGGGGAAAGGTGCCAGTGGTGGTACAACCACCCATGGCACTGGCTGGACATCATGGTGGGGGTGGTGGTTCCCCAAGAGTGTCCTCTCCAGCAGGTCCCCACGGGTCGGGCACAGTGCTGGGGGACCAAGGGCAGTACACCGCCTACAAACAACAAGCATCCAGATCAAGGTGCATCCGTCCAGCAGCTCTCCCTTGCTTGAAAATCAGCGTGAGCAGAGCGAACAGCAGAGCAGTGTGCACAGGGCCTCTGCAGGTTTACCAACAAAGCATGGCTTGCCCAGTATTACTTCAGCCCGAGGTAGCGTGTCGTGCTACGTCCTTTAAACAGCACGAGCGTTGCTGCTCCGAGATGATTTAAGCCATGCTAGAGGCTGCCAATCACACAGGAAAGAACCGTTCAGAACAGCACATGACAGGCAGTGTGCCGAACACCTCTGCCCACCGGAGGGGAAGCGGGAGGGCTCCCCTGCACCCCATGGCAGAGGCATGCCCAGCGGAGTGGGAGGCATGTGGCCTTCACTCCAAAAATGCTGGCAATGCTTACAAAGTCAGACACATCAGCGAAGTTACAGCCAGCGAAGTGAGTGTAAAACCGGCCTTGTTAGTTCCCAGATCTGAGGGATACGAGTCAAATGTGCACAGATGGTCGGCCACTTTCCATAATGAAACACGTCTTTATTGTCCCGAGGAAGCTGCATTTCACAACCTAAGCATTGAGGCTTACTTCTCTTTTTATATATTTTATTTTCTCTGCAAACTGTGGGCAGTTTTGCCCCTTTCCTTAAATCAAAAATTGTGGACGATAAAGACGTGTTTCATTATTGAGAGCTGGCCAAGCATCTGTGTGCAATGGACTTCATTTTCTTCTCTAGGTTGCTGGCACAAACATTCCCAGCCGAAGCCAGAGAGGAAGCTGGAGCAAACACGGGGATCTGAGTACTCCCA
The DNA here is from genome assembly GCA_013399365.1 of Pampusana beccarii. Taxonomy (NCBI): domain Eukaryota; kingdom Metazoa; phylum Chordata; class Aves; order Columbiformes; family Columbidae; genus Pampusana; species Pampusana beccarii. Next base: position 291,352 of record VWYH01010568.1, read on the forward strand.
AACTTGGGGAGAGTTCAGCCCTTGTGGCTGCATCTTCCTGGTACCCGCCCAACTGCCACATCCCCAACTTTAAATGACGTGGTGAAATATTTGAGTGTCTATGCTGTCACGGTCCGCAGAAGCAACACAAGCTCAGAAGAAGTAGATACTGCCCTTCAAGGGATGACTGAATTGGAATGAGACTGCCTTGAGAGACTTACGTAGAAAACTCATTATGTTAGTGATCCCGGTTTTGTTTGTTTGTTGTTGTTGTGTTGTTTGGTTGGTTTGGTTTGTTTGGGGTTTTTTTTGTTTGGTTGGTTGTTTCGGTGGGTTTTTTTGGTGTGTTTTTCTTTTGTTTTTGCCCTCACTAGTGGGATTGCAGCCCTTCTGTTTGCACATCTGGATTCATTGCCCTGGCAGGGCTTGTGAGTGCTGGTTTGGAAACATTTTCCCATGAGCTTGTACTGAGTTCCTCCTCACCACCAAGGAAGGCATGACTGCCATTCATGAGGCTCTAGAATCCTGCTAAGATCCTGCCTTCCCAGCAGAAATGATGCTGTCCTGTTCCGATTTACGCTCCTGACGGAATACTTAACAAATACACTACTTTAAAGCATTACTGTATTCACCTTGGGACGAATCCATTCAGAGACACAGTACAAAGCATCTGGTTGTGATGATAGCTCTGGGACCAGGATGTATTTGTCCCTGGTGCAATAGGGTTATGCCTGCAAGCATATATTTTGTGAGAAGTAGTTGGCTTTAATGATGTTTAAACAGTCAGTTCTCGTTCTCAGGAAAGACAGAAAGACTAAGAAGTAAAAATAGGGAAGGGAGAGGGCCCCAAGAGAAAGACAAGTCTTTTTTAGCACAAGTAAAAGTGTGGGGCTTTTGACCAGGCACCTGAATAATTAGAAGCATGTTTTTAAAAGCTTCCCTATCTGCATAATTTGCTGCCTGACTTGTGGTGGATTCCCAAAGACAATAGAGGACTGGTCTGGGAGGGGAGCAGCTGAGTGGGATTCTTGGGAACTGTGATTCTGCTCATGGCTTGGCTGCTGGCTCGCTGTGGGAGCCAGGACTGAGCCAAGACACGTGCTTTCCCTTCACACTGTGGCACAGACATGGCTTTGGGCTGCTTGATTGGCAAAGCTGAGTTGATTCACGTCTGTGGGTACAGTCACATCATGTCTTACACCGGCGTTAGACCATAAGGCTAAAGCCTTAGCCTAGCTTAATTTCCCCTTGCTTGTATCCCAAGTCTTGGTCCTGGCTTTCTTGGTCCTAGTTTCAAAATCAGCTCTGCCCCAGGTTTCGGAGCCAACCAACACGCCAGTGCCAGTTCAGGTCAAAGAGGCAAGGGTGGTGAGACATTCCCACGCTGAGTGACAGCAGCATGACATCTCACGTAACACCTCTGCATGAGACCCATGTCTCTCAAGATGCTCAAAATACAACTTTTCGTGGAAAATTTAGGTATACTAGTGTTTAGCCTACACCATTAAAAACAAAGGTAATTGACTCACTAGAAGAAGGTAGGTATTAAGCACCCTTACTGTGCTGTTGAAAACCTGCCACAAATATAGAAAATGCTTACAAAATACAGCATATGCATGCTCCAAATCTATACAACTCATCTTCTCCACTATTTAAATCTCATCTTTAGCTTTTTATTTTGCAAGAACTATCAAGGAACTCTATTTGCAAGTCCCTTGACTGTCCTTGCCTAAGGCACAGCTTCTAGGGGACCTAAACATCACATAGTTTTGGGGATCTTCTCCTTAAGACATGTTTGGGACTGAAAAAGGGACAAAGAGCCTGGACTCCTGGCTTGGCCAGGTGAGGTTCTTGGTGGTGGATGCTGTGATTGAGGAATGAAGTAACAAGAAACTATAATGCAGATGAGCATTGATCTAAGTTAGAGGCCCAATCTATGATCTCAGTAAAGTGGTTATATATTACTAGGGAATTAAAATAAGAAAGAAAAGCCTGCCTACACAATGGTCCTGGAATTGCAATGTGCCACTGTGGGGGACAAAGATAAATCTTGTGAAATGCCAACTTTTAAGCTGCAAGCCAGAGGCAACTCTAACCTACAGCTAGAGCCAGGAAAACCACCTTGCTCTCACAGCAGACAAGTCTTCATGCTCTTTTTCTTCTTAAAAACATGTAAAGCATTAGATAAAGCAGAGAACCCAAACAGTTCTCAAAGACATTCAGTGTTTTCACAACACCACCATCAATGAACAAAAAGCCAGTTCTGGTAAGAGCAGCATGTTTTCTTCTTTTACACTGCAAACTTTGCCTGGCTGTAATTGCATGAAGTCTTCTTTCATTGGATTCCTTGTATTTATAAGATCAAAGCCCCTCAGGATGTAATAGGAATCTCTACAATAGCCCGTGGATGCTCATTTTCATAGAGTTGCTTTTAAAATAATCCAAAAACGAAAGAAAAAAAAAATTAAAAAGCAACAAAAATCCAGGTCCTTATGTCCTGATGGGATAACATACTTATTCTCTCTCATTTAGTTTCAGCTCTGCAAGACAAGTCTCAGAAACGACTTTCCTACATTAAGTTTGTTCTGTATAGGGCTGTGTTTCCCAGCTACACTGGTAGAGGTGTCACGGACCAAAAAAGGGTTTTAGATGGACTTTAAAGTAGACCAGGTAGAATTATGCCAGCAGCCTCGTAAGTTCAAGAAGTGCCATGACACTCAGAAAGAAACTCAGCAAGGCCTCTGATTGCAACCTCAGTGGAATCTAAGCAGTCCCTCAAAACCTCAAAGTCCCCAAGGCAAGTCTTGGTGTTGGGCAGTCGTTTGGTGGTCCAGCACTACTTTCTCAAGTAGTTCAAACCTATACACTCCTGTATGCCCTCAGCTCTTGCTCCTGCCACACAGCCCTTCCTGAGACAATGACGGAGATGCCCCTCACATGCCATCATCACCCCCCTCTGCTGCCCTAACAGAGTGCTGCAGCTCAGTGAGCGTGAGAAGAGCAGCTCTGCTTGCTTTGACCAACAGCTTCCCACGTGCCAGAGCTCGCTCGGGGAACTAGAGGAGTTCAAGAAACACCCTGTGCTTGGCAACCTAGCATCCTCCGTATCCACACTTCGACATTCACCTTCTCGTCACAGGGTGGAGCTCGGGATGTCATAGAGAGAAGTTGGGGTAGAAAAAGTTGCTGATAAACGGTCTCTCTCTGAAGTCATAAGCAGACAGAGTGTGCCTGAGTGAAAACCATAAAGGAAACCCTTCTTCCACCGCTAAACTGACAGCGAAGCACGCTGAGGGTCAGGTCTTTGGTGGGTGATTCATGGCTCTGAGGTCACGCGAGTTAAAGATTCTCATCTGAAGGGGATTAGGTGTTTCCAAGGAAGCACAGCCCTTCAGTGCCTCTAGCATTTCCTTGAAGCTTTTGGAGTCTCAGACCTGCTTAAGACCTACCTCATTATTCTGTCTCATCATATGAAAAGTCCATCATGGCTTCAGCAGAAGGTATGGAGGGTGTGTGATGTGGGGGAATCGAAAGGAAATCCTTTGAAAAGTCCCAGTTCCTTCTACCAAATCCAAATACATCTGGGTGCAGAGCAAGCCAGGCCAGCTCCTGGGAGTCTCCTACATGCCCAGATAATATGTTCATCCATCTGACAGGCCGCCAACGGAGCATGGTCCCCTCTTGGTGCGCCTTGTGCACCCCGTATTTTGCTGTGCAACTGCACCTTCCACCCTGCTCACTGCAAACCAGCACAAAGGTCTGGGTGGGGAGAGCTGACTACAAGGCACATCCCATGTGGTGCAAACTCCGCTGGTGAAGGCAAACCTCTCCTGTGGACACTGCACACAGAGCTGGCTGCTTCGCTGATGAGACCTGGAGCTCACGAGACTGCCTGGGGACAGGGCTGGAGCGGGTTCCGTCGGCCCCTGTTTGCCTCCTTCTGAACCCTCTCCCTCTGCTCCTCTCTCCTTTTCAAAATCAAATGCTTCTCTCCTAGCAAGGTGCTTTCTGATGCGTTGCATTAAGTTCACAGTGTAAAATTACAATGTATTGGACCGCTACAAGATGCTGAGGTTGTTAAAGCTGTGTGTGTGTGCATGTGCGCATGCACATGTGTGTGTGTACGTGTGTGTTTAATGCAGGGGTTTACAAAACTATCAAGCACCTTTTAAAGTGCCATAAAATTTAATGCTCAATAGGGAAGCCTAAACAAATGAAGCTGCACTATAAAATGTTTAGTGTTTCTATTGCTTTCGCTTTGAACATGAAGACTTACTGCAACTTACAAGAGGGATTTCTCTGTCCTTTTCCTTGTCCTTTCTCCCTTTTACTTTCTTCTTCTATACTCCCTACTCCCAGAAAATTTACCATGGATTTTGTATGGGAATATCTCCAAATCCCTGTGCACTTGGTTCCAAAAGTGCAGCTGTCTGCCACTGAAGGGAGCTACCTGTTCTCCGATTGCTCCTTGGAAAATATATAACTGAGATTAAAAAGAAAAAAAGAAAAAAAGAAGAGCACTACTCTTTCATACACCCCAAAAGCCACTATATTTTATTATTTTGCTGTGTAAAGTGGCTGGTGCAACTCTTATCCTTGTCTGCATTTGTTGTGACTCCAAACACAGATCCCAAAGCGCAATCAATGGAGAGACAAAGTGTGCCCTGAGGTCTCCTAAAGCACATGCAACGGGGACTTTCTGTAGCTGCCCCATGAAGAGAGCCAAGTTGCATATTGTTGATAGTGTCGATGAACGCAACCATTGCGTGACTTCCACCTTACTTGCACATCTCTGAACATCCCCCCTCTAAAGTAAGGCAGGACATGAGTGGGTGAGGTGCCCTTCTTGCTGCTGTGAGAGGACCTCTCAGCTATCCCCCATGGAACTACATAGTCAGGTACTGGTGAATAAAGAGCTAGGCCATTAAGTAAATTGCCTACTTTCAAAGGCAATGGGGATTAGAATTTCACCTCCAGAGTCCTGACTGAACAGTAAGCACCAGACCATTCTTGGTCTCATGGTCCTCCCTCACCGGTACTCCAGTGGTGGCAATGTTCGCCGCCTTCTAGTATGAAGCTTTCAACTCACTCATTAAGGTTTCTGACATTTGGCTTCTCAGGACAGAGAAGCAGGCTGAGATTGGCAGGGAAGTGCAGGACATGCTTCTAGCTGGCATAGCTCTGTTCCCATTAACAGGCAATTTGGGGATGAATAAGAGGCAGTGAAGACTGTAAACTGTTGTCTCCATCTCTCCTGCACTATGGCACAACATTATGTAAAGGTATGGTTTTGTTTCTGTCCATATTACGATCCTTTTGGAGAAAAGATGTAGCCAGATGCTTTTGACCAAATAATTTTTTCCAAGTGAAAGGCTTCAGGTTATCCTGGAAATTGAATGGCTCCTCTTTTTCTAGACCTCAGAGAATCCACAGCTCATGACCTTTCCTATCAGCCATGTACTTCAGTCTCATCACGGGAACATTGCAAGGTCACAGCCTTTCCTCCTCAAAACCAGGGAAGTGAGGATTAAATCTTGAGCATATTCTAACACTACTGTATTTGGACACAAGTGGAAGGAACTTGTCTGTTTTCTAGTTTTCCTTCGATCTGCCTCAGGGTCTGAACTTAGCTGCAGGTTTCAGCATGAAAAGAGGTATGAAGTTCCAATGCGCACATCTGGAATTAAGAGCCGAAAATTGGGCTCGGTGCTGATAATGCTTTATTGACAGGAGATGAAAGTCTTGATTCCAATAACTTTTCGAGCTCCAGTTCCCACTGCTTTACGAGGTGTTACACACTTTGGTACCTTTGAGAGAGAGTTTGCTTCCCCTCCTTCTCTCCCACATCTTTATTGCTTCTGTTCCACAGACTCGAGTCATTAAAGTCTGAAATGCTTCAGCCTAGGAGGGTATTGAAACTTCCTTTTCCTGAGCCCCAGTGAGAAAACGTCAGCAACCAAATTATCTGAGAGGGATGGGCATGGTGGACCCTGAGGCCAGAGTGCTCCCAGGTCCCAGCGCCAGTCGGTGGCAGAGCTCAGCACTAATGGCTCAGGTCAAACTCCACTTGCAAAGAAGTCAACCACCTAGGTTCCACACTCAGTTCATCTTCCTTCCTCTGCCCACTGTGTGGCACCAGCACCGAAACTCCCACACTGACCAGAGGGGGCTCACAGTGTGGGGGGTAGCAAAGAAAAAGCAGAAGAGGGAGAAGTAAATCAAGTGCCGCGGGAGGCATGGGGCGACTGCCATTCCCCACCGCCACACGTTCCTTCACCAGCAGTGCAGTGGGTCAGGCAAGGCTCTTGTGATCACGATCTTACCCAGCATCAAGGACCAAATTGATCTCAGAAGGCTCCAAAGTCAGGGAGACACCAGCTACTTCCATCAGTCCTGTCTTACACATCTCAGGCTGTCTGCATCCATTGGACTTCAGAAAACCAAAACATTATCTGTGTTCTTGTTTCCCTTTGGGCTGACCAGAGTTACCATTCTCCTCCATGCTCTAGCCATGGGTTAAGGGTCTTCCTCCTGCTTGTCTTGGGCTACCTGGTCATTTACCTCACTCTCCCACAGCCGGAAACAAGACCTAATAAGAGTCAGCTGCTGTTAGGGATCCCAGTCCCTAAATCAGTTCTGCGTTAACAGCAAAGGCTTCATGAAGGGAAAGTCAAAGGCTGCAGGCCATTATAATTACAACTGTCAAAATATAGCGTTGCTCAAATTGGGAAATATTTTATAGAGTGATTTTTTTGTGTGTGCAGAAAATGTGTGCTTGCCTGCAGAAGGGCTTCTGTGTTTGTAACTTTTCCTTTCTTCTTTATATTAATTTATTTCCTAACAGATACTAGCTGTCCTTAAAAATCTTGCCTATGCTTTTCTGGGCACTTTCTAATTTTCTTTAGAAAGGAAAATGCCTGAAAAAATTAAGCTTGGGGTTTTCAGTCCAAAATAAGGGATTTTGTCTCAAAAAAAAATTGCAATAGGAACCTTAGCCAGGTATAAGTCGCTCTTCACTTCTGAGAGCCAATGTCTTCAGTTACTCATCATCACATATTGCTATATGGGCATCACGGGATCTGTAGCCTTATCCCAGCACTTCATCTACAGAGCTGAGTGTGGGCATGAAGAGCTCTCACTGCAGCTCCCATTAGGTGAGGCAATGATACAAACATAAAACAGTAAAAGATAAAGGTTTTTCAATGTTTAAAATAGTTCAGATGAAATTTTAATATTTTTAATGTTAAAAAACCCCATCTTTTCAGATCAGCTGTAATCGCGCTCTGTCATGGCACTACTAAAACTTCTGTTGTAACTGCAGGCAGTCTGTTCCCCCTGCAGGGAGCTGCCTCAGTATTTATTACAACACTGGGGTTATCGCTAGTGTTAACTAACAGCTGTCCCTAAGGGTGGGTAAATTGCGATCCAGAAACTTTATCTCATTCATTTACTGTCTCTTGCCAACCTCTTTCATCTGACTTTGGCTCTGAATTGAGCCAAACTGTCTAGGAAGAAATTGCGACTGAAGCCACAAGGCTCCTTTGGGCTTCCCCCGACTGCTGAGCATCTCCTCCTGTGGTGATACCCACCTCTAGTGCTTCACAGCCCAGAGCTTCTGAAGCCCGCAGAGGAGGCAATCAAAAGTGGCGCAAAACTACCAGTTTTCTGGCTGGATTCAGAAATGTGCACCCTGCAGCAGTTCTCTGGGATGCTGCTTATCTGCAGGCCTCTCTCATTTGGTCTAATACTTTTTGTCGTTGGTGATTTCTTCTTTCTGTAGAAGAATGGAAGCACTTAGCCTTTAGGAAGCCAACCGTTTTCTTTGACTCTTGCTGATACCACAAGGCCCCTGATAGCTGCTGGCTGCTTCTACCTCTGCCCAGAAGTTCGAGTCCAACAGCGCAAGACTGTCACAAACCAGACTCTTAGAGGTTTCCCCTTCCTAGAAAGTGCAAGGTTGCTTTCCAGTTGACACAGTCCTGATGCCTTTGGGAAATAGATGGCAGTTCTTTCGACTGCTTTTCCTAAGGCTTTCTGAAAGAGTTGTGCAGCTTTACTTTTACATCAGATATCAAAGAGCCGCTCAAAATCTGAAAAGGTCTTGAGTGCTCCTTTGAAAAGATCCCCAGAGAGCCTGGGAGTGGAATCCTTTCCCTTCCTTCACAGATTTTATTTTAAGCTTTATAGTGAGCTTTTTGCTCTTTTTCTGGACATGAATTGTCTCTGGTCTGTCAGCCACATGGTGCAGATGCCTGTATCCCCTCCCTTGCCAGCATTCTCCCAGTCATTATTCCCAAAACCTGATCTCCTTGTCTGAGCCTCCATGCGTTAAGGATCCCTTTGGGACAACGTGATTATTTCCTTCTGCCTGATGTGTATTCCCTGACAGCTTGTCTGGTAAAAGCCAAGCAAATATCAGTCTTAGAACTGGTTCATCTTGAGAAGTACCATTACATGGAGTTACAGTCCTTTCACAAAACAGATCTTGTCAGGAGCCTCAAAAAAAACAGAGATGGTAACTTTTGAGCTTCTTCACATAATACAAAGTGCATTCATCTACTTTCTCTTCAAAATGACTTTAAATTCAGAATGAAAAAAAACAACAATAAAGAAAAACAAAGAGGGTGTGTAGGCCATAAAGGTGTCTGTATGTACTAAGCTAGGGTCCCCTGGCTTCCCACCAGGTGAGTCAGCAACAGACCTAGCTATGCAATGTTGTATCCTCCATAGCCTGTAAAGATAAGCCTGAGGAAACATAGAATAAGGGCCTACACAATAACGGTTGACCCGGGTTCATCACTAAATCTTCTGTTCCTAGAATGGAAGAGACTCAGAGAAAACCAGCTAGTGACAGACTCAAAACACCAAGACATACTTCATCCAGCCTAGAGTTAAGTCATGGAATTCCTTTTTACAGGATGTTTGGATGTAAATAACTTACTTCTAAGAACGGTAAATGGAGGAAAAAAAACCCAAACATCTAGAACTATTAAACACAAGGATATTAAATTAGCAAAAGTCTGGGAATATGCGCTTAAAATCTGCCTTGTTTGCCCTTTCGTAGGCATCAGGTATACTGGTGTCAGAGGGTGGCAGAGCAGCTGGACCTTCAGTCAGCTGTGTCGAAGGACCACACAGTCCTTTGTATGTTCAGGTCATGTTGCGTTACAGCCTATATCGCTCTTTCAGAGGACCTGGCTTCTGTCCCAAGCTTACTGCTTTTCCTCCTTCCTAATATGCAACCACAACTCAAGAGAGACGCAAGTTGCGGTTTGTGTACTGGGGAGATTCTCAGGGTTACGGGATACCCAAACATCTTTTCCTACTGAGGGCAGGAGGATCATCTCTCTCAAGGCTTGTGCCTCTGCTATAACCAGACAGCAACACTCCATCTCATGCTGCTTCTGTCTTCCTTTGCATTGCACCCACAGACACATGACACTTAAATCTGGACAAGACTGAGGAAACTGCACTTGTACTTATGGAAGTAGTAACAGCTAGTAAGCAAGGTACACCCTCTTTTGAACTCCAGTTCGCTCACAGAACCCCTCTCAGCCTGTCCTACAGAAGAAGAGATGGGTTATCCCAATTGTATTGACTGCCGGGTTGTACCAGTGCTGCTCAGTGACCCATTGCTCGGAACCACTCAGCATTTCTTTGGGATTTTCCCAGAATTAGTCTCTGCATGAAGTATTCCAGGTACAGATATTATTCAATAAATATGGATTTCAGATTTAGACTCGCACAAAAATAACTGCCTCAGAATACTGGCGTGGTTTTGCTGTTTCTACAAATAAATGTGTCAGTAAAGGAGACAAAATTAGACATAGAACTGGTCAATCTTGCACAACTTTGTGTTGCATATCTTAGTTGTCCAAGATGTCACGAATGCATCTCAGCTCTGGTGTGAAACATTCCCTTTCTTTCTGGCTCTGAGACCCATACACAAGCAAACCGTTGCACCATTTCTAACCAGCCTATTTCCTTCCCTTGCCAGTCCTGGCTTTCCACTGACTAACGAGGGAACGACAGGTACCCATGTGTCTGCCCTCACAGAGAAAGATTTTAACCCTCAACTGCCAGGATCCTCTGGGATGAAAGTGAGGAGGACGAAGCCGAGTGTTCTGCACCTCTGCAGCGGCTGGATGTGATCTCCTGCTTCCCTTTGACAGATGGGAAACACCCTGAAGCAAAATTAAAAGGAGTCCTGTTTACTTTGAGACTGCAGATTACTGTCAAACATGAAGAGAGATAATTATTTCTATTGTGGAAAATGTGGCATTAGCAAATGAGCAGTTCCCTCCGCCTCAGCTTTGTGTTTTGCTTTTCTCTAAGGAAGGTTTCCCTGGTTTTTTTTTTGTTTGTTTGTTTTTTGGGGGTTTTTTTTGTTTTTTTTTTTTTTTCAGCACAGGCTTGAACTGAGTGGGCAGAGAAGTGTTTAAATACAAATATTTGTAAACTAAGTGGTTTCCCTGAACAAAGCAGATCCAGATGACAGTCTGTCGGCTGCAGCATCTTGGTGCCTGTCGCACGACGGCCCCTTTGTTCAGCAGCTGGGTGCCACAGAGGCGTCCTGGGGGGGACACAGTGGGGCTGGGGGGCAGCACCCAGTGCTGGGGGACGGTGGAGGGAGAGCCCCAGCAGGCTGTGCCCCAGCAGCAGGATGGAGGAGGCAGGGCATTTTTGGCCACAAGTACCAAACTGCCAGGCCTGAAGGCAATGAGGACCGCGGTAAAGCTGATGATAGAGAGCCCAAAAGTGAAGAAGATGCTACGGAGGTGCAGAAGAAAACCTTATTGGTGTCTGATGGATTTGTCAGGGGGCACTTAGACCCTGGCAGCCTGACAGCAGTGTGGGAATGTGGGGACAGTGTGGATGAGCAGCCTCAGAGGCAGCACCAGCTCTAAACAGCTCTAGCAGCTCATCAAGTCATGGGAGCAAGGCAGAAGTTTTCTTGCATAATCTTTTCCTGACAGAAAAAAAAAAAAAATTGTTTGCCATGTCCTAAATCTTCTGTAGGATTTGGTAAAAGCTGAATTAGGAGGAGTTTCTCATGCCTCAGATGGTCAAAATCAAGGCGGGTGCCCCTTCTCAAGCTCAGCCAGCAGCTAAGGCCTCCTCTGGGGCTGTAGGTGATCCAGACTCAAAGCCCTTGCTTAGAGTGGGTCTAAGCAGTTCCTACTTCACTCCAAACCTTATTGAACGGGTGGTTGCATTTGCGTTGTTTTTCGCTGAAAAGCCTCAAACAAGCCCTAATCCATCCTGAAGAGAAACAGAGGGCAAATCTTGGGAGCACGGGATGGGAAACACACTTCTTGCCTATCAACGCGAATTATCATCCCAGGCTTGCAGTTGCTAACACAGTCTGTGTCTCGCGTCCCTCGCGTCCCGCAGGCCTCCTCCGCAGCAGTGGGCTCTGGCCAGCCCTGGGGTCCCGCAGAGCTCTGCAGGGCAGCACCGCACCTTCGGCTCCTGCAGAGCTGCGTGTGCCAAATGCCAAGAGAGCGCCAGGTTCAGCTCTGCTAGCTGTTGTTTTTCATTCTTAATTATGCCTAGAGGCTTCTGTTACTTTCCATTGTTCGTTTCTGGGGGGAACTACGCTGCCAAGGTCTGTTCACTTGTCCTGGCTTTTTCTGCAAAGGCCTGAAATGTCTCTTTTCTATTTGTTCTCAGAAATAAAGCTTCTCTGCAAATGACACGTACCAGCTTTCCACTCTGCCTGTGTCTTAACCACAAATGTCTGCCTCCTGACAACTCCTCTCCAGCTAACTGAGTCTTTCTACAGTGGCTGCCTGCAGTCTCCTGGTCTGTCTGTACAGATACGGCATAACGTGATGGGGAGGATTGAAAACTCCTGGTGCATGGAGCAGCCTTCCAGGTCATCAGCATGGGCATCCCCATCCACAGGGGGGCTGGTCCTGGACCCTCTCCCCCGGTCCCTGTGAAACGTATCCCACATTAAATCGCCTGTCACATTACTGAAGGGGGCACTGATGTATTTGATTAGTAAGGAAGCTCTGAAGGAACCCATCTGTCTTAGCATTTAGATGGATATTTATCTCTTTCATGGGTTTCTTTTGTCCAAAGGAATCATTTACTCTGATGTGAAATAGTGCAAGGTCTGGTCTCTTCAGGGATTTCGGCAGGAAGCTATCCTCCCTGAGCCTCATTTTAATCTCCTATTGTCGTAAATCAGGAACAACCACAAGAAAGTCAGTAAAATTAAGCTTGTGAAAACTGATGTACAAGACTTGGGGCCTCTGATCTTCACCAGCAACGGAGATGAACTCACTCCCTGAATCTCTTCTCCCTCTATATGCAAATGCTGCTGGTCTTTTAAGATGCTCAGATGTGTCTCTGAACCTTGAATGCTGGAATACAGCACCCAGGCTTTGGAATGTGGCTCCTCAAATGGTTTTACTGACCAGGGGGAAGAACAAGATATTAGGACTTACGGGGAAAAATTAGTTTTCTGGGGAATACTCAATAGAAATAAGAAACTCTGGTTGTGCAGAAAAGCTTTTGAACCTACTCTCATCCCAACCAAGCTGCTCCAACACACTTTCTACTTGCACCGGTTCAATTTAAGAGTATGGATCAGATTCAAAAAGGAAACCTAAAGGATATTTCTGTGGTATCAGAGCAACTTGTTTCTAAAACTTGTGTGACCATAGAAACTCCAGGAAGCAATGTTTTGTCTTTTGTTCTGCCTACCCACCAGATACAGTCAGGAAAAAAAAAAAGTTTTTACATTATCTTCTCTTTCAAAATAGCTAAAATCTGAGCTTAGTTTCTTTCCTCTTTCAGATAAACCTTCGAAGGTCCTTTTCAACCCAAACTATCCTACAATTCAATGATAAATAGAATGGATTCTATTTAAAAGCTCTGTTTAATTGGAACTGCCAAGACAAGAAAATATTCTAAGATTTCGCTATGTTGAAAAGATGAATTTAAGAATAGGTAGAATTTCAACAATCTGACTTGCAAGATGCCATTTTTTAATTCATTTCCCTTCAGCATTTTATTTGTTTCAGACAGTAAGAGTTGTCTGCTCACTTTCATAGTTTGGGGAGATTGTTGAGATTTCAGACCGTGCAGGAAATACCTAATAATGCCATTCCTTCTTGCCGTTCTCATGCTTTCGCATTAAGGTTTGGCATGAGACCAGGTTTAAGAGTGAAACACTGCCTGTCTGTCAAAGTTTTATGGTTCTTCCAGTGATGTCTGGGCACCTTATTGTTTTTGTTAAAGCTTGAGAGATACACAGAGAAGTGGCCTTTGTGCTTTCATAACTTGTATAAATAAAGGGGCTTGTGAACTTCTTATGGCAGCCCTGGATGATGGAAAGCTCCACCTTGTGAGAAGTTTTCACTTTTAAAACTGAGATGTTAGTCTGAGTGGAAGCGAAAAGACAGTCTCCATGAATTTCCACTGGAATAAAACACTGAAACATTTCAATTCGTAGCTGCCGATGCATCATCTTCTGCTGGTATGGAACTGCTCTGTTTTTATAGCGTCAAAATACGAAGCTGCATGTTAGATGTGACACCCGGTATATCCAGAAGTGTTCCATGTACTTTGCAAACGACAATGAAATTAGCCAAAGCACTGAGCATGATTTTGAAATCAAAGGAAGGGACGGGGAGCTGAGGGAGCGGGAGCCGCTGTGCTGGCGGCAGGCAGGACAAGGATCCCTCGGCCGTGCCCCGATTCCTGCACCCAGGTAAATCCTTGCTCTCTGCAGGAGATCTTGCTCCTCACTGAACACTGGCACAATGGTAACAGCCCAGCCTCGCTCCGGCCTGTGACACCGGACACTGACTTTCTGCAGCCCTCCTGAAAAACCACTGCCTTTGTTGAGCTTGCTCCTCTGTACAAGAGGGGCACTTTCAACTACATTTCCTGATGGAGTCTCGAGATGCTGCAAGGTTTATTTAATCCCATAATACTACCTGAATAAAGGCAAAGCCTAACAACTACCATAGCTACATTTGTTTTTAAAAACTCCCAGATTAAGAAAAAGAAAGGGGCTGCTGACATGAACATCTGACAAGAACACCTACCAATACTCATCTCAGGGGTTTATAAACTACCTGGCTTGAAACGTTCCATTTACACGCACTTGAGGTGTCCCAGCAAGCACACGGGAAGAGCAGCTGTGTCCCCTGGCACGTGCCTCACGCGTCCCCTCCTGTTTCACTTGGAGGTGTGAAGCACGAGCCGCCCACGTCCCCGGCGAGCGCTCGGCTGGTGGCCCTTCTCCGAGGGGACAGGCTCTGCTCCGTTTGCTGCTGACGGGGGCTCTGTCTTTTTCGCGGTGGCTGTCATCAATTTGTTCCTCTCTAATTTCTCTTCCCTCCCCTCTCCCCGGCCATCACGCAGACATCAAGAGGCTGCCATAGGCATGTTTGAATAAGACAAATGAACAAAGACATTCCCCCTGCATTTCCCACTGGATAAATTACATATGGGCCCGAATCAACTCCCCACTAGATCCAGCGTGTCGTTATGTATCTGCCACTATTGCTTTCCAAGAAGAAGGATGAATATAGCTTTAAATGATTAGCTGCCTTATGTACTACCATGTCTCAAAGCGACGGGGGGTAACATGGGCAAATAGCTACGCAGGCAAGGAAGAACATGAGGGCTGAGCACTCAGGACTCTGTAACAACTGTGGTTTCTCTATAAAGAGCAATAAAGATGGTTTCAATGTACTGTATTTGATGCAGCAGATGCAGGATGCCTCTGGCAAAACTCCTCTGGTCCAAAGCTGACTGAAGACAGTTTGATGATTTGCAGGGAGCTACAGACCCCAGAAGGGGGATTGTACATACCTGTCAGCTGGTAATCAATGCTCAAACTGGCCTTGAAAAAACTTAATTAGTACTGACACCAACATAATTCTGTGAGCTTGGGAGCAGTCATCAACGGCAGAATTTGGTGTCTCTGCCCTGTTCTCCCCCACTGCAACCTCAGCCCCACCGAATTGCAGGGGCCAGCCCATTCTTGCGTGGGCCTGTGCCTCTGGCACCACACACTGCACTGGCCAGGTCTCCAGCTTAGCAGGAGCAAATAGCAGTTCCGGTTCCTGCCTAGGTATCAAAGGCCAACAAAGATGACTGTAGCACCTTCAAGGTTGCAATGATGTTCATAAATGTAGGGCAACAGAACACTCAAGGGATAACAAAACGTGTTCTAGGAACCCCTAAGAAGCACATGGGAAGCAAAGCGAGAGGCTGCAGCCTCTCCCAGAAATACAATGATGCTTCAACCTCAGGAGCTTTATATCAATTAGGAATAGATTTAGACTAAGCCTTCAAATCCAAACCATGACACAGAGGTCCTGCCCCTTTCCTTTCTGCACTGAGAGTTGCCAACACCCCTTTCCTTTACAAGGACTTCAGAACTCAAACCTGTTTTACATATCACAATGGTGATGCCATCATAAATAGACTCACTTGTTTGATTTAATATCCCATTTGAAGTCCCATCTATAGGTTTTCTTGGTTTCTTCTTCTACCTGCTGTCTGTGACAATTTCTCCACAATATTTGGCTATAAAAGCCTTCCCGAGCTCCTGTAACTGATTCACTAGAGACAAAGTTTGCATGGAAGTCCAGAGACAGAATAGGCACTGAAAGGGGAAAGCAGGAGTCTCACTGCACATGGCTCACAGAGAGCTAAACAGTGGAAGCACCTATCTGTGACTGAGATAAGCCCGTATTTTGCACACTCTGGCCCAGAACTGGATCCAAAGCTGGGTTTCTTCACAGATTTGCAGCCATATCGATGTGATGCTCAGCACTTCAGAGAAAACTGGAATGTCCAGATGTGGACCCAGCTCCAAAGTCTCTCAAAGTCCTGGAAGAACATGAAACTATCGCTATGTCCAGTTTTCAGTATACAGAATGTCCTCCACACACCCCGCCTCTTTTAAGAAAGACTGAAGGAAACTTAGCCCTGAAACCTCCAGCATCATCAGAAAGAAGGGAAAGGGAATATTTTCTGCTTACTGCATTAAAACTAGAGAATAACACAGTTTGGCAGAAGATAGAGGGCCTGTCAATACTGTCAGGTGCCAATGCACACACTTCAAGCCGATGCATCGTGACCCAGCACCAGTCCTGAAGACGGCTGACATGTCTGAGCATGGCTGGTGGGTCTTTCAAGTGCACTTAGCAGGAGCCTGGTGTGGCTTCTGAACTGGGCAGAACCAGCAGCTGGATTTCTGAACACGATTTCTAGACTCGACCAACAGGATGCTCATGGGATGAGGAGTGGAGAAGGGAATTTTGCTTTGTGCAACAGGAGCTCCTCCGAGACCCTTATTATGTAAAGACTGAATTCTAAACTATTTTTAGAATTTTTGCCAAAAAAAATCCCAACAACAACCCAAAACAAAACAGAAATCTGTGCATGTCTTGAACAAAGATGAAACCAGAATTTATTTTTGTTCCAAAGAGAGGAGTAAATAAGTAGAGTAATCTCAATGGTCATCTAACTAAGAGTGACCCAGCTTCCACAAGCCCCGCATGAAAATGTCCATTTGTCTGGAAACCACGACATCCCTGGTAGTGCCAAGGGGACAGATCTCCAAGAGCAGCTTCCAGACAGGAGATGACATTGTCCCCCGGGTTCCCATTGTTCCACGAAGATGGCAGCTGGCCTGGGCTGGTAGCAATACAGGATCCAGGACAATGCAGTGAGGTTGGTCCCAGCATCCCATGCTGGTTTGCTTCCTCTTGCTTCTGCAATTCATAGTCCCCAGCAGCCCTTCTGTCAGCACAGCACCGCTGCCAGCCACAGGACACAGCCCCACGTGTTAGTGGCCCCTAGCATGTGGTGGCTTACACCCACAACAGCCTGAGAACCTGTATCAGAGAGCACTTTCTGTTTGAAAGGAACCATATCCAACCAGTCTGGAGATTACAACCATCAGATGTCATTCCTGCAATTGCCAAGGGTAAGTCTTAGAGCATGCTGCTTCTCTCTTCTCTGTTTGAATCTAAAACTAACGGCAAAGCATCTTTTACCTAGTATTCCTAAATTCACTGATGGCCAGAACTGGGTTCTGGCTTCTTATGCCAGCAGTTCATGATGCATTCACCGGTGCTCTATGGAGCGTACATTGGTCACTGCCTTGGCCAGATCTCTTCATTCTTGCTGTGTACTAGCTTGCATGAAAAACAGCTACAAAGACAGGAAACATTTTCCTCATGTTGCCTTGCCAGGTGAATGACTTCAGGATGGCTGGAGGAGAGCAAGAGAGAAGGAAGATAGCCCGTGCACTGAAGGAGTACAGTCAGGAATGGAAAGAGGCATGAGGTACTATATCGAGATCTGATGCAAACAAGGGAACTGCTTGTAACCTCCTGAATTAGACCTATCATACTAAATTTACGGGAATGCAAAAAAAATAGTCGCATCCGCTGCTGCCTCTTGCCAACTGTAAGCTTGCCAGTGCAATTTTTAGACTAGAAGGAGGAAGTTACATATATGCTCAATTTTTTTCTCTTCCCTTTCACTCACTTTCAGGTTTCAAGCAAAAACGCCTTTTGGTAGTGGGGGTTCATTTTTTACATTTATGGGGTGCACGAAATCAGCTCAGCGAACACCCTCAAGCTTGATCAAAAAGGACTTGATCACAGGCAGGTCTTCATCCCAAACACACTTAATAACACGTGGTCCTATTGCCTGTGCTTGTCCAGCCTTTGATGGGCCACGACAGGAGCAGTGGTGAGCAGGGCATGTGATAGGGGCAACCTATGTGTCTCCTGGCATGGCTGTGGCTGGATCACACCTCATAATGCCTCGCTTTTGTCCGCCGTGGGCAAGCACTGGCACAGCGGGCTGTGTGCGCTCTGGCTACATCTGAAGCCACACACTTTCAGGTTCCCTTCCTTACAGTAGAGGCATCTCTCAAAGGGCAGCCTAGCAGTAAACCACAGACTTCAGAAAGAGTATTTATATCTCTAGAGTTCAGGATGCTGGAGTGCTGCCAGATCAGGTGTGAAATGCTGTATAACTTCCCCTGCAGGCCTTCTTCAAAGACGCGAACATCTAGCCGATAAAAGAAATTTCAATCAGTTCGAGTACTCAAATATTGGCCAATAATCCATACATTCATGAAATGAAATTTGACAAAGGTAATAAAAGTTGCTGTCTTGTACCTGATTTCTAGCACCCAAATGCTTTCGTGGCAGCACTGATACCCACAGGCGAACAAGTAAGAGTTAGAGAATATCTAGAAACATGCAATTTAAGCAGCCAGAATGAACGACAACCAAATTCAGAATATCCATGCTGATTGTTCCTGCTCTAAAACCTATCCTGTGGCAGAAAACTGCCCCACTTGCCGCAGAAATGCCCAGTAGTGTGACATACTCACATGTGAATGGAATTGAGGGAAGGTAAATCTTTATAGAGAGGAGGTGCCAGAGGGATCTCCAGCAGCTGAGGGAGCTGTCAGTTCCCTACTGTGGTAAAACTGGCACATTCTTGCAGGCATCAGAGAAAACCACAGTCTGGTCCGTATTTTTATGCAATGAGATGCCCATTCTCCGGTTGAGCATAGCAAGCAGAAGAAAATGGTTTCTCTGCTCGGAGGCACAAATTCTGCTGCCTGCACCCATCAGAGGAGAAAATCCCTTTCTAGACAGCTGTTAAAAAATACAATGTTATTTAGCCTTCACTGTAGTGAATCACAGCATTATCTCGTGCTCCTTTGGAAGCAATAAAAGGAGCATTAAACCAGCACCATTCCTTATGTCTAGTCCGTTATTCTCCTATTTCCCTCCCTTTCAACCCAGCTTCTTACCTACGGTTTTATCTCTAACCAAGAAGCTGCAGTCTGCAAGGCTAAAGGGCAGAAGATTGCCTGCTAGAGCCCCATTCCCCAGGCAGCTGTCACCACGCTCATGTGAGATACCAGGGCACGGTATAGCCAAGTGCTGCACATGAAATGCCGAGGCTGGATTCGCTTGCCTGGCTTTAGATTCTTGCAGTGTTGATGTTTAGGCTGTCTCTAGGTGTCTGTCCTCCCTAAGGTGTCCCTAACAGATGTTTCCAAGGTGTAATGCATCTCATCCAGAGACAGAAATCTAAAATCAGCGAAAGAGATTGTGCTCTGCTAGTGCTTCTTTTCCCCCATTCATTACAAGAAGAGCCTCAAAGGCCTCCACTGTAGGTGTCTAAAGATAGAGCAGAAAAGTTACTGGTAAAGGCACTCAGAAGAAAATATATAGCTGCAAATTATGAACTGCTTCTCAGAGAAGATGTTGGGTTGGAAAGAAAATGTATCACAGCAGCAGTTTTCACCCTCCTGGCCAAACCTCCCTTATTCCAGAAAGACACTGGGTCACCAGGCTCAGCGCAGGGTTTTCTTCAGTGGAGGAGGGCATGACCTACCCATGTCTTAGATAAAACTACCTTCAAACAAAATCCATGTGATATGAAAAGAGGTCTTGTGCCTTCAGTAGCTGACATTGAGACTGGACCAACACCTCCTGGGCTGTGTGAAACACTATTCCACAGGTGCCATGCCAACTGTGCACGGTCATAAATGGTTACCATGAGATCTCAGATGACCCAGCTCAAACATCTCCGGTCTGTTTTCCTAGATGACCCCCATGCAGTTTCAACTCAGTGCAACGAATTGTGCTCCTCCCCTTCCAAAGAGGTACTTAGAGCACACAGGAGCACAGTAGATTACCCATGACAAAAGTTTATACTGTGACCTTCTATAAATCTGCATCATATGACCGGAAACCGGGAACCCTACCACCTCTCCAAATGGGGCCTCTGGGCCAAACTGCCTCAAATCCCAATCTTCATCCAAAACTGAGTGTGGAGCTGTTCATCTTGAGGCATATCTTTATCTTCCAGCAACAGCCTTTATGAATTCGTTTAGATGGTTGCTTACCCAAACACACCCACCTGCCCAGATTCTTTAGGAGTCTGTCTTGAGCCTCCTGAGCACACGACATCAAAACCAATTCAACCTCAAAGTGTGGTGTGTTCAGCTCCTTGCACCTTTCTGGACACGTGTATAATAAGGTGGATACTTCCGTGGAGCTCATCTGCTCCGGCTTCTAATTACACATGCAAAAGTCCCTAACTCCTCACCAGCTACTTTTCACACGTCTGTGCAGCTATTACAAGATCCCACTCGGGTAGGAGACAACGAGAATGGTTTCTCCAGGCCCCAAAGCAGTAAAACCCTCAAAGCATTGTCATGAGTTACCTAGTTGCTTTTTTTCTAACCTTCAACCTCTACCACCCAAACATTTTTGTGCCCCGTTTTGCGTAGAGGGGTATAAAAGGGTGATTACTAGGCAACTACAGTAATCATGAAGTTTTCATTTCCTCCAAGGTTGCAAACTGCTTTCTGTTTCCCTGACTACTTCACTGTCCCAAAAGGAACGGCTGAGCATGAAAATCTCATTCTGGAACAAGGGGACTAGGGTGAGTTTTGTTTCCTGCTTTTTTCTTGTTTCCGTTCTCCAAATCCTGATCAGAGACAGAATAAATCCATAATTACAGAGAGGACCTCAGATGTGTTGGAAAGCCCCATGCAGCTGACAGCATGAGCGCAGTGCAGGGCGCAGGGAGACCTTCTCCATAGCCACAGCCTTTAAGCACTGCCGTGCTGATCTCAGGAATGCTAAACACAAAATTGTCTGTTTTTCTAGGGTTTTCATCAGAAAGAATGGCATATGTTTCAAAGTCTCCCTTTCACGTACATTTGGCATGGCATGCGTTTGGCATGAGCCTTTTTGACTTCGGATAGCATTTTCACCTGCACGACTCCTGTGTCAGCAGCACTGCCAGGCTGCACCCGACTGCTTTCCTGCCCCACACCGGTGTTCGAGGAGCTCCTGTTTCCCCACTTGGTGAGCACAGCTCTCCAACATCGGTGTTTCTGCTTCATGATTCCTGGTGCTCGTGAATCAAGAATTCGCTTTCTGTCAATGTGATAAGTGGATTTATGCAGGGACTGGGGGAAATGGTATCCCGGCCTGCCCCCTGCTCCACATGCACCACCCAAATGTTTTGAAGCATATGACACATGGCTACACAGCCTCTCTTCCCCCAGCCCAGCACCTCCCCAGTTCACAACACAGCTGGATCCAGCCCTGGATATTCTCTAAATGCTGCTGATCCTGCCAACATTCCTGCTAGCAAATACATTTGCTAGAATATTTGTGAAAAGCCAGCATGAAAGGATGCAGGCAAAGCCAAAGAAAAATCACTTATGTTTTCTCAGCCGCCGCTGCCATCCTTCCCCACAGGGCTCTCACTCACCCAAATGGTCAAAAGCCACATGGAGCAGGGAGCAGGCTGCAAGCAGCGGCTCATGAGACAGCCCCAAACGGGAGGGTGCCTGGGACGGTGCTCAGCCTGCTCGCTCAACGTTGGCCCCTTGCAGTTGCTCCCAGCACGGCCCACAGGACGAAGGGAAGTGCAGCACGGGGGCAATGGGTGGGCAGGACAGCTCTGGTGCAGGGGGTCTGGGGCAGGTGGTCCCCACAGGCAGCAGCAGCAGCAGAGGGAGCCAGGGGTGTCCCCAAGGCACAACTGCAGATGCCACTCCGTCACCACACAGCCCCCATGGCAAGGGAGGGGAGGAAAACCTGCCCTCACTCAGGGCGTGTTCTTGCACTGAAAATTCTCGGTGTTACATGATAGTTGCTCAGCACAACGGAGGGAAAGTGCAGTGCCGGCTGTGAAACGCTCTTTCTCGGTTTTAAGGAATTTTTCACCATATCATCAGTATTTCCCTTCAGTTTTTTATTACGATCATTACTCCGAACACCACTAATAAAAATAGTAACAATGATAAAAACCTGTTTCCTGGTCCTAAGTTTTCCCCTCTGGGACACTCAGTCTTTGAAAAATGAAAAATGCTGCAGTGATAATGTACTGACAAAATCGACAACACTACAAAGTATTGTAACTGTAACACAAGTAGGCATGCTTTGAAAGGACACAAGCCCACCTCACTTTTCACTCCTGCTGAGTGGCAGCAGCCCCCAGAAGAGCAGGTTTCTCTGCAGATGACCCCTTTGCAATCCTGCAGCCACCCCCCCAGTGTAAGCTCATGGAGGCAGTGGCCTTCCTGCCCCCACTGTGGCTTGGCTGTGCTTCTGCAAGGGGACATTCCCCCCTAGGAACCCAGTAGTATAGGTGAGCCTTCAGGGGCCAGCACAGGGATTTCTCCATCTCATCTGTTCAGCTCCTGCTCCTGTGCTGTGGGGGCCTCTTGGGGGCCTTTATCCCACAACATGCCTGTCAAGGGAGCAGATGGTATTCGACCCCTTCCTAAAAGCAGGGACCTGAAACAGGGGGTAAATGGTGGCTTGAACAAGTACACCGAGGAAAGGTGTAGCAGGGCTGAGAACTAAAACCAGAACAGTGATCTGACCTGCAGGCCATCCTGCCTCTGAAATGTGGGGTACACCACAGAGAATTACTGCACCATTCAAGTTCAAAAAAGGACAGCATCTTAACCCGGGCTTCAGCTCAAAGCAAAACCAAGCTGTCTCTGAGGTTCAATGAGCATGGGTAACTCTTTTATTTCCCTGCCCTTCTGCATTATTTGCCTTTTTTTTTTTTTTCTTCTTCTTTTTTATGTTTTGGTACCTCAGGAATAGTGGGATCCAGAAGGGTTAGGAAACAACATTGCCAGAATATCCTGTGAAAAGAAGAACATGAGTTATTTCTGGCCCAAGCAGGAGCTGGAAGTATCTAACATCTCCGAGTGCCCAGAAAGCCTGTTCTCATGAGAAATGAGCTTCACACCACATGCTCAGGAAGGCCAGGGTTCAGGGATTTGTCGAAACCCCTGGTGGCCAAACGTAATAAGAACCACTAATGTCACCCTATCTGGGGTCGCCTTGGAGAAGGTCTCAGCTAACCGTGACTCCTGAGCTAGTACAGCTCCTGGGCACCACCATGGCTTTGCAGGGGCTTTCAGGGGCCTGCTCCTTGTGGGAGCCTCCACCTCCCCCATTCAGGCACTGCTTGTGGCATTATTTTTTTTCTCCTCTGACAAAGCACATACAGATGGCTCGTTGTCTGCCACAATCAAGGGGCTCAGGTGGGTAATGGAGAATGGCAGAACTTGGCATGTACTTGTTTGCCTTAGCGCAATTTTCCCATAATTGCACTTCCTAGTTTTCAGCATCTGCGAAAGATCAGCTTGTGACACAGCAAAATCGGCCTCGCACTTTTCTGGAGTTTGCATTAGGTTAGGAATCAGGCGTCCTTCTTTTGGCTCAACTCGTTTTGGAAGGATGGGGAGAGAATCAGCCCATCTTTGTGCATAGTCTGTGCTGGTCGGACTTTAAAGCCCAGCAGGAAAAGCACAGTCTGTCAAACATATTTAGCTCAACCCTCTGGTGTTGCCTTTTTAGTTTTGTTTTTAGAATGGGTACTGATGAATCCGGCTCAAGTTCTTTTAATTTTGCCCAGGTCTTGAGGTGAATTCACTGAAGGCTGAACAAGGGGGCTGCTGGAACAGAACAAAGCCAAAACTTGGGACTGAAAATAGTTCAGAGATGTGAAGAACAGGCAGAGATTGTGCAGATGGACAGCTTTACTATGATAGGTGACTCCTTCTTAACTCTCAACCTCATTTTTTTTTCCTTTAGACATCTGTAGATGCCAATAACACAACAGAGAAATAGTGAGGAATAGAAATAACTTTAGGACTCCGATGACTGACCTCCCTTGTCACGAGGGAGAAGGCAGAACTAGGCTGTGGTGCATCGAGGCGCTAGGGATGACGAAAAGCAGTCCCCGCCTCAAGGAGCCTGCAGGCGCAATGATTGGAAACAGAAAACAAACCTTGGAGGTTTGTGGGGAAATACCTTCTGCTCAGACAATCTAGGAGACAGCTTGGGATTGTGCTCTGTTGTTTATCAAGGGTTGCAGGTTTTTGTAGTGGAACAAGCATCTATTCTTGTATCTTCCCCTGTATATTTCAGATTTCTTCAAGCTGTAGCATTAAATTGAGTTGCTGGAACAAATACTGAGCTGAAATTAAACTTGGTTCTAAACAAATGGGAGAGCAAGGTTTACTTTTCTGGAAAATCTCAGCTTTAGTGATCCTCTTACATATGTTCACAGTAATAGCCACTATTCAGCCAAGCAGCATTGTATTTTTTGGTAGTTTCTGCAGCATTTTGTTCCTTATCAACCTCTCTTTCTGGTCCCTGAGTACACTTGGGGGATAGGTTAGGTTCACCCTTGTTTTGATGTTACTAAATCCTGTATTTTGTCGGTGGGGCACCCATTCATCTCCTCCACTTTAATTAACATATTTTTGTCTGTTTGTAATAAAATTTTAAAGAATATCATCAGCTTAGTTTAGGCTCACAATAAAGCTTTGTTATAAAAGGGAGAATAAAAGCACTGAAGAAAGCAAATGTTTTTGCTTTTTGGTTTTTTTGATGTTGCTTTTGTTCTTAACATAGATGAAACCAGGGCTGCATCCAAACAGCATGAATAGTGTTGGAGACCCAAACAAAACAATACCTGCCGATGGCATGAGAACTGCATTAAGCTGCCAGGAGAGGAGTTCAGTTTCATGGCCCAGCCAGAGCAAAAGGCACAAAATGCGCTTACAGAAAAATACTGAAAACAATGGAGGCTTGTTGTGACTTTTTTTTTTTCTTCCAAGCCTCAGCTCAGAACAAGTTTTGTTTATTTATTTCCAGTTTGGTCTTGTCTTTTTTTTTTTTCTTTTCTTTTCTTTTTCTTTCATTAGAGACTGTAGCTAAACACACACCTTTGAGTCATATCTCAGTGCTTGCTTTGATGCTCGGGATGCTCATATTGAGGTTTTGGCCTCACGCACATACATACATATACACAGACATACACACACTCAAATAAATCACAAGAGTGCAGCTTGCTGTGGCTTTTGCCAGTGAAGTAAAAGCTAACCGAAAACTAACTACTGTCTTAGCAACAGAGGGCTCTTCTCTATTCTCAATTACATCAAGTAACTGGAGCTAAATCTCTTTCCACTTGAGTTATACTCCAGACCTGCAAAGTGATACTCAAACCACTACTTCATCCAAATATTCTTCCCGTCCGATGAGTAGCAGGAAACAATCTTTGCAGAGCTGCCTACATTAATACTGAGCATCTGGGTATGCCTAAGGAATGATGTTGCAATCCCTTCTAAATCCTCCTGTTGCAGGAGAGCTGGGGAGGGAGTTAACTCTTTGTCTGCAGGCAATGAGGTAAAGTCCCTGGACCTGCCACAGTGCAAAACCTGGCACAGCATTTCCAGCCCCAGTTGCGTGGGCAGTCACGGGGCAGAAGTACGCAGCAAAAGGTGAAAGGAGTCAATGCTGAATTCTTCTCCCACACCAACCCAGTGGCAGCACTGATCCAACAGCCAGGCACGATCAGTGCTTTTTGGCCCTGTGTATAGTGCCACATAAATACAAGCAATTTACTGATCCCAGGTGTCAGGGACCCTGCCCAAATCAGCTTATGCACTCATGTTAACAGCTGATGTACAGGACAGCGAAGTGCTGCTGCAACAGAAGGAGCCAAAAGCATCAGCAGGAATTAAAAAAGGAAAGTTGAGATAAACAACTGACTATTGGAGAGATTGGAAATAAAAGGGCTACTTGACACGTGGCATTGGCACAAACTGCCAAATTAAGTAATACCAGAAAACAAGAGAGGGTTTCACCTAACAACATCACTGTGGGAGCAGGAGGTGTCTGCAAAGGGCAATACATTACTACCCATGGAGCAGGAGACACTCTCAAAGGCAGAGAGGTGCAGGGCTATGTGCTGAATCTCAGCCCAAAGAAAGTTAAGCAGAATGCTCCTACCGGTTTCCAAGAGGACAGGATCTTACCTCTCAGATTCAGGAACACAGTGAAAAGAGCTTTTCTCGGGGTGGGTTGATTTTGTCAAGAGATGCCAAATAACGAACGTGGAGGGGAACAAGCCATGATGATGTGACAGCAGTGTAGCCCAGAGAGCAATGCAGGAGCAGCTGCTGAGCTGCCTCAGCATTCTCTGTTGGGAAAAAAATGTGATTTCATCCTCTTTTCCTGTCCTTCCAGTCATCCTCCCACAGAAAACGGGTTTCCATGCCCACAGGATCTGAGGAAGCAAGTAGAAGATGCATTGTCTTGCCACTGCCAGTAATTAGCAGGTTCCTTACAACCCAGGTATTTCTAAGTACCAGGACTGGGAAACCTGGCTGTTACATCCTGCCCACTGTGCTCTCACATGCCCTGTACTGTAGATCAGTCTGTTCTACTGTCTGCTTTAAAGCTGCCGAATTAAAAAACAGGTCCAGGTTTCAGATAAAAGCAGTGGTCAATCATTATTCTTATAAGTAGCTGAAGATTTTGAGTTTTCTTCTATTAAAAAAGGGTTCTCTCTTTCATCTTGAAGGGGAGTCTTTCTTTTCTTTTCTTTTCTTTTCTTTTCTTTTCTTTTCTTTTCTTTTCTTTTCTTTTCTTTTCTTTTCTTTTCTTTGAAAATGGTGTAGTTTAGAGCTTTCTTTTCTTGGAAAGCTAAGGATTAGTTCTAGTAATACGTTATTTTTTGGGTTTTATTTGAAAACTGAGAAATCACGAGGGGTGAGATTGGAGGGATATTGTACTTCTTCCTTTCTGGCTGTCAATTCTGCACTTTCTTGGCTCTGAAAACTACCTCTTCTTTCTGCTTTTCCCTAAATTGAAATAAGAAATATGAGGGAGGTGAAAAAAATAAGATAAAGAAAGCATGGAGTGGAAAATAAGAAAATGAAAAAATGCACATAAAAAATAAAAAACCCACAAAACTTTTCAAGTTTGCAGAACAAGCACGACCTCAAAATTGCCTCACTTTCTCTAAGTGTTCTTTTCATGAGCAACAGTGCTGCTTGCCACCATACCTTCATTAGAGCTGGTTGTCTCAGATAGAGGGAGAGAGGAATCCTGTGAACCCCTGCTCCTCTACAGCATCCAGCCTTGCATGCATTGAACCATGTGTCACAATAAAGGAGCGACATCTGAATGGCTTCCCTTCCAGCCCCCGTGCCTTGCTAACATCAACCCTGAGTATGTACGCTGGATCCCAACCATTTCAGCCCAACCGCTGATACTGGGGTGGGTCTTCCAGCAGAAGCTCCTGCGTTTCACAGCATGGTTACCAGGACAGCTCTTTTAGCACTGGTGGCTTGGCAAGACATCACAGAGATGGCAATCACATTCTGCAGTCTTACAGTGATAGAAGGGAGTTGCAGTGTGGTTTGCTGCTCCAGGGGGGATTTTTTATTTGGGCACATGTATGTATGCATGTCTCCTGAACCTGGTTACCAGAAAAGTTGGGAAAGAGAAGGCGTTTGCATCTCACCCTGGGTCTGAATGTCAGAAAAGTATTTCAAATGGCCTGGCTGAAAATCCCAGATCAAAATAGCCTTTAATTTTGGAGAGAATCCAGTAAAGATCTGTCTCACATTAGATCGTGCCCACCTCTAGCTAAAACTGAATTCTTGCCCAACAACCTCGCAGTCACTTCGCAATTAAAAACACTCTGTTTACTTCCAGAGGCAGCTTGTAGCGATTTAGTCCTCTTGCAGTCAGCTATGAGTTTGGAGGAGGTTAAGAGCATTATGTGGCTGCCACATCCTGCATGCTTTTCTACCTAGATATTGTAAATTATGTGTGCAATGAGCCCTGTTACTGTGCAACAACAAGGAGGAAATCCCTGCAATGTACATCTTAATGCATCATCTTCTGCAACCCAGTTCCACAAGCAGATATGGTTCTGCTTTCCTTTCTGACTTGCTGTCAACAGCCCTTCTCCATATACATGCATAATGTATATTTTATGAGCGAGGAGGTAATTGCTTCAAATCAGCCAGATCCTCACCAAGCTGCTCCAATCTGAGTGCCCGTGCTTGCCCAGGACAAGGGGAAAGTGGGCTGTCGCTTCCATCTGATTGCCTCAAGCCTCCGCCGCAGACCGACTTGCTCTGTGTCAGCAAAACCTTGCGCCAGCCGAGAGTCACCTGGAAACAATCTCTCATAAAACCAGCTCAGTAAACGCTGCAGCTACTCTATTTGATAGTTCCCAAATTGCTTTTTTCTCTCTCTTTTATTTTTCATAGGACCAGTAAATGGTAAATTGGTCCCCAGTAATCTACTGGAAGGAGCCAAGAGGTGCTCAGGAATATTATTCTATTCCAGAAGCTCAGATATCTGCTACTGAGCACAAGCAGGGGCCTGCAGAGTTACCACCCCCCTGTAAATCAAAAAGATGACCAAGAATGACTTTTCTTACGCTCCTTGAGAGATGGTATAGCTTCCTGCCTGCTCTGGTCACTGATGGGTACCCATGACTCCAGCCATGGGAAAAGCAAACCACCAATGGCTTCGTTGTCCTGGGTACAGGCCACTTCCAGAGAGAGATTATATTTATGGCAGCAGGCAGATAACTTCTGTGTTATGTGTCCTTTGGGCAGTAGGAGACATGAGAAGTCTTCTGCTCACATGCTGGTTTTGTACTTCTTTCTCGCTCGGGGTTAGCGTCAGGCAAACCCAGGGTTCACACAAGAGAAGCAAGTCCCTGGAGAGGGCTGTGACCCTGTAGGCAGGTGAGAATAGCGAGGAACCCAGGCTAGCCAGGGCACCCAGAGCTCAGGCTTTAGCTGGCTGCTTCCTGCAAAACATAGAAACCAAAGCAGAAGTCCTGCAGGCTCAGAAGGATAGAGCCCATCCTGCAGGGATGCATAGGTGGCTTCGGAACAAATGCAGAGAGGAGGTAATATCTACTGGGAGGTGAGACCTGTCAGTCCTTGGAAGAAAAAGACACAGAAGATGTGTCTGAAATGAGAACTGAATGAAGGGCTGTGAAGCAAGCCAGGGACGGCAACGAAAACAGGAGTCTGGGTCTGTGCATATGCAGACCTGAAGGAGGCACGTGTACTGCCAAGACCTCTCTCTTGGCCAGGAATACCCAGAAAACTGACTATCCTGGCCTTTTTCCATCCTTTCCCAGGCTGGGATTTTATGATCTGTTTCCTTGGCCACTGGAAATTTACTATAAATACCAGGTACTGAGCAGCCGTTGTATACGAATATCTCCTAACCACCCTTTCTAGCTGCCCAAGGCTGCAAATGATGTGAAAATTGCATATCCCTGTCCTGGGCCACAGCAGCTATTCTGGGTTTTGGCCACATGTCATTTGTTATTCTTGATTTATGCATACATTCTTCTTATTTATTTTTTGTAAACATTTGTGTATAATTATTCACTCCAGTTTCCAGTGATTTTCCCTGGCTACAGATGTGGCAAAGCTTGCTCCCTGCATCCAGGAAAGGAGGGTTTTTTCAGCTACTGCAAAATGGGATCCTGACAGATTTCAATCTGTTGCTTCCATGTCCATTCTTGTGACACTTAGCTACCCATGGCAAGAGACAATTAGCTTTTTAAATATAAACCAGAATTGGTCCCAAGCCACAGATTGCACATCCAGATCCAAATTTGGGGCAGTTCAGATTTGGCCTGACATTTTGGGTTTGGGCCCAGGCCTGATTCTCCTTAGGAGGCAGTTTGACATTTCCAGTTCTGGGAAGCTCCCCTCCCTGGGCACACAGCTGCTCCCCAGTGCAGGCTCCCCCCGGGGTCCAGCCCTTCACTGCCAAAAGCTCTCCCACTGGTCCAGGGTTTTCGAAAGCCCCTGCCTGTCATTACTGCAGCTAATTCAATTGCTGCAGTGACGGGCGCACACCTTCCATGGTGCTGCTGTGGCATTTTGGCTCCTGTGTGTGCTAAAACTTAGATGAATTGTGCTCTCCACAGCTACGTGTTGTGCACAGGGAAACACAGGCAACTGAATGATAAAAGGTCATTAGGAATCCAGGTTAAATCTTCAGATGTTTGTCTGCAGCTCAGAACTCCACAACCATCCTTACGTGTGGTGATAACATTATGTTCACAGTATGAGACACAGAAGAAGGATCCTGGGGTTCAAAGCTCCCGCCTTTACTAAAAATTCAGTACACAGCCTTAAGCACATTATTCAATGGCCATGTGTAGAATCACAGAATGGTTTGGGTTGGAAGGGACCTTAAAGATCATCTTGTTCCAAACCCCTGCCATGGGCAGGGACACCTTCTGCTAGACCAGGTTGCTCAAAGCCCCATCCAACCTGGCCTTGAACACTTCCAGGGATGGAGCATCCACAGCTTCTCTGGGCAGCCTGTTCCAGTGTCTCACTGCCCTCATGGTGAAGAATTTCTTCCTTATATCTAACCTAAATCTACCCTCTTTCAGATTAAAGCCATTACCCCTCATCCTATCACTATACGCCTCTGTAAAAAATCCCTCTCCAGCTTTTTTGTAGGTCCCCTTCAGGTACTGGAAGGCTGCTGTAAAGTTCTCCCTGGAGTCTTCTCTTCTCCAAGCTGAACAATCCCAACTGAGCTTGTCTCCAAGGTGGGACAAACGACACCATATACTACATATTGGCCACTTCTCCGGGGTATGCAATGTCTCCTGTCATGTTAATACAACGCAGCACTGCTACAACAAGCTCTTAAGTCCAGTGTAATTAAGTTTCATTAGCTGTTGGAAATAATGACCTGCGCTGTAGTTCGCATTCTGATGAACTGAAGTCTGTTTCCCTGAAGAGAATGTTGTGCTTATGACCCATCTTTCCCCTGGCTGAGCAAGGCGTCACTCAGCACCTAATATTCATTTCATAGAGTGCATTTTGGATGTGAATTTTCAGTTCAGATTTTATTATATTCTGCGCTTTTTTTTTTTTCTCAGACAACTCAAAGTCTCTCCTTCAGTCATCTTAGAAGCAGGTTATCAACAGAACTGGATCCTTCCATATGAGGACTGAATTTGGATTTTAATTTACGTTTATGCCAAATACATCATACAAGCATACTATCCCTAAAGTTTAATCTGTTGGTTTACAGTTCGTTTTAGGTGGTAGTTCATTGAGGTAGTTCATTCACCATCACGGTCAGTTTATAGCTCATCTCCTTTCATCAAGAATGAGGTGCTATAAGGAGCTCAGGTAAGCAAAGTTTGCCAAGCTCAAAATCAAGCTATAAAAGCAAGAGATCTCCTAAACATCAGAATGAAATGCTTCTCTCCTCATGACTATTACCCAAGAATCACCTTACAATTACAATGTGTTTATCTCTATAATCTCACAAAAAGGTGATTACTGCAGCCTCTGAAAGGAGAAAAATGAAGCACAGAGAGATGAGGTGTTGTACTCAAAATTAAACAGGACTTTTTATGGAAAAGCTCAGAAAACAGTTAAGAGCTCCTCAGTCCTCTTGGTCCTTGTCCATGAGATCATCCTTCCTTTGACATGCACACCATTCATAGGCACTGAATTTGTGTTAAGAGATCACAGAATGATCCCTGCAAGTATTTAGCCTAATTTTAGCCCCAACATCAACTTTTAGAACATCCTTTTCAAGAGAAAATGCTTGGCAGCAATGACACTGCATCGAGCCTGACGGAATGGTGCCGGCTTTACAACAGGCTCCAAATGGGCTCATAACGTCTGAAAGCATTCATTAAACAGAGCTAACAGATACAATGTGTACATGACACAGTTCTTTATAAAGAGAGGCCTTTATAGGCCAAATGCTGAGGAGCCTCATGAGATTACTATATATTCCAAAGGGAAGGTCTTGGAAGCCTGTTTCTTAGGACACAGAAAACCAGTCTGGAAAAATGCCATGGAGACAAGACCCTGGGGATGGATCAGCCCTTCCACAGGTCCTGGTTATGGATCAAGCTGGTTTTTTCCATCTATGTTTTCTTCCACGAAATACAGCCCCT
Source organism: Pampusana beccarii (assembly GCA_013399365.1). NCBI lineage: Eukaryota > Metazoa > Chordata > Aves > Columbiformes > Columbidae > Pampusana > Pampusana beccarii. Next base: position 323,167 of record VWYH01010568.1, read on the forward strand.
CTGGATCCAGTGCCAAGGAGCAGAAAGAGAGAGGAGGTACCACCTGTACTCAATTCCAGTTGTTTCACCCATTCCTCACAGCCCACTTGCAAGTCAAGGTGACACAAATGAGTTAATTTCCATGGTATACTAAGGCTAATTGGAAACAGCTCTCAGGCCCTATAAAGCATTAAGCTAGACTGCAAGTGATAATTGCTCACCTGCTGCATGGGCCTATAAGAGGCAAGTGCATTAACTAGCACATGGGGTTTTATCACTTCTCTAGGACAGCAGGGGCTGGACTCTTTCCAGCACCCATAGCACTGAAAGCAAGATGCTGGATTAGGCCTGTGGTTTATGGGCACTCAGGCAGGGAGAGCTGGTGATACAGGGCTAGATTCCCGCTTTCATCACATGCTCTCTTGAGTCAGGGAAGCTTTTTTTCCTCTAGAACTGTTGTTGTATCAAGTTAGAATAAACAGTTTTCTTCATTCTTGAAGGCCTGGAAGAAATCTTTAGTACTGTGTTGCAGGGTAAAAGTACAGATGTTTGAAAGTATAAGGAGCCTAAGTACTTCTTAAAGGCCTAGACCTTTCTAGTGCAGGAGTGTGGGCTGCAGAAATGTTAAAGTCTCAGCCTGTTAATAAATTTCAGAAACTCTTATTTTATAGCTACTCATAATTCTCTTCTGTCTCCTTTTATTTTTCTCCACTTTCTCTTCTTTACTAGAAAAGCCAGACTTTTCTCAGAAGATATAAACAGTACTTTGCCTGAGAATGGGAGATAAGATTGTTTATTATTGTTTTAGGGGGTTTTGGTAGATATTTCATTAAGGAAAGCATCTATTTTTTTTTGAAGTGCTTACCACTCTCTTTCTGTATCCAGAGTGGGAACAGAACTGCTCATTTCCAGAGCATGAAGTGGTAGCTTTTCTCAGAAGAGAAACATTAGAAATATCTGAGAAATGTAGCAGGACTTCACTAGGGGCTGAAAGGACAGAATAGAAGAAAATTATTAGATATATCCATCAGGTGGATCCTGATACTATCACTTAATAACCTGTGTTGTTCAGCAGCAGCTGCAAATCAGACAAGAAAGAAGCAAGGAGGATTGGGATGGTGTACAACCCATGTATCCCAAAGCTTGACACAAGGCTTAACTTTTTATAGAAACTATAATGAGATCTGCAGTACTTGGTACTGCTTGAGACCCTGGAAGTTTTGGTTATAGACTGGGACCTGAGATTAAGTCTCAGTCTCAAGTTCTTGGATGACCATAGAATGTTAACACTAATTTTGGCTTTTACTGAACAGATGAGTGGGTGGCTCAGGCATGTGGTAGAGTTATCATGTCTTAGTAACATCAGCTGAACTGTGGTATCTGAGTATTTCCTGAAGAAGCCATCTTAATGCCTTCAGAAATAGAGGCAAGTGGTGTGGCTTTTCAGAATAGTCAGGTGTCTTCACCTTCAAATCTATGAAAATGATGCCAGAGAGAGAATTCAAACATGTACGGGTAACTAACTCAGTCAAGAACACCAGAAACCAGTTTTTTTTCCATGAGGTTCTTACCGCTTCTATTTCTGATCCTAGTCTTGAAACAGAAAGACAAAAGCAGGCTAACTTCCAGCCTTTTCCACGGGTGCCTTGACACTCTGGGGCTGAGCCAAGACCCAGAGGACAGCAGAAATGTAGCAATGAGTATGTGCCAGAGGCTTGAGATCATATTAGATTAGCTTGAGCATGAGGAAAGGGGAAAAAGTTCTGAGCTGTTCTGTCAAAGTGAAATGGAGCATCTCTTTCCCTGGGATCCGTCATGTCCCGGCAGCCCCTCATTAATGGTGTGTTCCCATCAGTGGGCCACCGTGGGAATGTGGCTCTTAGAAAAACCCAGAGACAAGTTTCTAGCCAGTGGAAACTGAGAAGGTATCTGGGCATACTGGTACAAAGTGGAAACTGTTTCCTTCTAATGAAGATGCTCAAGCAGTTTGTAACGAAAGCATTGCTGTTAAGGAGAAAAGGAGTGTCCTGTGATTATTCACAAATAGGAAACATTTTATGGCCTGTGAATTTCTCAGGAATGACATGTTTTTCAGGTGGTCTGACTGTCAGATGCCTGATTTTGATGGATGATGCTAAGCATGGACATAATCACCATCTTGGTCTCAGAACCAGCCAGTAAGATATGTTAAGATTTTCCAAATGTTCCTCCAACAATAAAAGGAAATGTAAAGTTAATCAAATTGTCATGAGAGATCAGAGCCTAGCAAGGAGGGACTAAGACTGACATTTGAAGTAGAAGCACTAATAAAACAGACGGCTGCTTTCTGATCCTGTCCGTGCTTGTGTTTAATTTAAACAAGTTAACGATGAATGGAGTTTGCAGAGGAGGGGCAGGGGCGCTGTCGAAATCGATGTATGTACCAGCCATTTAAAGAAAGCAGAGAAGTGGTAAATCTTTAGCTGCATGTGAACATCATGCCTCAGCAGAGAGGTTCTGCAAACATCTCTGTCGGCATGTTCGGAGCAAGCAGCCATCCTGCTCCCTATTCTACCTCACCTACGGCTGCATGCTGCCCAGACAGAAGCTGGATAAAGTTAATCCCTGGTGCCTTTAGATTGGTTCACTGCATTGTCCTCAGTCCAATTAATTCCAGCACCTAAACACCGCCAAGATGACTTCAAAAGTGAGGTGAGCTCACCTCATTTCCTAGCTTTCCAGTTATCAGTGTCAGATATTCCACGCATGCACGTGTGTGGCTTGAGCAGCCATTTCTCTCTGAAGACCTTCTCCACTCCCAATCTGCTGGACACAAGGATCCTGGGATGCTCTCTGGAGAAGGTGGCTACCACCTGATGAACAATGCAAGTGAATGTCGTGGCCCTGCCTGCTCTGAGTGGTAGAGACACAACACCTTGTCAGGTGTCTCACATTGAATTGGACTGTTGTGTGCTAACATGCTTTTTCCACTCAGCGGTGTTGGAAGGAAGTAGCTTTCTGCGTGGCAAAGCTGTGAACTGCAGTTTTGCTGTCTTTGGAATACTAATCACCACACACTACTCCCACTCTCTGCTCCCTTATTCCAGGAGGGGATTTTGTCTGTAGAGGGGACCTTTCATCCTGAAATCCAAGTGTTAATTTCCTACAGAAACCCACCAAGCACCACCAGGTGTCAATGAGTTTCAATCAGCACTTCCCTCCAGGCACCAGTCAGACTAGGGGCCTGGAGATGAGAAGCTGTTCTGTTATCCATTACTCATCCCCCGAGCCAGCCTACACCACGTTTTGTTCTGGATAAATACGATGAGGAGGCAGAAGCGTTCCTTCCAGTCCCTGATGCCTTTCATTAGACCCCACCTTGCAAGCGCTGGTTCTGCTGCAGGGCAGCCAGGAGGTCAGGATGGGCAGCCAGGGTGGCCGGCGGTTCAGCCCCAGCCCATGGGCCAAACAGATGAAGCAGCTCAGCCCGCCGCTTCCCCTCGTGCCCCGCAGCGGCACTGCTCCCCGGCCACAAAGCCCTCTCTGTGGCATCCTGGTGACCCTTGCTCGCCTGCCTTTTCGCTCTTACTCTTCCCCGCAGTTCCTTCCTTTATCAGATTAACTTTAATTAGCGAAATCAGAATCACATGGAGTGGGGAGGAAACACTCTGAACACGGCGGATTTATTTTCATCCAAGGAAAAAAGTGAGGTGCATACAGGCTCTCGGGAGGATTTGGATGAGGTTTTGTGTAGAAAACTGTCTGTGGATGCGAAAGCACTGGGGGACTGGGAGCATGTGGCAGGGTGAGAGAAAGCCAATGTGTCCTTTGTGAGGTGTGTGTGCGAAGGAGATGCACCCACACATGAAGCATGCATAGCACATGCTAGCTAACACTTGCATGAAGGAGGCTGGAAATGTCCATGCAAATCCCTTGTAAGCAATATGAATCAAAGGCTGGAGTGGTGCTCAGCAGCTTGTGCCCCACAAAACCCCAGGAGTTAGTCTATGAAATGCCTGCAAAACACCCGGGTGCAATGCATGAAGCACAGGGAAAAACGAAAGCAATAAACCATTTTCATTTGATAGTGTGGCAACATGGTACAGGGTAATCTGTACAGGGAGATTTTTCAGAAAATCAGAACAAGTTTGACAAACAGCAGCCCAGAGCAGAGGCCTAGGACAAAGATGACCTCAGCTCTGCTCCTGCCTCAACACTGTCTCCCTGGAGCACTTATCTGGGGGCTAGGGGACATGATCATTGCCATTAGTACCTCAGTGCTATGCTTGTGTCCAACTATTGTGGCACAGGAGCCACGCCGTAGCACCGTGAGCTTTCCTCATTCACGTTACTGCTGTGTCTGCCCCACTACCAAATATCTGAGATTTTTTTGTGTCTCTCATCTTTGGACTGGGGCTCTTCCTTATTGCATGTATTTTCAGTCTGGTGTAGCATGAACAGACGTGGCCTCTGGTTGCTGAAATGACAGATGTTTTTGAATGCATAATTTTGGTAATCGTTCTGAATGAAGAAATTTTCCAATGCTGTTGGCCAAACTCTGCCTCTGACTGAAATCTCTGTATATGACAACTTCATAACACCTCCATGTTAGACCGGGCGCCAGTCCTGGTTTCTGAGCCCATCTTTCCCTGTGTATTTCCTGGATGAGTGGCTGCCCCAGAATGAATAGTAAAGGGCCTCTGGTTACAAGACACAGTGACATGTCTTTGCTGCAGCTAAAGATGGGTGCATCTTCCAGGGAATCCACATTCCTGAGGGCTGACCCTCTGCTCTTGGGCACTAGAGCAACCACCCAGCTGCAGCCACGCTGGATTCCAGCAAGTGCCATGGGGTGCTCAGTGAGTGAGGTCTCATCCAAAAAACTTTCTGGAGAGCTGCTGGTACTGAGCCTCCTGGCTGCTCTGCTCCCTTCCATGGCTGGGAGTCCTGAACGGGACCCATTCAATGAGAGAATATTGGGACAAGGGGAAGCATAAGGAACTGAGTACCATTTTACAGTAAAGATCAGAAGGGATGTGGAAGTGAACTCTCCCTGTATCTGTTCAAGATAAACAGCATTTTCTGAGAACTGAAGTGGATGAAAATACTTTCCAGTGATAATGTACAATGGCAATCAGAACCCACGAGAAAATTAGTCTCTCTGCATCTTTTTCAGTTCATTCTCACGTCTTTGCATAGAAATCTGATATTTCATCTACCTACTATTCACCTGCTGGCAACACTGTACAGTTAACGCACTGGAATGAAAAAAAAAAAAAGAGTGGCTTAATCTCCCCTTCCTTCTCATTGCTTTCCCAATTTATTTTGCTAATTTTCTGTTCCCCTTCACAGTTCCGCAGCGCAAGCTTGGGGGCACACACTGCTCCCCATCCCCATCACCAAGCTCCTGTCCAGGGCCATTCCTCCATGGCTAGTCAGCATCCTCCCCACCCCAGGCATGCGTTTGCTAGGCTGCAGCGATGGCAATGGGCAGGAAGGAAAACACCTAAATAAAAATATTCAGAAGCTTGGAAGGAAGGCAACTTCAGTGGCATGGACAAGACCAGACACTAAGGGTGAAGCTAGTAAGAGCCTGATTCTAAATCCAGTAAATGAAGGACACTGTGAATGGGTGTTGGCTGCAGCTGTCCTTCACAAGGTTTAAAATAATTTGTGAGACCTCTAGCGGCTCTCAACTCAGCATTCGCCTGAACTCACGGAGGATGAACAGGAGGCACCAAAACTCCCTCGATCTGCAAGGTCTCTCTCTCTGTCTTGCGTAGGGTGCAGAAGAAGACAGTGGCTCCTAACACTAAACTAACTTTGCTGCTGATGAATAGTTGTGGCTTCTCTCAGCTACATAGCACCACCAAAATCCTCCCAGAGTCACAGGGCTCAAGCACATGGTCAAGCAGCTCACTGCACACCAGATAAGCTGTCCAGCTACCCTGAACCCTGCACACCTGGAAAGGTCACAGGGCTCGAGCTGCAGCCAGGGCATGTGAGTGAGCACACATCACCTCACTTGAGCGGTGTCTGAGGGCACATGCTGGACCAGGAGGACTCGGCTTATATGCAGTAACACCAGCATGCATCTGCGCCCTTCAGATGAGTTCCCCACCGCATAAGACCATGAGTCTTTTTATACTCACTTTTATTAAGGTAGTTTGTGGGCCTCTCACAGGTGCATCTTATATAGGAGTGCAGCAAAGCATCTCTGGCTTCTCCTAGATATCAGTTCCAGATGTGCTGGAGTAGAGCTTCCCTTCAGAGGAAATACGTGTTTTCAGGTAAGGCCCAGTCTATGAAAACGCAGAATACTTCCTACACTCACGAACAAAAACCTTTATTGTAACTACTCTTCTTTTTGACCTTTCTGTTTCCCTCCAATCTTTGTGCAACATGCTAATGCGAATAGTCTTACTTTCTTCTTACCATCCCTGTTCACGTAAGGTTCAAAATTTCCTTTGTTGCTGAGAGCAGCTTCCCGCAATGTCTCTCTGTTTGTGTAATTTGAGGCCTTTCTTCTTTCCATCTCTGCTGAGACAGCCCTTCCATAGCCTTCGCCTGCCATGTGTTCCTGATGATTGAAAGCATCCTTGGCTTCTTGTGCAAAAAAAATTATTCTCTTGCTCTGTACAGAGCTCTCCTTGACATGTCTCTGACAATAATATCGAATAGCAAAGATTTTAGATTTTGATATTGAAACTTGATTATCATAAGCATTTCCCAAGGCTGCAACCACTCTGAGTTTCGAGCATGTTCCACCAGCTCTGTTAATGTCATGCCAAAGCTATAGGGAAGGCTCGAAAATCCACTCCTGGCTTTGAAGCTGGGACTTAAATCTGTGCTTTTCACTTCATAGCAGAAGGCCTTCCTCCTATTCAGGCTTGACTTGGCTGTCCTGTGGAGGTTTACACAGAAGAGCACTGATATATTCTGACAACTTGGAGGGAGACCGAAGCTGTGGGTCGCAGCTTGCCCTGTTCATCCCAGTGACAAAGCACCATTAACACTTTTGTCTATAGGCTTCCGGTTATCATTGTTAGTTGACAAGATGCCATCATTTTACTAGAAAAAGCCAAACAATTTGTTTATCAGGGTCCAACACTGCCTCCTGCATGTTGCCAAATATCAAATGCTCTGGTTTCTTGTAGCCAGGTGCCTTTTCCATTTTTTGCCTTAACCACTTCCAAAGTTATCACTGCAATGTTAATGCAAGAATCTGTAAGTGTCAGGGCAAAGTAAAAGGAATGTAGTTTAATATCCAAGCAATTAGCACAAGGGTTATTGTGCTGAAGGCATTATTCGTTTTCAATTATCTGAAGCTGCTGAAAAATTCCTAGGACTGCCTCCAATAGGGTGCACGAATCAAAGCCCACACACAGAATGGTAGCAAAGGCAAGAGGAGAAGCAGTTGCCACTCTCACATGAAGTTTCTCAGCCCTGGCCTGGGACTTCTTGCAGCACTAGAGGGCCAGCTGCTTGCAGCTGAGACCTGTTTATTTCTGGTGGGCATATTCCTGAGCTCACAAAAGTAAGATAATGAGCAGGAAGGAAACAGGACACATATCTGCACGTTCAGTCACATTGGTTAATTTGGGCCATGTTTCCTCTGATTAAAAAAAAAGATAATGGCAGTAATAACTTCTGGGTCGTATTTGGAGAGAGAGAGTAGGAATGAGGTTGAATTTTTCGAATAGAAGTGCTACCTCTAAGCTAAATATACTTAATAGGCATATTTTCAGGGTGTTTAATTGAACATGTATGTTGATTCACCACACTTGAAAGAACAATATACACTGAGCATGTCAGCTTCCCGCAGAGAACACAATAAATTCTATATAATTCAATAACTTGTAATCAAAAGGGTAAGGCAAAGATGACAATGTACAGAAACACGGAAATAATGTGTGGGGTTTACTTTTCTAAGTTTATTGAAATTTAGTTTTCTGCTTCCTCAGGATTTTTCTCTTTCAGCTGAAGAGAGGAAACACTCCAGCTCCTTTGTGGTTGCTTCTTGCAGGGTCTGCCTTTGTGCAACAGATGGGCAGCACTGCAGGCTTGAGGCTCAAGGCCAGATGGAGCACCAGACCCTCAATATTTGTATACACTCTCTCAAATAAGAACTGCTTAAAGGTCTGCTTGGCATGGAGCTGAGGAGCTACTTAAGAAAATCAGCCTCTCTAGCCCTAAGCGTTGATCCTCAGAACAAGAATTGCTGGAGTTTGATTTGGGTCAGATTCCAAGGTGTCTCTTGTACCACACAGTTTTCTGCACATGTGGAGAAATGTCTTTGCTAGCTGAGATATTCATGTATTTTCTGCTTGGGCTCTTTCACATCACAGGGCTGGCTTGTCCTAGGAAGGTCTCTGAAATTGGGTGCCATCAGCAGCCCCTTCCCCGTCCCATGACAGGGCAGAGCCAGCCTCTGTTTTGATGCAGTTCTGGTGCTGAGCATCATTTGGGAACTTCTGTCCACTACAGATTTCACAGATCACTACATCAATACATGCAATGCGTTTTGTTTGCTTTAGGAATGAAAGACTTTTCCTTGAGTCTGACTGCAACAAATTCCATCTCATTTGCTCCTTGGAATTAAAATGGACACATACAATCAGCCAGCTCTCTCCACTGCTCCAAGTTAACAGCCTTGCTGTGTTCCCTAACCAACACATTCCCTCTGGTTTATGTGCCTCTTGCTGTCCCCTGTGCCTCCAAGATCAAGACATCAGAAAGAGTGTATAAAAAACAAACAGTTTTCATTTTGGTAACCTGTTGAAGTCCTGTTGCTAGGTGGTGTAGTAAGAGTGAGACACAACTTTTCAATGTAGCAGAAAGTGGACTTCAGAAAGGGATGACAGTTTTGTACCTAACTGGATGTGTCAGGGGCTCTGACATTTGTCATGTGCATCTTGGGCAGAAAGGAGAAAACTTTAAGGTGTGATTTAAGCAGACCAGGAAAAGTATAATGCTCACCCTACTTTAAATAAGTGTTATTTTGATTTAACTGGAGTCAGGTGGGAATCTGAAGAAACTAACCAAAACCATACATCCACTGAATGATTTTCTCTGGGTTAGCAGTAGTGTCATAATGTGCACGAGTAAAAAGGACGCACAGGACCCCACTAAGCAACTCGTGAGAGTTGTGAATACAGCACAGCAGAGCACTGGGACCATCTTCTGACCCAGTCGGTGCCAGGGCCCTGTTTGCGCCCAGCAAGCACAGGACTGGGGTGATGGCGTGCAGCGAACAGCAGGACTGGAGCAGCCCCGCCACCATGTGTGTCATCCTCTCAGGAATTGTTGTGAAATGCGAACAATCATGGGTTTGGGAAGCAGGTGCCAACTCTTAGTCAATTTAACAGTGGAAAATGACTGGTTAGGTTTTACATTTTTTCCAAACAGAAGTTTGAACAGAGTGCTGTTGTTCCAAATGTTCTGCTTACAGGAACTCTCTTAACTTCTGTTTACAACACATAATGTGGCCTAGCACTGAATTTCAGAAAGTGTCATCTTTTTAAATGCAATGATTTTGGGGCTTATTTTTCAGAAAAAAAAAATAAGAAGTTATTATGGGGAAAAGTGTTGGTATTAGGAAGGAGAGGGAGGAAGGAAATTATTTCCTTAAGCTACAGATTTTAACCGTCTTTTTAAAACATATTTGCTTTTCTGAACTGTTGAATGGGGTACATCTCTCTAGCATTGCAAATCAAAAAGAGATAGAGAAAAGACGTTTTTTCTAAGAAAGAAAAAAAACCCTCTTCACCATTCCAGAGGAAATTGTCAGTGACAACAAGCTACAGTCTGTGAACTTAAAATTCCTTGCATTTGAAATGGTTTGTATTTTTTTTAATGTTTTACTCCCAGCTCTGACCACCCACAAGGGAAAGGAAAAATGAGAAGAGCGTACGGCTTACACAAAAAGATTCATGCAACAAAAGGATCCTTTATTAGCTGTACTGATTATAAGGTATCTCTTATGACAGTTTCCAGGGTATGCCCAGCACTGTACCTTGGAGGTCAGAAGATTAGATCAACATTACCAATTCTGGGAATAAATCTTCAGCATTGCTGACTGGAACTGAAGAGTCAAAATAAAAAAATAACAAATCTAAAAGGCTAAGCTTTTTTTTGTTTCCAACGCTCAAACAGGAAATACAGACTATTAAAGTTTTTAACATAGAAAAATGTTGCATTCTGGTGTCACTATACTGATAAACAACTTGAATTCCCAAGTCGCACTGCCTTGCAATTCGTCCGAGTGCCCTGCATAGCAGAAATTAGAAATGTCATTTTCTAATATAACTTAAAAATTTAATGAAATGCAGTCAGGAGGTACCTGTCTTAAGTAATAGTTATTATTTCAAAAGAGTTGTTTCTATCCAAGGCTTTTTAAATCACTGTCCACTTTGGATACCCAATATTCTGAGCCTTCTGACTCGTGCTCCTACGGTAAGGGGTTGACTTCTCACAGCTAAAGTGGCCTAGACTTTTTAAAAAACAGACCAAATAATAAAGCATGCATGAAAAGAATCTTGTACCTTCTACTAATTCCCTGGTTAAACCTTCGTCAAAGTCATCTTTTCACTCAAAAGTTAAGCTACAATTCTTTCTCCTGTTTCTCTCATATCAGTTGTGCATTTTTTACTATATAAAAAATTATTCTCAAGGTTGTGTTGGTGACTGTAAATACTGCTACCCTTCAAGGGAATGAACTGTGGAGGTGTCTGAGCTGCTGTTGTCTAAAGTTGGTACATTCTACATCAATGCAGCACTGAGGGGATTGTTTCCAGCACAGACCTTGAAAGCAGTCCAGCCTTGTTTAGGAAGGAAAGTGCTTGCATTTATAACCCTTCTTCTCTCAGGCAGGAGACACCAGCATCACTCCCGCACCACTTTCTGTTCCTGGGGGAATCTCAGTGTGGGACCTCTGACATGTTTCACTAAGTCACAAGGACAAGCTAGTTCATATCACTTGAGCAGTGCTAAACTCAAGGCTGCACCACTGGGGCAAGCAGACCCTTCCCATGCTTTGCCTGGGAAGAGTCAGGTTTTTTTCTTTACAGTAGCGAAGCTGTGTTTTGGAGTTGGTACAAGAAGAATGTAAGAACATACTGCTGGTTTGGCTGTTGCCATGGAGTTCAAGGACTTTTTCAGCTTCCCAGCTGCAGGTGTAAATAGCAGCCTAGAGGAACAATAGTGGGACAGCATCTAGACTGACATCCAGGCTGGCCAATGAAATATTTCCCACCATTAGCCTCATGCTCCTTATGTAGTTGGAGCTGGCTTTTCTGGCTAGTTCGACTTTTCCGTCTCGTTTGAGTTCCATCGTTAGTTCGTTAGTTTGGGTTTTGGCATTTTGCTAATTTGGCCTTTTGCCTTTCACCTTTTTGCTTGCTCCAGGATCAGCTGTTGGGGACCAGGGTGTTCTCCTTTCCAGGACTGACTGACTGCTTGAGCATAAACTGCTGTCTGGATCTCTGCTCTTCTAGGATCAGATCCACAGGACTGGAGTTCATGAGCAATTACCTTGTGCATCACTTATATATATACACATATATATATAGTTGTTGTTATTACTGTTATTATTACTTTATTCTTTTTTTCTGTCTTATTAAACTGTTCTTATCTCAACCCTTCCTTTTTGGTTCTCTCCCCCATTCCACCTGGGGAGGAGGAAGGATGAGTGAGTGGTTGCCGTGGTTCTCGTTGCTGGCTGGGGTTAAACCACAACATGAGTCTATGTGGTAAACATTAGTGTTTTCTCTCTTTTCCCCACTTTCATATTGATCAATCTAAACAAGGCTCAAAGGAACAAGAGATCCCACCACAAATGAGAAAATCTAAGACCAGAAGTCCAAGCCTCTTCCTTTTTTGAGCGACATATTTCAAGGCTTTCCATGTGCAAATGAGAAGTATCTGTGCTTTGAAAGTAAACTCCTGTGGAAAGTTACTGGTAGGAACTTTTGTCCTATGCAATGGAAAAATTAGGTAGTGAGGGAATTCTTGGGCCTGGTTTGTATCACCATTAAAAAAAAATAAAAAGGAGAAGGGACGAGTGACAGCTCTACTCCTCTGGCATGGGTAAAAGGAGTTTAGTTTGATACGTGATATTGAGTGATATTTCTTTGTAGGCTCCAAACCAGAAAAGTTCTTGTTAAGCCCTTGGAGACGATCAGCTGCAGAGCAGTGGGAACTCCTGCCTCAGAACCTGGAAAGTCCAACATTGAAGGTTTCTTCTTTTGCTTGTGTTTAATAAGGTGAACAATAGTGATTGCTAGGCTTTGTAATATGCCAAGCGTGTTCTCTTTGCTTTGTTATACATGCCAGGGAAGGCTAAAGGATGAGGGCGAATTTAGGAATATTTGTCTCAGGTAATAAGGAGACTGTTTGGATGAAACCCTTGGTATAAAAACAAGATGAGCTAAAGAGAAATCTCATTTTTTCCGGAGTGAACAAACAATTCATTTTATTCTAATTGAATTATTGTGCTAAAGGACAACTTGAATTGGAGCTGAAGTACCAATGATTCTTGTTTTTCTCTCCACACACAGTATTGCTCTTTTTAAATATTATGTCCCATTTGCACTGTTACATTTAGTAAGACTCTGCTATTTACTATTGTATTTCTCCTCCATCTCTGCCAGAAGTTTTGGGTTTCAGGTACAGTGGAACACATCTGAACAAAAGCGTTCGTAGTTCCTCATTGCTGCTTTGCTACCCTGACTTCATTACCTCTGGCCTTGCCTGACACTCACAGCCTCAGGAGCTGGCAAACTGAGAAATCAGGGCAAGGAGAACTTGAAGCTACAGCAGTGCAAATAGCTGTGGTCATTGTGAATTTAAGGCGGAGAAAATGAAGGGAAAAAATGCGAGGTTCGAGGAACATCTGAGTTATGAAGTCACTGTCACCCAGGGGACATTAGTCAAGACCAAAGATCTACTGTCCCTCCTCATCATGACTCTTACACCCGAGTATGATCTGCTGAGAATGAAATCAGGAAAGTCTTGTAGCTACTGCTAGATGAGTAGGTCATATAAGGCAAGTGTAGCTCCTTCTGAACCAACTTAGGACTCTCTCTACCACAGCCATAGCAAGTTTAAACTGAGATAGTAATACGTAACCAGCTTTAGAGTTTCGATTACATTTCTTTATTTCAAGCTCTCAGTGTGGGTAAGGATTGAGACTTGGATTAAAAATTTGAAAATGACTCCTTGCGCTCCAAATTAAATGTTAGTTAATACTCACTGGCAACCTGTTCTGTGACATGGCTTCTTCAGCTCCATTATGGGAAGATGGCCCGTATCGGAAATTGAATTCACCCAACTTCAATGAACATTTTCAGAGTCCTTCATGGTCTAGCCAATATCTGATACCTGGTGGTGCCCCAAACTGCATGTAGAGCAAGGACAAACCCACAGCACTACTACAGGAGGGCACTCTCCATCAAGGACTGCCCAAGACAGAGAAGCTGTCTTTTTAATTTGCACTTTTTTTTTTTTTTTTTTTTAAATCTTGCTGGAGATTTGGCTACTTAAGTACTGTGAGGCATCTGGATGTTGCAATAACTAAGGTGTGATCACACAAGAGCATCTGCAGGCACCAGATTTCTGTGACTGGCTGCACCTCCTCTCTTGTCCATCTGCTGTTCCCACCCTGAGCACACAAAAGCATGCCATGTTCCCAAATCTCTGCTTAACGTTTCACGTCAGGAACGCACACCCATCTCCCCCAAACGTTTGGTCTGCCATATTTTACAAGGCATTAATCTTTATCACCAATGGCAACATGTGCTCGGGATTCATATTATCTGGCGGCTACTTCATCTTGCTGCGCATTCATCTTGCACTTCGTCTTGCTGTAACTTTTTCTGTGGGGAGGCTATCGAGCACCTTTTCCTGCAGGTTTCCTGTGGGCTGCAAGGCCATGGCTCCTCTCACTGCCACAGGTGCAGTGGGGTCCAGCTCCCCTAGTCTGTCTCATATTGCTTCATGCCAGTGGTTCCCTGGCACATGAAAGAAGCCTTTTGGTCCACATGGCATCTGTTTCAAACAGGCTGACAGCAGGCAAGTTTTTGAATGTGTGTTTAGGTAAGTGCACTGTGCAGAAATGCATCCTAATAACCACTGCAGGGAATGTGCAATTGGGCACATGGCGGGCGCTTTGCCCACTCATGCATTCACCACCCCTTGTTGGCTGCGCTCAGCACAGTGCTATTCCTCCCTTTCCCATCTGCCGCAACCTCTGCCACGTGTTTCCCGTCCTGCCCTGCACACCCTGCGCTGCAGAGGGCATGCAACAGCCAGACCTAACACGGAGTGACAGTGTAGAGAGGCATACTCTGCAGCTTTCACCCTGTCTAGCCCATGCTTACTCACACAACCAAGAGTTACTCATTCTCCTGCAGCCCCAAATGGCTTGGTATTGGCAGTACCTTCTGCCCCAGATGCCCCAGCAGCCCCTCTCATCCAACTGCCCTGATTACCCTGGGGCATACATGCTGATGCAAGGGGCACGCGTGCCGATGTGAGGCAGCGTTCCTCCAGCCCCATCCAGAGCACCAGCTGAGAAAAGCCCTCTCCGCACTGCTGCCTACCCAGTCCTGGTGCCGAGGACAGGGAACCCCAGGGCTCCACAAGTGTTTGGCACCTGCTGCCTGCCCCGGCTCCCAGCTGCTGCCTGGCCAGCCCTGCTCTCCCTGTTGGCTGTGGGAAGCAGCCGCTGAAAGGCGATCTGCCTGACCTGATGTGAAAGGGATTTCACTGGTGTTAGGACACTTGATGACAGGGGGGAGGGAGGATTGAAATGAACTCCTTCCATCTTTCTGATGCAAAATGAGTGCAGACACATTGCTTTAATATCTTCTTTGTAATTCATTTCCTCCAGTAGAGACTGAAGACTTGATGCTTTATGTGTCTCTGGGTTTATGCCAGCAAACTACTTGCAAACACACCGATCTGGAATAGACACGGTCATTAGTAGTTCTGATCTAGCTCTTTGTATCCTCTCCAAGATGGGCATTAGTCCTCTGTGAGTATCGAGAGCTAACCTGCTCCTCTAAGAGGTGATTTAACTGGTTTATACAAGAGCATTTACCTTTTTTCTTCGTTAAGACCTCATATTTCTTGGGCTGTGTCCTGATGTCTTGTCCACCACCAGTAAGGACCCATGTTTGAGTCTGTGGATAAGAAACATTCCCGCATAACCCCACAATAACAGATCTCAGCTGCTGCTCACAGTGGGCAGCATCATCGCCTGTAGTTACAGGCTCACCACAGATCTCCGCAAGGAGGGAGGAAACTTCTTGGACTGGGAGGAGGGTCAGTTCTGCTAGAAACGCACCAGCCAGTTCTCACCTTCAGAGGGAAACCCAAAGACCAAGGCTCAGGGATTGCCAGGTGTCCTTTGCAGAGCCTCCTTCTCAGACATTTTATGAGTTTGGGATGACACCCATACCTGAAAAATACTTGGGGCCAACATATATCTTAGAGGGAATGAGTGACAGGCCAAGTGTCTCTCTAAGGGATTGCCAACGTAGCGAAAGCCTGCTTGCACCATGCTCCTTGCTGTCCGAGTCCCCCCTGCTGGGAGAATCCCTTCCTACCACAAGCAGAGGGAACAGGAGACAAGACTGCTGCATCTTCTTCACTCTTGATGTTGCCGCTAAGCATTGCAGACGGGTGACCACAGCATGCCAAGTTTTGTCCCAGACTTTGTTCCTGCTATGTGATTCAGTTGGGCATACTGCCTGTTCAGTGTAAATTATGTTTGGAGTTTGTTTGTGTTCAGGAGCCTGGAGGCATTTGGGTAAGAGGCTCATGTAGATGAAAGCCTATTATTAGTGTTTGTAATATTGAATAACACCTGTAAGCATTATGTAGTGTCAGCACATTTGTCCCTGCAGGGAAAGGAGACTTGGTGGTTGCATCCCAGAGCCAGTGCCATCTGGTTTGGTACTTAGTGCGGAAAACACAAAGACTGCAAGTTTTCCATTAGAGGACTTACTGACATTAGACTCCATTTAGGAGTCAGTCTCAGTAAATTGAATTTATTTGGAAATATACACGGCCTTTGAATCAGCTCAGACTGTCTTTTAACTGCATGTGTCTGTGCTATGTATGTTGATGGAAACATTTAACCCATTTAGCTAGGACTGTTTTCTCCAAAGCCTGCTGAAATTGTAGATCTAAATGTCTCTTCGTCAGTGAGGATACACCATGCCCAGGGCTGACAGCCAGCCTTTCCCTAAAGAAGCTTCTTCTGAAATAAAACATGGGCTGAGAAAGAAATGTTTTGTGAGATCAGTAAAAGTATTGGACCAGATAAGGTCTCCAATTGTCAAAGAACACTGAAAACATTGCAAGATAGCATTGACAAATATTTCAAGTTTTGCATATCCTGAACGGAAGTAATTATCAGTGAATCCCAGCCAGTTCTTACAGCATTAAAGTTGCTAGGTTTTGGGGTTCTTTTTGAGGATGGTGGTGGTGGAGTAGTGACAGTTATCTTGACTTGAAGACTCTGCACACAGCTCTTTAATCACACTGTTATGAATTCCAGTATTTTAACTGCTCTGTCCCTTACCAAGTGGATCAGCATCATTACCTCTATCTTCTCAACACCTCATCAGACCATCCCAAGGATTGGTGGTTAGTACATGCCAAAGCCCAGAACAAAACTGTGATGTTCTCGTTTTCAGACCTGTTTGTGACTTACAAGACTAAGAAATAGCCTTATAGTTAATGCACCCACCATACTGTTTTTATAGCCTAGAAATTGCTCTGAAGTCATGTGGTTGGATGGATTTTTCTATTTTGTTCTTGGCAATACAAACAGCTATTTAAGGCTGTGCTGCAGTGAGAAATTGTTCTGTTTTCACTTACCTGTCAAGCTCTAACTCAAACTTCAGAGTTTTTAATTTTTCTCCTGGATCCACTGGTGGAATCATAAGCTGCTACAGTAGATGCTGCCTTCTAATGCCATCCTTATGCAAGGTTGTTGCAGAAGAAATGGAGGCCGTCAGTCTTGGCAGATCTGAAAACAGAACAGGCTTTGATTCACATGGAAAATGTTTTTGTCAATAACTTTCCTTCATACCTACTGCAACCCTTCCCTTTCAGGCATAAGCCAAGTTCAACCACAGTATAAGACTGCTAAAATCAATTCATGGCAATGAATTCACACCTATTTCCAAAATCAGTGACATGGTTTCTCTTTGTCTTTTCAGGGGTTGTCATTGTGAAAAAGGCAAATTGTCTGACAGCCCATCCGTCCTAAGCGGTTGGGCAACGTGATCCATCTTGCAGGTTTTTGCTGAGATACAGCACAGACTTTCCTTCCCTCACCATACAGTCTCCTTCAACGGGTTGCTGAGACACCATAATGGCCAAGGTACTGTAAGTTAATGTGACTTCTTGTGGGCATATAATTGGCTAGAAATTGTGGAGCTAGTAGTCTTAAATGACCTTATGAACCTGTTTAACTGTCGTCTAACACACCACATTGTATCTCCAACTAATGTGTCTCAAAACATCAGATTTCTCAATCAAACTGTTATTCTGGTACCCGTTATCAAAGTGTCTCACTGAATGTCAGTATTGCTATGCAATTACCTCTGTTGCAATTTTTAAATTATTTCTGGTGAAGATTTGTCTTGTTCTGGAGGTAGAAGCGAATGACACAAAGGCTTTTTGTGCCACGGCTCAGATGGAACACTGCAATCTGTAGGCTGTCAGCTCCAACCCTGCAAAAATATCTTTGTTGACCTCTACAAGGAGGTGGTTGGTGTCACTGATAACCTCAATTCCAGCCATGTCATGGAGACCAAAGTTTTTGATCAAAACACTTGTATGTCTTCTGGTATTCTGATTTATCCAGCAGGTTGGCTTTCAGGATGAAATATGTGAACTGTTTAAAATTAGTCTTCTTTAAGAAGAACAGCTGCAAAGTCAATTTTGTGGCTCAGAGATGACCATTCACATTTCTTTGAATGGACTAACACATGGCCTTCACTTCCATTAATGGTGACACATGTGGCACAGTGGATAGATGCAAGACCGGGGGAGGGTGTGGAATTCTGTTTCTTATTCACATTTTTTTAAAGTCTTTTACTTTACAGAGAGAAACTCCCAAGAAAACAAACAAACAAAAAAACAACAAAAACAAAACCAAACCACACACACACAAGAAAGAAAAAACACACACCAAAAAACCCACAAACCGGACAAAAACCAGCAGTTCTTTCACTGGCCTTCCTTAGCAGACAGTTGCAGGAGAGAAGAATGAAATGCCACATTACACCACTGGTGTTCATTACCAGTTTCAACATCCACTACCTGTTTTCACTTACCTGTCAAGCTCTAACTCAAGCTTTAGAGTTTTTCTCCTTAAGGAAGCTTAAATATTACACAAAGCACCTGTCTAATTGTGTAGTAATGTACAGAAATGATCTGTGGTGGAAATTTCTTCCTAACCCTCTTATGGTTTCCCACAGTATTCTCCTGGAGAAACTGGCAGCTCATGGCTTGGACAGGTATACTCTTCGCTGGGTAAAAAACTGGGTAGATGGCCGGGCCCGAAGAGTTGTGGTGAATAGAGTTAAATCCAGTTGGCAGCCAGTCATGAGTGGTGTTCCCCAGGGCTCAGTGTTGAGTCCAGTTCTCTAATATCTTTATCAACGATCTGGACAAGAGGACTGAGTGCGCCTTCAGTAAGTCTGCAGATGACACCAAGTTGGGCAGGAGTGTTGATCTGCTTGAGGGTAGGAAGGCTCTACAGAGGGATCTGGACTGGCTGCATCATTAGCCTGAGGCCAATTGTATGAGGTTTAACAAGGCCAAGTTCTGGGTCCTGCACTTGGGTCACAACAGCCCCATGCAGCGCCACAGGCTTGGGGAAGAGTGGCTGGAGAGCTGCCTAGAAGAAAAGGTTCTGGGGGTGTTGGTCGAAAACCATCTGAACACGATCCAGCAGTGTGCCAAGGTGGCCAAAAAGGCCAACAGCATCCTGGCTTGTATCAGGAATAGTGTGACCAGCAAGACTGGGGAAGTGATTGTGTCACTGTACTCAGCACTGGTGAGGCCCCATCTCAAATACTGTGCACAGTTTTGGGCCCCTCAATACAAGAAAGACATTGAGGTGCTGGAGAGAGTTCAGAGGGGGTGATGAAAGTGGTGAGGGGCCTGGAGCACAAGTCTGATGAGAAGCAGCTAAGGGAACTGGGGCTGTTTAGCTTGGAGAAAAGGAGGCTGAGGGGAGATCTTATAACTCCCTACAACTACCTGAAATGAAGTTGTAGCATGGAGGGCGTTGGTCTCTTCTGAGCAGCAAGTGACAGGACGAGAGGAAATGGCCTCAAGTTGCACCAGGGGAGGTTTAGATTGGATATCAGGAAAAATTTATTCACTAAAAGAGTGAATAAATGAATTATGAACAGGCTGCCCGGGGAAATGGTGGAATCACCATCCTTGGAGGTGTTTAAAAGATGTGTAGATTAGGTTCTTAGGGACATGGTTTAGTGCCTGATTTAGGTTATGGTTGGAGTCAATGATCTTGAGGGTCTCTTCCAACCAAAATGATTTTATGCTTCTGTGGTTGGCTTTCTGCCATGGCGCATCAGGTTTGCTTATTCTAAATATAACTAAATGCTAGTTATATATTTATTTAGCTCTTAAAAAACAAACAAGCAAAAACAAAGCCAAACCCGACCAAACAAACAAAAAACCGCAAGCAAACAAACAAACAAAAACCCCACAACCGTTTACTGCATTTGACTTGCAGCTTTCTGTGGTTGGGATTTTCAGTCTAACTGTAAATGTAAATAGTGGTTTTTGTAAACCTCAGTTTGGATATAGAATTTATCAGCTGAGGATGATTTGGGATGAGGAATCATGTTCAGTAGTGGAAAGTAAAGAAAAATGCTGAATTTAGGAGAAACTTTCTTCAAGATACTCCATATGAATACTTGGCTGGACATTTATTTGAGTTGGCTCAAAAAAAAAAAAAGAAGTCACTGCACATGATGGGCCAAAGAAGCTTGTGATCTGGCCAGCTGTAAGCCACACACAACATCATATACCGGCAGCAGGCATGCTGACAGGGTACGTCTAGCACATGGCTTTTTGGCCCACAAAGAAACCGTAGTGCTGCTATGCTGGGATTGCTTGATGGCACTCTGGAAGAAGGAGTGGAAGGTGTGTCAGGGTACATGTGTGCTGAATCTCTCCCAGTTGCCTTCCGCATTTCCTGTCCCCTCTCCAGTGAATTTGCCCCTACTCAAGCAAAAAGCAGTTGAAAAACACCAACAGGATGATTTTGCATGGAACAACTTGTTCAGTTCCACCTCAGATACACCATAGCTCACCTTCATTCTGTTGACAGCACCATGGATGGTCATATTTTCTAGGAAAGGAATCAGGATGCACCAGCAACTGGCACAGAGCCAGTGTCAGACAGGTGAGGTGACCATCAGGGTCAGCCCGTGTTCACGGAAGGCAAGTGTGTTTTCCCTCTGGCTGAAGTTCATCAGAGAGGAGAGAGCTGTTGTGAAAAGAGAGGAAGGAAGGAAGGAAGGAAGGAAGGAAGGAAGGAAGGAAGGAAGGAAGGAAGGAAGGAAGGAAGGAAGGAAGGAAGGAAGGAAGGAAGGAAGGAAGGAAGGAAGGAAGGAAGGAAGGAAGGAAGGAAGGAAGGAAGGAAGGAAGGAAGGAAGGAAGGAAGGAAGGAAGGAAGGAAGGAAGGAAGGAAGGAAGGAAGGAAGGAAGGAAGGAAGGAAGGAAGGAAGGAAGGAAGGAAGGAAGGAAGGAAGGAAGGAAGGAAGGAAGGAAGGAAGGAAGGAAGGAAGGAAGGAAGGAAGGAAGGAAGGAAGGAAGGAAGGAAGGAAGGAAGGAAGGAAGGAAGGAAGGAAGGAAGGAAGGAGAGAGAGAGAGAAAGAGAAAGAGAGAAAGAGAGAGAGAAAGAAAGAAAGAAAGAGTAATGCATTTACAGTCTTACAAAGTGTGGTCAGAATGGCAGGATTTCAGACACTGGTCTACAATTTCAAGCTGACTTCAAACAGCCTTGACATTTACGTGTGCTTGAATTGTGAGACAGTGTTAATATCAGACATTTAGAAGCCAAACAAGTTGTAGAGTCTGTGCATGTATGTGTGTGGATTTACTTGTTTTAAAACGGGACAGAGGGAAATTTTGCAAATTTCAAATCTGGAGAGAGCATGAGGCCAACCTTGGGCTGCCCTCTGAGCCAGCAGTGCTCCATACAGCGGTGCACGTTCCGTGAGAGACACATCCAAAAGCACTGGCCCCATGGGTTCCTCTCCACCAGCTGCAGGAGCCACGGGTCAAGAACAGGGTTACACCCACGACCTGCTGGGAACTATACAGTCTCACTCTAACTTGCAACAAACTAAATTCTGCAAAATTAAGGTATATTCATTTGGCAGGAGAAGCTACCTCATTCTTTCAAGACACCCTAGAGAGTACCCAAAACTATACGTAGATTTGCATCGGTGGAAGAGCCCATGGCCTTGGGTGTAAATGCATGGTGATACTAACACCACTCAAATGTTCTCCAGCGGTTGGTTTCCTTCCCTTCTTATCTCAGTTACAGCAAGGCTAGAGGTCCCAGTCGATGCTGTGTTTGTGAAGCAGGTGCTCTGGCTGCACTCAACAAATTCTTTAAATAAGCCTGAAAAAAAGCTCTGTGTGAAGAGGGAAAGGGGACACTATGTCTCCTATTCCATCCAAGTACAGTCAGGAGAAACTAGAGGGAAATAAGACCTTAAGAAGTCACCTAGTCTGTCCTCCTGCCTGAAGGCAGTGGGTACCATCTCTCAGTTTTATATATAATGATCAGAAATGGAATGGGCTGAAGGATTTTGTTGCCACACTGGGACATACAAAAACAAATATTCATTTTCACTTCACGTGGTTTAAAACTGACTTAGGCTTCTTAATTTCAAACGGTTAATGTATTTTGTTGATCAAAATCACTAGTCATTTTCATTTTAAAACAGTTGTATATCAAAAAACAATTTTTCATCCTCGAAAATCAAATTCGAAAGATCAATCTTCACTCACTTTCATAAAAAGTTTTTAACCAATAAAGTGAAAATAGCTACTCTGCAATTTTCTGTATATTAGATCTAAACTCAGCCCTTTCCTGTTTCTGTTTACAAATGGCACTTGCTGCATTTTTGGAAAGATTTTTCTTTTATAAACCCATCTCTTACTATTTTACTCTCGTACAGTGGTATTTTTCTATATACTTAATTTGTGCCTCTTATGTATCCCAATTTGTTTGCTTTTTCATGTCTTCCCTGCTGTATTTAAACTAGTTTAAAGTTTCTGCCCTCTTTAATTCCTTAACTTGTGCCATTTTATTGCCATGATTAAGTAGCTGTCCCTAGGCAGCAGCAATGAAAATGCAAGCTTTCCCATCACATTCACTTATCTGCTTCTTGCTGAAATTAAGATTAATTATAGTTGTCAGCACATAACTAAAATCACAAACGTCAATTTCCCCTTTTCACGTTTTTCGCTGTCAGAATAAATTGCATAATCATCACTTAATACCAAGCTCTTGTTTCCTTAATAATACGCTGAAGCCAAAGGTTTACCAAAGGGAGCTCAAGGAAAACACACGAAACCCGAGAGGGTAAACACCATGTGGGAAAGCAGGGCCGCGATAAGGCCGGTCCCACAGCTGGAGTGAAACCTCTGCAGGGACCGCAGGGACAGTGGAGCTCAGCCGATGCCGGCAGTGCCCCCGTGGGCCACAGCAGTGGGGTTTGCTCCCGGGAGACTGATTGCTCAGAAGATGAACATGCTGGGATCTGGCCTGTGCGACTCCTGTCACTGGAATAAGGGTCAGCAGTCAGGGCCAGAACTTTCCCCAGAAGCTCGGGGTTGATCAGGTCTTTGCCGACGAGGGGTCCTGCAGGTCTTGAAAGAAAGCCAGACTGGAAATGGCTGACGGCAGCCCAACCACCTCCCATGTCTGAGACAAGAGCAGTTTGTGGGAGACGCCCTTTGAATGCTTGCTGTCCACCGTCTTCCCAAAATCTTGGTGTGCCTGCCACCAGATTGGACATTCTGCAGGGTTGTGTCGCTTTGGATTTGACCAAGCTAAAACATGCCTTTAAGAAATTGCCCTGTCATCCTGTCCTGTTCATGCGGCTCATCTTCTTGCCGCATAAATTCACCTCTTTAAGTGTGCCTTGTGCTCCAAAGCTTGTTTCCAAGTTAGGGTCTCAGAAATTACATCTATGCACAACCTACTTTGTTGCCCTAAACCCCTTTGTCATCCTGATCCTATCTTACATATGAATGCCAGCCCTGTGAATCACATACAAGCTGTCCACATGATCTTAGTGCTGTTTTTTTTTAGAAAACCCTGCTTCTCCATGTTTTTTGCCTTCACAACATTAGACAAAATAAAAAAAAGATCTCAGTACCCTTGGCCTTTAATAGAAGGCGTCTGGTGAAACTACTGCACCCTGTACTTTTGCTGCACATCCTGCTCAGGTAGTGACTGCCCCTCAGAGGAGCTTCTCTCTTTTCTCTGATCTTCCAGGAGGGACCCTCAGAAAAGTCATCTCCAGGTCTGGGTGCCCGCTGTAGGGTGACGTCTGTCTCTGCTTCGGACAAACTGAAATGCAGTCTTCTCTTTTTATCTCTCTTCCCTTTTTAAAAAAAAACTTCACAAAATTACATTAAAAGAAATATTTTTTTTTAAATCAAAGACGAAACTCAGAATTTCTTTTATGATAAGTCAGTATTTTAGCTTTCAGCTCCTAAGTTGGAGCGTATACTCAAAACATGACCCATATTTGTCAGTCCTTTCATTCTCCCAAAGCTAAGTGAATTACCATTTGCCAAACAAACAAACAAACAAAGGAAAAAAAAAGCTCAATTCTAATATGAAATTCATTCAGAGAATTCACCACTACAAAGTGAGGAAAGTGAGTGAAATATACGACTTTACCTTGGTATGGCAATAGGCTTGTGCGCAAACTGGAATAAAAACACCACTGTAGTCAAGACACTTTGGTAAAGTTACTGTTTCCTGTCCATTTCGCTGGTTTGAAGTCCATTTTTTTAATCCTCATTTCCCCTTCTCTCTTTTTTTTAGGTTGTCGGTTTGGTTTGGTTTTTTGTTTGTTTGCTTGCTTGTTTTTTATTGTTTTCCACTGGCTTGAGCGGCTGTTTGCTCAAGGTACCTGATTTCAGGAACTATATGAAGGATTTATATGTGTGCTTACAAGCACCAGTTGTTTGAAAAACTGGCCCTATAAATGGCCTTTACTCAGCTTCTGAAATTTGGGAAGCTCTTTGAGATTCGGAGTACAAAAACCCCCTGAAACCTACTGTCTGCAGAAGGAGAACCTGTCCTGCAGAGCGGATATACAGAATGAAGGAACTGGAGTGGGGCAGCCAGTGGGGCATTTGCAGGAGGGACTGGGATCTTCTGGCGGTGGTGCAGCAACAGGCACGCATGGGTCTGGCCTGTGCCTCTCACCTGGCAGTAACAAGGAGTCCTGAAAGACCTCGGCTTGTGGAGTGACCACCCCAAGAGGGTCTGGCTAAGCTGCTGGACACTGCTCTGCATGCAGGAAACAATTATGCCTTGTAAAACTAGATACTTAAACCTCTTGAATGCGGTCCAGTGTCACGCTCGGCTTCTGCAGGTGTGACGGCTCTTCTTCAGAGACAAAGGGCGAGGAAGCCCTTAGCAGGGGTAACTGGTGCCCGTCGACTGGTTTTCTTTCTGATTTGGCTTCTTTGGCTTGGTCCCAGCCTCTTGTGAAGTGCTTTGGGAAGCTAGTATGTGTAAGGAGGGAGGGAGAAGGGCTAGGATGACATTTTGCAGTGCACGTGCTAGCTTTGACTGCCAGCTCTCTGCTTTCCCACAGACAGCAGTCTCCCAAACCCTTCTTCCCAGTCTCCAGCCCAGTCTGAGGGCTGTGATGTAGCAGTGGCAGCAGCAGCAGTAAGAGTGGGGAGCCCAGCGTTTCCATCCCACCCTCCAGCAAGCTGAGCTACCTCCCTCCCAGCCTCCCATCCATCCCACAGCCCACCAGACAAACCCTTGTGATTAATGGGAGCGGTCAGAGATAAGTGACTTACTGGCTCCAGAGCCAGAGAAGGAGATCATGGAATCATTTGAATAGAGGCAATAAACCAAACATTGTAACTTTACTTGGCTTCTTGTGTTTCCTATGGCTTCAGTTCATAGAAAGCTGTATGCATGCTTCTGGGCAAGTGCCCACTGGCTGCAGTGCCAAGATAGAGAGGGAACCCAGACAAGACACTCTCTCTCTTCTGCATCGTGTCAGAAGTACCAAGCCACCAAGATGAAAAAGGGCCACGTGGAAGTTACAACCCACTGCTACTCTCTGGGGTTTGGCTGGGGCTTGAGGGCAGCAAAAACCCAATGTCACTTCTCCACTTTAAAAAGGGAAAGTGTGTTTGGGACAAGAGAGGTACGGTGAAGGGAGCAAGCAGCAGAAAGTGGGTTATTTTTCCTCTCCTAATGAATTACTTTGCCAGGCAGGCTTGTCTAAAGGATCACAGTTTGCTGAAGACAAACCCGCCTCCCATCATTCCTACTTGGGTCGTATATTTGAATAATATAATTCTTGTTTCATTTTCTTTCTTTCTTTCTTTTTTTTTTAAGCTATGCTTTTTTAATGCTGCCAATTTAGAGCCCTGCCAAAGGCTTCCATAACAATGAATCCATCAATAGCCTTCAGACCTTCTCACACTTCCCACCAGAAGCTCTTCAACATTTGAAATACGTGAAATTGTGATAATCAGCATTCTGCCCCTTCTTGCATTAAGTGATGTTCACTGACTGTTACAGTAAGAGCTGCTCAGCAGGGTATCTCTCCAAATAGTGAGGCACAGTTTTCTATCTATAGCAAGCATAAAGTGTACTATCATCCTCTGCACTGAGAGACAAATCGAGGCCAGGGGCAAAGAATTTGATCCCTGGCTGGAGAGCTTCCCCCTGTAGCAAGAAGGTAATCAGCAGCCAAAAAATGAAGTGACTCCTGGTACTGATTTTTCAGTGTTCTGTGTATGCTGTTAAAATCCACGAGACGCTGGAGACTTGCATGTTTCTTTGTGCATCTCATACTAATCTGAACTTTCCCAACAAGCGAGCAATACGACATGAATTATAACAGAGAAAATCAGCCCTTAACTTGCAAAAATTACTTGCAAACCAGTTCTAGTATTTGTGACTGGCTCTGTTAATTTAAGAAACAACCCAGCATGAATACTAATCATATTTCTACTCCATAAAAAGGTTAAGTGGTTTGTTTTTTTCATATAGCCCATCAATGGCACTACAGAGAAGCTCTGGCTCCTGGATGTCAGCTTTAACTGCTGGACAGCCAGTCTGTGTGAGGCTGAGGGTAGTGCACAAGCAGTGAACAGCAAGGGTTACAAACACACAGCATGGTAGCCGCAAGAGCCAAGCTAGCAGGATGTAAGGTCTCCAGTGCTGCCAGCTTGTGCGGACAGTTTTATGTGTCGTTTCTCTGCCTCCTGCTTCATAGATGGGATAAACGACATGAGAGAAGCCAAGAACACATTTTATATGAACATCATGTACTGTAAGAAACGTGTGTCTGCCATCTTCCAGCCCTGTTTTCTTTTATAAGAAATTAGCCACTCGAGGAAATTCCAGCTTCTCTCTTGCTTGTATTTCCTAATTGTGTCAAGATCCCTACAAAAAGATCATTAATAGATTAAAGGAGCACAACGTCTGCAGCACATATTCAGGGGGGAGGCAGATGGCTTCAGAAAGATGTGAGTTGATGATGCACCCCAGCAAAGATGTGGGGAGCTTCCCCAGCCGGGGGACCGGGCCAGCATGCCCTGGTTGTGCCCTGGGCCCAGACGGTAGCTCCCTGTGGCCCTTCACTCCTTTTGCAGTCAGATAATTTTTTCCTCCTCTGCAGCTGAGACTTGTTATGTCTGGCTCTCTCCTTCCTAGGGCATCTGACCACCTCAACCTCTTCGGGCTATGCATTTTGGTAGCCGCAGATGTGCTCATGTGCCCTTCAGCTTTTGCTTCCCCAGAACCCAACTTCTTCTGTGCTACCCCTTGTTCTTGGGCCTTCTCCTCATGTTAATAAACTCCTCATTCATAGGAAACAACCTCCTACGCTGACAACATTTTTTTCTGAAAGTGAGGTCTTTCTCTTTTATGGATGGGCTAACACAAGCGAAAATATATATTTTTGTCATTTCAGAGTCACAGTTTTCTGCTTACGAATGAGGGCTTTTACCAGTATGTACTGACGTATACAGCTTCATTCAAAACGGACACTGAAAAAACCTGTCCTGTTTTGTCTGAGGAGATACCAGAGAGATATTAAAGCTCGAATTAGCTTTATTGCCTGGAGTTAAATCAATTCCAGACTCTATTAATTTGAGCAAATGCCCTTGGTCTTATTGCCTGGCCATGCAGAGCTATTGTGTAACAGCAAATTGATCTGTACGTCCCCTTCAATAAAGGAAGGCTTCTGCAGACATGGAGCTTGTGGAGGCCAGGAGGGACGCCTGACTTGGGGTAGCTGCGACAAGAGGTGGGATTAAGCGCAGCCCCGCCATGTTGTGTTAACCTCTGCGGGCGGGGGCCTGAGGAGACTTCCCCCGGGGTGAGCACACGGCTCCTCAGGAAGGGGAGCGGGGATGGGGAGAAGTGGGAGGGTGAACAGTTCAGAGAGATTATGAACCAAAAGATAAATAAACACCACCTCCCCACCTCGAGCTTTGAGGATGGTGAAGGTTTAGCTGTGCGTATTGAGATGGCAGAAGAGAGAACGCAGGGTCAGGGTCCTGAGGAAGGGCAGACAGGGTTGGAAGCAGCCTCATAGCAGCAGCCAAACCCAACCCAAAGGCTTCTGCCATCACTCCTGCAGAGAGAACTGCCGCAGTTCTGAGGGTGAGCAATCGGTGCCTCTGCTCACACAGGGATAGAGCCGAAAATGTCTTTGCCACCTCAGTGGGGGGAAGGGTCCTCTTGAGAGGTGATGGTAGGGAGGCAATGGCGAGGAGTCTGCAGCTGGCCACAGTGGCACAGGACGTGTGCCCCAGAGCCATGCGTCTGGGCTGATCCCTTTGCCTGGGCAGCAGCAGAGGGGGTTTGCATGAATAAACCAGCCTGTCCAGATTGGAAACCAAATAGGATTTAGTGTCAGACACGAGAGCCTTGTGGAAGACCGTGTGACTGTCCCAGCTCCAGAGAGGAGCACCGTCCTCCTCCAGCAGGATTGTGCCCCATGAGACCTTCAGCCTTCCCCTCAGGGCACGCCGGGTGTGCACTGTGGCTGCAGGAGGGGCTCCTGGTGGGGCACTGGGCCCAGGCTTTGGCTCCAAGAGCACCATGGCCCAGGAGGTGAATGTTAAACGGGCACCATGGGTAATTTTGGCTTCCTCGGGGTCTCATTCCCCTGTGAGGCTCCCGCCCCACCTTCCAGCACCCTGAGGGCTTGGGCCAAAGGTGCGGCGGACTCAGGGCAAGAAGTGTCTCAGGGCCACAGAGCACCAGGTGGGACTTGTGAGCAGGCTCTGCCACCACATGGGGTTGACATAATGTCCCCACATCCTGGTGCTGCAACGTGACAAGAATAAGCTGAATTTGGCACAGCCTCCAGCCCCCTCAGTGCCGCTATTTCTTTTTCTTCAGACAAGAAACAAAGAGAAGATATCTGCCACCGCTGGCACGCGGGTGGGTTGATGCTTTGCCCATTGCAATTCTTGAAAGGAGGCACGACTTTCTATCTCGTTGGAGCCTACCCTACCATGGGTGCCTTCTGTCAGACACATGATAAATCTGCAATTAATAGCCGTCAGGCTGAGGAATGAAAATGTTATTTGTTGGCAAAAATTAAGCTCCCCGTTCATTAAGAGCAGGGGAAGAAGGAAGGCAGAGGCCAAGAGGAGAGAGGGGAGAAAGTGAATATGCCAAGAGCCCAGGAAAAGGGAGAGGAGGAAAGGAGGGAGAGAGTGGACAGACAATGGGAATGAGAGAAGGAGGAGACAGGAAGGGGCAGCGGGAGAGGGTGAGACATGGGTGTGAAGGGATGGATACCAAGGAGGACAAAGAGCAGGACAGGGGAGACAGAGGGAACAGCATGAATGTGTTTGTCTGCAGAAGAATACGCGCTAATTCTTGGAATATGCCAGTCCCTTAAATCACAGCCGCAGGAGGGGAGCCGTCCAAGGCTGGGGAGCCCCATGCACTCCGGATGACAGGCCCGTGGTCTTTCCTCAGCAAGAGACTGAGCAGAGATGGGAAATCTTGCATTGCTGCACCTCCTCTGAGGGCTAACATTTCTCTCCCTCTTTCTTTTCTTTCTTGTCTTAAACTTGAGAAAATCAAAAAAGAAAGCGAGTAAAACAAAAGCCCCTTCGCCTTAATTAAATTACTCAGCCGCCCTCTGGGGTTGACACTGGGGATACATGAGGCTTTTGTGTAATATCTGGAGGAATTCTCCCGCCGCCCTCCGCCTCCCCCTGCCCCGTCCCGGGGACAGGCGGGAGGATTTCAAAGGGGAAGGGAAAGGAAGGGGGAGGGGGGTAAACTAATAGGGATGGGAATTATTCTGTGATGGCTGGAGGGATAAGAGAAAAAAGGGAAGGAAAGTCACCGCTGAAATTGAAAGCCGATTCCCCGCGCTGGCTCGAGGCAGTGCTCTGACCTAGGGTAGCCGCCCTTTTGCCAGAGACACAGGCAAAGTTCAGGGCACGGGGAAAGCTGCATAAATATGTAGCCTTTATCAGGAGGCCGATCCTGCTGCTGCAGAAGGTGCCTGCCCACTTTGGGCACAGCGTGACAAGGCAAGCGAGCTCCCTGGGGACGCTGGCACCAGCCTGGGCTCGGGCGGCCTGGCCCCACTGTGCTGCCTTCAGCCGTGCAGGGGCTGTGGGGCCCCGCTGGAGCGAGGACGGTGCAGGTAGCCGAGCCAGCCATCCTGCCAGCTCCCAGCAGCCTACCTGCCCAGACAGCAGCAGCGCCACCGCTCCACCACCCCTGCAGCCAGCTCCCCAGGTCCAGACAGAGGGTCACCAGCAGGGAAACTGATTTCCAAGAGCAGGAGACTTCACTGAGAGAAGGTGCTGATGTTTTTAGCAGTATGTCTCCCAGTCCTGCCCAGAGCACATCCAAGAGATGCTGTGGCAAATGGCTGGGTGGTTATTGCTGTCCTACCAGCAGGATTGCTTTCACACTGATGCCGCCAGTAGACTTGTGAGAGACCTGTGGTTTCCTCCCCAAAACCTCCCACTGGCAAGATCCTCCATTTTCCCCTCTGAAAACTGGTTGAAGTGAGCTTTGTTTTGTACCCTCAGTTTGGCCTTGGATCAAGAGAAATGCATATCTGCTGCTTGAAAGGGGAAGGCATTCTTCATATTAGGTGTAGTCAGCAAAGGTAGCTGAGCCCGTGCAGGATTTGCTGGATCCTTTCCGCCATTTCTCCCACACACGCCAGCATTGCACTGGCCAGGTCCCAGCATCCTGGCATCAGGCTTGACTGGTGACTTTTGGAGAGGTGGCTGTGTTGTTTGGGGCTGAGGTGTGTAACACATAAACAAGCGATGCAGACAGGAGTGAAGACTGCATACCCAGCACTAGCTCCCTTTTACTCTACTGTTGGGAAGGAATATTTCTGGGAACAAAGAACATCTGGGCTGTAGGCTGAACTGGGCTTTATATGACGAAGCTTGTAATACTGTCCCATCTGGAGAGCAGCTCCAGTGTGCTCTGTGGGGAGATAAGAGACAGAGTCAACTATAAATCCGCTCCTTTAAGCATGACAAGTGTGTGCTTCATATTCCAAAGAGAGGAGGGGGAAAAGTAAGTGGAAACATTTTTCTCTGTGCTGAACACACGCAGAGCTAAAAAAAAGCCCAGCCCACCGTAGTGTGATGGGAAGCTGGTAAGCATGGAGCACCCCCAGGGTGCCAACAAGAACAGTCGAAGGCTTTTCCTGTAGTGACAGCTTCATTCCCCTAGTGACAGCCAGGCCTGGTGGGGAATCCCAGGAGCTAGGAGATGCTGTCACATGCACAAAGCCCCTGCACAGCTGGAGCTGGAGTCAACTACCAGTGGGGCAGGAGAAGGACCCAAAATTTTGGACCTTCCACCTCAGTGGAGAAATTGGCCACCTACTTCTCAGAGCTTCTCTTCTATTACTAACTATGATTTATGGCGTTAATAACAATAGCCTTACAGATGTGGAAGGGCCAGATGAGGAATCAGGCTGTGGGCATGGGGGAATGGTATCGCTGTTAGGAAAAAAAATAAAAAAGAAAAAGTAAATGTGAATTATTTCCCCAAGTGAGGTGCTGAGGTTCAAACGAGCTCTTGCAATTTGCGCCCTTATGGACTGGCAGCGTGTTTCAAAGATGCACCTTGCAGCTGGCACGTGAGGCGCAGGGTCCTGGTGACGCTCCCCACAGCGGTCGGTCTGCCCCCCCGCAGTGGTGCAGCCCCACGATCAGGCCACCCAGGTAACCTGTGTCTGGTGAGCACCTGTGTCAGCCAGCTTGGGGGAGAGTATAAATACACCCTCATGTTTATCTAGGATTTCCCGCTTACAGCCTTCGGCTTTCAAATAGCCACCCACTCAAATAGGCCAAGCAGGCAGCATCCTTGCTTCTGTCCTCCAAATTTCTCCTCCAATTCCTTTTTCCCCTCTTGTTTCCTATGTTTTTCAATTGATTGATTACAATATTTGGAGGGGTGAGCCTCTCTACATGCTCTTTTTGCTGTGTTTAATGAAGTAGATGGTTTTAATCCACATCCAGGTCTCCTGCAGACAGACTGCCACTGTCCATAAAGAATCATAATTTGTAGGGCTGCAAAACAGCATATGGCATGGCACAGGGCCTAACGCAGAGCTGAAGCTCCCTCCTCCAAGGAGCTTCCCATCAGAAAACACCAGAAACAGGACTGACTGCGATGGTGGAAGCCAAAACAAGGTGAAGATGTGAAGCAGGAGGAGGAATGCCTGAGGCCGAGGTAGGCACTGGTGTGCTGCTCCTTCCACAGCCTGTGCCAGGAAGGGATGGCTCCCTCTTACCCAGCGGCTGGTTGGGGCACACAGGGAGCAAGACGGCTTGCCAGCATTTGAAAAAGAAAATGTCACAAAGAAGGGGCTTCAAGGCAAGTTTATCCTCAATAAGTTAGGCAGAGGTGGGAGATGGGACAGAGATATGAAATGTGTTGCAGGGGACTTCATCATTATGATGCCTTTTTTGCCTTTGTGCACATAGTCTCTGTGCCATTTATTAAAGGAAAAGTATGCCTGGGCCCAAAAGGCGTTGGAAACCTCTCAGCTTGCATGTCTGCCTGAAGTGAAATCCCTTATTTATTTGTGTCCCAGTGTGCACTGTCTGGATCTTGCACCCCAAGTTGACAATAACTCAAGCACCACTTATCTCGGCTTTTAGTTGCTGAAATGTAAGCAGGGATTAGCATAAAATGAGATTTGTGCTGGCCCGTGGCAGAGGTGTGATTTTCATTCGATATTCCCTAAACTGTATTTTCCTGTAGAAAAAGAAATAAAGATAGGGAAAGGAAAATGAGGAAACATACTTCTTCCACCTAGAATGTTGTCGTCATCTGATTCATACCCCACCTCAGCCTTTTCTTCTGCCGTATCTCCCCCAGCCTGTGGCAAAAACATCAAAGACATTTGTTGGAGCTGGCATGTGTGTGTTTCTGTGTGTGTGTGTGAAAGGGAGAGGGGAAGACTGTTTTAGATACAGGTTATTTATTAGAGGTTTAATATTACTCCATATAGAAATTAAATGGAACAGCATTCAGACGTGCCATTAAAATTTACTGCTTCTTGCTATTTTAAACCTCACATAATCATTTCAAGTAACACTGATTAAGGTCTTGCAATAAATGAAAAAAAGAAAAGAAAAAAAAAAACCAACCATGTCAACTCAGGCATCACCAGTGTCTCCACCTAATAGCTGCTTTATTAACGCGAGTCTGGAAGAGTAGGAATGCCTTATGTTAAATGTATTCATTTTCCATTAGCACGTCACTTTTCTGTTGGGTTTCATTTCTAAAATGCTTGATGACTGCTCCATTCTTGATAGGCTGCCTGACTGTATGTCATTTAATGTTTCACTCAAATAAACAGGTTCATTTCCCAAAAGGTGTATTTTTTTTCCTTTATAAACTTGACTTTGGTATTTTCTTTTTAACTTGCTCTTTCTGGAGTGAATATGCATGAATGTGCATAGGTTCAAATGCACACACATGAAACACACACTCTGTCTCCCTCTTCCCTTCCTCTCTCATATTTACATGTACGTGCCTCCTCCCAGCACTCCTTTATTTTGTATGTACACCTATACAAATGTTCATGTAGACGAGTGCATGTGAAGAAATTCAAGTTTCTAAACTAAGCTGCACTCTTCTCACTGTCCATGCCTTTAAACTCAGAAAACCAGGATATTTTTCACAGCTTCTTCAGGTTAGGATTTTGTGGCTGTGTTATTTGTGGTTTTGCAGATGAACGGGTAAGAAGGCAGGAAATCTATATTGGTCTACATGGTAAAAGTATATTTCCTACAAGTATTGATCCTTGTATTCAAAATACAACAGATTCCTTGGGAGCAATGTTCAGTCTCCTGAGAACATAGTTATAACATGCTGGGCTGGAGTCCTTCGGTAGGGCCAAGTGAAACGACCTTGCTTATGTGAGATTAACCCTGAAACTCACAAAAAGGCAGAGACTGTGCTGACTTTGAAAAACACTCTGAAGGCCAACTTTGTCTATCTGCATGATTAATATGTCATATGCAGGTCTTTATGAAGAGCTAATGGTGACCTGGAGATTGTGGGTTTGATAAGGTGGATGCATAATGGCTGTATCTTACAATACGGGGTTTACTGGCATTGCGCCAGTCAGGAAAACGTTGCAGTGCACTCCTGTCAGATAAACACCAGGGTTTTTTTCATATGCATTCTGTCAGTCTGAAGGCAAAACACTCCTGGATTCACTCCTATCACATGAAACTGGAAGAGAAAAAAAGTGTAAGCCATAAAAAAGTACCCTGGAGGCGGCTTTGAAGGATTATCCAGTCCAACCACCTGTGCCAGAGGAAGGCAGGCTATTTCTGTGGCATTCCTGACAGACAGTTGTCCAACTTTTTCCATAAAAACTACAGCAGTAGAAGTTCTGCAGCCTCCCCATGCAGTCTGTGGCTGCACTTCGCTACTCTTGCTACTGGAAAGATTTCATCCCAGTGTCCAACTCACCACAGTCCTGCTATCTAGTAGTTATGCTCCTGTTGGACAGAAGAATTGGAAAGAGCATTTGAAGACAGGAGGGGATTGAGAAATGAGTTTCCTCTTGGCTGAATGGCAAGGGATGAGGTAGCCCTGAGGAGGTCTTCCCAAGGCAGGCTTTTCCTGCAGTGGGAATAGGTGAGACAAGGTCAACAGCTCCCCCAAAACTATCTTTAAAACTCACCACTGAAAGGAAGGAACAGAATAGTGACATGGTCTTCTAGCTTGCATGGACAAGTAGAGCTTTAAGGAAGTTAGATTCAGAAAGGTAACAAGTCAGTGTTTTCCAAATGATTCCTGTGCTTCTACAACTGGCATATCTTGCTGGAGAGATAGCAAACGGAATAGGTAGGAGGCAGGTTACTTGTCAGCATTTCATTGCTTTCACTTGTTTTTTTTTTTCTTTTTTTTTTTTTTTTTT